>JARHVA010000649.1:2755000-3355000 GCA_037957365.1 Torreya grandis
AGCATTGATTTCATAGAATACAACTAGATGAAGGTATATATTATTGGGAATCACCAGACTAGCCTTGTAACGTAAAGAAGCACCATCCAATGAATAATGTGGTATTCCAGATGGGTTAGTGGTCAATTGTTGATTAAGGTGGTGTAAGGAGGAATCATTTGTACACCTTTGGTGTATAGATTCCAACCAATTCAGAATGGGTATGGAGATGGTAGAAAGAGAATTCTGGTGCTTGAATGTGCATGAGAGAGCATATGGCATGACATTATCTTTACCTTTCTTATGTGTGATCTCATAATCATATCCCATGAGTTTGCTGACCCATTTCTATTGTGCCAGTGATGAGATCCAATGTTCCAAGAAGTATTTCAAACTCTGGTGATCATATTTGATGGGAAAATGATTCCTAGGTAAGTATGGCTACCATTTTTGTACCGCATGTAGAATTACCATCATTTCCTTTTCATATGTAGACAAATCCAAATTTCATCCAAAAAGGGATATTCTATTAAAAATAATGGGATTACCTTGTTGGAGAATAAAAACACCCAAGCCATTGCCATAGGCATCACTTTCGATGGTGAAAGTTTGGTAAAGTCCTACATGGCCAAAACTAGTGTACTACACATAGTCTGTTTGAATGCCATAAATGCCTGGTCAGGGATGGAATCCCATGTGAATGAATCCTTCTTCAATAAATAAGTTGAGGGAGTCGTAATCTTTCCATAATCTTTGACAAACTTGTGGTAGTATATTGTAAGGCCTAGGAAGCCATGAAGGCTCTTGAGAGTTGTTGGTCGATGTCAATGTTATATGGCACTAATTTTTTTCGGGATCCACACAGACCCCATCAGCTGAAATAATCACTAGTATAGAAACAACAATATATGATTAAAAAAATTGCTAAAAATTATATATAAATGACCAAACATGATCACATGACCATTATTAGTTTATTGCCAGTCATTTATAACGTGACCAAATTGATGACTAAAACATTTTTAATCATTTATTGGTTGTTTTGATTGATCAATTTGAGAGTATATTTAGTCATTAATTTTTGTTAACTAGTCATTTATTTAGTTATGGCAGTCTTTTATTTAGTCATTGTAATCATTAATTGTTATCAATTGATAGTATATTTAATCATTTTTATTTACTAATTTATGTATATTGGTAGTATATTTAGTCATTTGTATTAACTAATTTCCATCCAGTGGTAGTATATTTAGTCATTTTAATCATTATTTTGCCATTCACTCTTGCATGTTAGTTGTTCCATCCAAATTCATTTATGTTTATACTCGCCTAAAATGACTTAGAGTTTGTTAAAATATAGTTAATGTATGATACTTGATCAGTTAACCTGTATAGCGATGTTGTAGCCCATAGTAACTTGTCCTATAAAACAAAATTTATTTCCATCTTTATATATATTTTGAACATAATTATTATACAAAATATATATATTTATATATATCCCAAAAATATATATTACCAATTGAAACCATACAATTTTATTCTAATATATATATATATATATATATATATATATATATATATATATATATATATATATATATATATATATATATATATTTTCAATAGTATATATAAATTAATTATTAAGACTAATAATAAATAAATACATATATATTTTACAAAATACATCTATTTATATATATCCCAAAAATATATATTACCATTTCAAATATGAATACATAAAATAAATAAATACATATAAATAATATGAATTTATTACAAAAAATAAAAGTAATAAAAAAAATTTAAAGAAAATATGAAAATACATTTGCATTGAGTTTATACATGCAAGAAATATGATTTTCATATTGGAGTGAATTATTTTAAGCTTCCTCCATAGTTTGAACCTGCAAACCTTCCATAGCTTGACCCTGCAAACCTGTGAGAGAAAACAAAGTAAAAAATAAAAAATGGGTTTGAAAAAAATAATTTTTATTTGGGTCATAAATAAATTTAATGTTTTTTAAGAATACCTAGATCCTAGGGTTTAGATTAGTTCACTTATTCCTCTACTTGCAAGTGGGACCACTTTCAAATGGGAGGGAAAAATAATTTTGACTTTAAAATTTAAATTTAAAGTTAATTAAATTTATTCTTGCTGGCTTATTAATTTCATGTAAGCCACCAAAAATAAATTTAATTAACTTTAAATTTAAATTTGAAATTAATGAATTATTTTAATTTATCTTTATAAATTAATTATTTTCTGTAGACTTGTAAAAGTTAATAATTAAGTATTAAAAAAAGGTTGAAATGTATTTTATTTAATTGTTTTACAGGTAACCCTCGTACACTAATAGTTAAATAACATTGTTTTATTTAATTCATAGTGGTAAATAATATTTAATTATTAACTATAAATATATTTTGATTTTTATGTTAAATTTAAAATTGTTATTATCAATTAGTTCATTAAAGTTATTTTTGGATTTAGTTATTTGGAGTTATTTATTTTATATAGATGGATAAATTTTTATAAGTTAAAATAATTAACCATCTTCGTTGATTTTTATAAGATGTCTTTTCATTATTTGGTTGGAAATGACAATTATTAAAGACTAATTAAATATTTTAACACACTTAATTTAATGACACCTTAATAGTCAAATTCGTATCGTAATGTAATTATTGTTAATATTTTTAAAGCAATGTAAATAATATTAAAGTATTTGAAAATAATGATTATTAATTATTTAGCGTATCATTTATAAAATTGAGTTTTCAATGTCCAATTTATTTATTTATTTAGTTAGTAAAATTTTAATAGTATAGAAGAACCAGTTTGATGCAGAGGCATATGGACTTAGTCTACTTGTGTATAGAAAATAGTCTTTTTAGTAGAAATAATTGGGTCTCTGCATCCGTGAGCTACATCTCTAAACATATTTTTAATTACCCATTTGAATATCATATTGTCTAATTTTTATTTGTGTGACTAATTCTTTAGTTGTGTTTTTTACCCAACTATCAAATTAATCATTTATTTAGTCATTTATTGCTATGTTACAAAAAATTAGTAAAATTTAGTCATTTTTAGTTATCGTGACTAAAAGTTTTAGTCACATAGTCATTTATTTGCCAAATTCTACTAGTGAATGTGCCCTATATATTCAACTTCCTCTTGACCAAAGGAACACTTGGACTGCTTGGAACATATTTTATTATCTGCTAAAAGTTGTAATTCCCTATCAAGATGCTAGAGATGCTCAACCCATGTGTAGTTGTAAATCAAAATATCCTCAAGGGAAACCAAAGCAAATTGATAGAGGAAAGGTCGAAACATTTTATTCATTAGTGCCTCAAATGTTGAAGGGGCATTTGTAAGTCAAGATGTCATGACCAATAATTCATAGTGACAATCATGAGTG
The DNA here is from genome assembly GCA_037957365.1 of Torreya grandis. Lineage (NCBI taxonomy): Eukaryota > Viridiplantae > Streptophyta > Pinopsida > Cupressales > Taxaceae > Torreya > Torreya grandis. The sequence continues at coordinate 2,758,411 of JARHVA010000649.1, forward strand.
TCAAAGGATATATTTGGAATCTCATTAGCATTCATGTGGATTTGATGATACCCTAAATGAAGATTGAATTTGGAGAAAAAATTGGCCCCATGGAACTCATTAAGAAGCTCATCGATGATCAAAATTAAGAATTTATCTTTGATAGTGATGTGTTTAAGGGCATGAATGTCAATCTAGACACACCATAACCCATCTCTTATATGGACAAGAATCATTGATGAGGTGTATGGGCTGGTACAAGGGTGAATAATTCTAAACTTCGAGAATTCTTCTATTAGCTATTTAAGGCATGAAGCAGATAGCAGTATGGTTGGATGTTGGGTAGGATACTTTGTGGAAGGATAAAAATGTGATTATCTTTAGGGCATGAAGGGGTCAAACCCACTGGCTCTATAAATATGATTTCATGCTTGTTGAGGATGAATTGTAAATTAGCATGGTAGTTAGGAGCAACGAGGAGCTAGATTTGGATGGAATGTAACTAGGAAATGACCCCATATAAACCTTTATTTAAAATATTTTCCATGCGATGAGAAATATTGACGTGAGCATATCTAGGCAATAACCCTTTTAAGTTATGCTTCTATCCACTATCTATGAATTGCATCCAAAGATCAGAGAAGCCCCATAGAATAGGTCCCAATGTGTGGAGCCACTACACCCCAAAGACCACATCACATCCCCCTAAGGGTAGGGCAAACATATCTGAGTAAATAGGTAGTCTCTTATCATGATACACATATTTTGACACTTCCCTTTGCATGGCAATGTTCCCCCATTAGTAATCATGACTTCAAATCTAGAACAAGGGTGTACAAATCAATTTTATTATTTAGAAAAATGGGGATCGATGAAATTATGAGTGTTACCAGAGTCAATGAGGATTAAGAAAGGGATATTTTTAAATAACCCCTTAACCTTCATGGTTTAATGGGTGGTCATACCTACTAGTGCATGTAGAGAGATCTCAAGTTAAGTCTCCTAAGCTATTGAGTACTCAGAGGGGCTTTACTCTTCTTTAGAATCCTAGTATTCCTCGATATCAGGGTCATTGTCCTACTCTAGCGATGATTCTACATATAGAATGTAGATCTTTTTTGTGACACACCTATGAACCTTAACATATTTGTCATCACAATTATAACATAATCCTTTCTCCTTACAAGCCCACATCTTTGCCTCAATAAGGTGAGTGACCAGTGTGATTTTGGCTAACTATTAGTTCATTGTGTTCTTTATAGGTAAGAAAGTGGGAGGTCGATGTTGTGTTGAGAGTTTCTCTTCTGCTAGCTTAACTAGACCCAAAATGTCCATCATGTTGTTGGGTTGAAACATTTTCACCTCTGAGTGGATTGGCTCTTTGAGGCCATTAATAAAACAACTCTTGAAGAAGTCATCTGATAACCCTTAAGTGTGATTAGTTAGTTTCTAAAATTCAATCTAATAATCATGAATGACGGTTGTCTGGTAGAGTTTGGTGAGAGCTCTTATAAAGTCCTTGAAGGATGAGGGACCAAACCTGACCAAAATTAAGGATGCAAAGGTTTTTTAATCGATTTCATCATTCAACTTGAGATACCAATAGTACCATTGGAGTGCTTCTTGTTCCAAGTGGAAAGAAGCAATTAAGACTTTGTTGATAGAATAATTATTATGATGGTTAAAGAATTGCTCAACTTGATATATCCATCATGTAAGATCTATACCACTAAATCATGGAAATTTAAGTTTGGGACCACATGATATGTGGGGAGAAGAGAAAATAATCTTTGAATAAGACTCCTTATATGATTTATTGAGTAAAAGGCTATTTTATTGATTCAGTACATACATCATATTGGTTAACTTAGTGACCTAGGTTTTAAATGTTGTGATTTCTTTCTCCGTGATCTTTGTGCCTACATAGATGGATATCATAACTAGTTTTTTTTTGGGAAAGGGATATAAAAATATATTTTAAGACACATTCAGTAAAAAAAAATTAATTTAGACTCAATCAAAAGGGATAAATGTACTTTAACTAGTTTTTTGGCACCTCCTAGTTAGGATTGACGAAGGCAAGGGCAATTTTAGAATCATAATGGAAAAACTAAAAAAAATTCCAAGAGGGATAAAGAAGTAGAAAAGGGAAAGGAACACTATGTTAAAGTTTCAAAGTGTTAGGAAAAAAACTAAAGGTTATAGAAAAACTTGAAAAACTAAAAAATTGAGATTTTTGGCTAATAAAAGTGGAATTTGGTTATGGACTCTCAAGGAAAAAATTGTGAAGAATGAAATTCTAAGTGTTCCAAGAAATTTTGAGAGTCAAAAAAATTATATAAGAAGAGATATGGTGAAAAAACAAAGAAAATACTAATTTTAAAAATTGAATGTCGCTTGGTTTTTCCTACCAAAAGTTTATCAGCAAGTGTGTGGTTATCGATTGTTCTCAACTATGGTCACTTTGTTGTTAGTTTTTTGAAACTGTTATGTTGGATATAGTCCCAAAATCTATTTGGATATCCAAGGGTTGTAAGTAGTCTCTCTAGCCACCAATGTTGTCTAAATGAGTACCACTCACCATAAAAATTCTGGCCACAGTTCACCCCTAAGTGATAACTCTTGGTTTACCTCATATGTGAAAACTAGTCAATCGAGATGGGGTCATTACACTTTTTATTGATAGATCCTCTCAATGGGCAAGCTGCTTTGGGGTTCCTATGGTACTCCTCACAATCAAGTTTAGGGCTTATACCCAAGTACTTTCCATAGTTATACCGAGGGGTATTTACCCTTATCCAAACTTATAATGAAGATGTAGAAAATAGAGGCAAGGAAAAATATATTTGTAAATAGCACAGCTCCTAGTAAGCTACTGTTGAAAAATAAATTCTCTAAAATCTACCCGCAGGCCAAAAAATTACTCTAATATCATATGTGATGATATTTCTACACATATTTATGAATTATAGAAAATAACTAAATAATGAAATGAACTTTAGTAAATAACCCAAATTAACATTTAGATCACAGGCCACTTCAAGGGGACAACCTTATTTGATCAAGCTCAAGATAATAATATTCATGGATGCCTTCATTGGGGTTCGACTCTTACTTAAATACTAGATTTTTTTTAATAACTACTTCTCCCTGTGTATGTAGGATAATTCAAATATGATAAAGGGATGACTTACAAAGCATATGTGTCTATAAAAATTATTACACTAATAAATCAAAGAGAAGGGTAGGACACAGTTTCTTAATAAGGGCACGTTTTAGATTTCCTAGATGTTTTATCAAACCTTTAAACTTTATGGATAGGTTAGGAAGAATATTATAGTCATATTTTTAACTTTTGAGTATCATTTGGACCTCTTGAATGTATTGGTTAGAGAAATATTAAATGAAGTGTAAGAGTAATATATGAAATTATAATATGGGCACAGTCCCAATGTGACTTATAAGAGATATTATATATTTTTATAAGGGAGAGTTATTGGTGAGGAAGACTTAACGTGAAATTGTTACAAGAGGAGATTAACGAATGGCAAGTTTAAATTGGGTAATTTTTTAGGATATTTTATATAAGTATGAGAGATATTCACTTGTGAGGGACTTCTTTCATTATTTTATTCTATACTTAGTGGGTTATTCCTTGGCTCTTCTTGTATTGCAAGAATTTAGCTTGGGTGATTTGGTGAATTTGGTATTTGGGTTTGAGGGGAAAAGCTTAAACAAGGGATGGTTACATTCTTTCAATTGGTGGACATAAGGTAGGATCCTAGTCATGGAATCTTCCCATGTGTGGCTTAATTTAAATAATTTTCTTTCCCATATATTCTTCCTTTTTGAGAATATAGTCATGATTGTCATGGATTTCTTGTTTATTGAATAATTTTCAAAATTTTACCATGTGTTGTATTACCCTTTTAAAGGAGCCTTTAGGGTGTGTTGAAACTCCATTTTTGGTTCCCTAATGTTATAATTGTTGAGAGTAGTAAGGTATTTCTACCACTTAGGCCCAACCTTGTGTATATTTTTAAACATCTCTTGAATCTAGGGATTTAACGTAGGGCTTAGCTGATGTAAATGACCCCTACTATAATGAGGAGATTAGAATGATTGTTTATTATTAAGGGGATTTGGATTATTTACAACCCTTGAGTTTATTATACTTGTAAATAGATCCTCCTTGTGTTATTTATGGTTTTGGATGTGGTTTTGATAGCTTGATACAAGAATGGTTATTCTATTTTGTATGTGTATTTAAGAGTTTCCTACACCCTTTCCATAGATTATGACATGTTGTTCCTTGTGAAACTTGTGGTTGGTTATACGATGCTTCAGGATAGGATTTATTGGTCCATGAGTGCATATGTAAGCTATATAATGATGGAAAATAGATTAAAAGTGAGCCCTTCCTTGATTTGGTCTTGCAGCTTGCCTTGGAGCATGAAGTCGGGACTAATTTTATTTTTCCTCTAATTCATGATTTTGTAATATTTTTGGTTGTCAGAAGCCATAAAAAATCTAATTTATTTTAGTCTAGAGGTAAAGAAAAAGACAAATACAAATTTAAATTTGATTGAGCTTGCAAATATTGTGACACTTTTCTTGAACCCTTGTTGAAAAGAGAGAAAATTATAAATTATGAACCATATTATTTTTATGATTTAATTGAATTAGAAATATTATATAAAAATTACTCTATTTCCATTTGTAATACAATTATTTAAATAAAATATGTGAATTTATCTTTTGCTACATAAAATGATGTACAAATTTTTTTAATCAAACAACCTAATTTGTTTTACGTAATTTTTCTATTATTCAAATTCACTTAAATTTTCTAAATTTTATTCTAGTATATATTTTTTTTTAAATGTCCTATAGATTGTCATTTTTTTTCCATAATTATCTTCTATCCCATCACTTGTTTATCAACTGATAGTCTGCCATTATATGTACATTTACTAGTGTTGATTATAATAAATTTGACGTCTCAATAACTAAAAATTTCTCCCATTTTATATTTTACATTATAAATGTTTTTCAATAAATATGTGTCCCAAGTAATGTAACTTCCTTATATTTCGACATAAATTCTCAAGATTATATTGTCAAGGAAGCAAAAAATAAACCAAAAGAGCAATTCACTTGAAATGAGAAGACCAGTAATTCTTGGCTCATATTCCAAGATTATGGGCCTAATGATTCACTAAATTGGAAGAACAATGCATAAACACACAATAATAAAGTTACACACAAATCCAAAGAGACCAATCAGAAGAAACAAGGAAACATATACTAATATACAATGATATACACCATTGTGACAACTATATTAAAAAGTCTAACTACACAAGAATAGCTAAATCCACATATTTAGAAATCCCACATTACATAAAATAGAGACAAATTAAATGCATGGTACCTGTGAACATTATGACTTAGCCAAGGGTCTTGAAATTGGATAAAGCATTAGTTGCACACAATTTATTGCTCGATTTCACAATTTTGCTCACACTAAACCTCCATTTGTGGCTCAAGCACTCGTTGTCAATGGCCAAATACCCAGTATTGCTTTTCTCCACATACACTATACCTAGGACCTTAAGGCTAAAAATAAAATTCAATTTATTCAAATTATTTGTTTGAAAATTCAAAATTTAAGACATTGTAATAAAATAAAAAATAGCCTACATCTCTCTTATTCCATCCACTTTGCAAGACCAAGAATTAACTATAGAATATTTCCATTGCATTGTCTTACATACCTTAACTAAACTCAAATAGGAAAAATTCTTGTGAGATTATATTTTGTTATGTTGGAACTAGAGGTAAAGCTCAGTTTCGCTTATTTGTTGGTTTTTAACACTAGCAAATTTGTTAGTAAAAAAAAATGAACTTATACTTCATTTTCACAAGCACGTGTTGGAAATAATAATTGCATGCATCTGACTATGGTTGTTATCTACAATCTCTCACTAAAGAAATGTCCTCCATCCCCATACGATAAATATCAACCATGTTTACGTTGTTGCTAAAGGGCTCCATAGGAAAATGAACGAAATAAAACCTGTCAACTATAGATATGGAGATAGTAATATCAAACGAGTGTCTCTGACATGTCAAGGATAATTACACCTACACTAAACAAGGCTCTGTAGCACCTGTTAAACATTTTTGTTTGACATTGTCATTGCCCTAGTTAAATATTCATACTGTAGCATTTGATTCACTCCCAAGAAAGTAATTAATTACTAGTTAATTGGGAAAACCAATAAACTATTTAGAATTATCCTCTAACATTACAAAATTAAAATGGTTTGTAGCTAGTAGTAGCCTCCAATTAATAGTCAAAACCAATCAACATAATTTAATAATAATAAACAAAAAACAATAATACCTAATATATAAATACTAATAGTTAATGTTAACATTTAAATGAATACTTTCAAAGCATGTAATGCATAGTATTAATGGAAATTTTTCTTCTTTAGGATCTCATTACTAGATCCTATTTTGACTATAGATATTTTTCGTTGGAAGTATAATTATTCATCCTCCTCCTTAGTGTTCATCTTTACTTTTATATGGAAAAATCTATCCTCTTACCAACTAATATCATGCTATACCATGGTATCTTTATGGCATGATAAAGTATTAAAACTCACAATATTTAATTGATAATAATAAGCTTGATCATCATTCATCGTGGAGAAATTAGTATTATATGTCTATAAATTGCCACATCAATTTGATGGACACAGTAATTTAAATCTATAAACATGAATAATAACAAAATATACATGTTTCCATTTATCCAAGGATCAATAAGTCACTACACCACTTAACAAACATATAACAGACAAGTCTAAGGTAGAAAAACAACAGAATAGTTCAAAAGTTACTTATATGTGTCTACAAAATAGGTACCCTAGTACGGGGCACTACACATATGTTTCCATGATTTATAACATAAATCTATTTAGGGCAAGATTTCATATGTGTGTTTTACATTTATATTATTAATATATTATTTTTTTCCTACCCTCATATTGAGTATTCTATCATTTTCTGCTAATTAATTATATATTTTTATGTGGGGCATCTTATTATTGAAAAAAATCATATGAAGCATATTATTTATGTGATTGTATTATTTAAATTTTTTTATTGTAAAATATATTACTCACCTCTTTTTCTCTCCTCTCTCCTCCTTTCCTATCCTCTCGTGTTTTTGGTGGTTTTTATGATACATATAATGTAAATTTCTAAGATGTAAGTCCTTTTCATCTATTAGAGGTCCCCTAAGATTATAGATCCTATTTTAATAATATTTTCACTCATTTATTATTGACTTGTATGCCAATAAAATATTAATTTGAATTTGATATATTTATATATACACAAATTTATTATAATGACATAAATAACATACACTTTTGACTTGATGGAGTTGATTGTGTTGATTTCATCGAAGGTAATGATATCATTAATATTTTATTTTTCAACATACGTGTTTGATACGACTATTTGTTTCCATTGTTTTAAAAAAAATCAATACCAATTAATTAATTTATTTTCACTCTAAATGAAATAAAATAAATTAATTTAATCAAAGTCTTCTATGCGGTCTACTTATTTCTATTACTATAATTTTTTATTACTGCTACTCGAACTTGGGCCAAACTTGATAGGCTCCAAAAAATTAACGTGACTGCCCTCATGGCTTTACTGCCATTTTTTGGATCTTCTTAGAGATTCTTTTTTATCATTTATTAATAACCAACAATATCAATTCATTATACTTTCACAAACAATGCCACTTTAGGAAGAAGAGGTGGATTTAGGTCTAAGAGGAACTTACATGAAGAAATACAATTGACTAATAATGACCTTGAATATTTCAAGAATAAGAGTTATACTGATGAAGTATACCAAGTCTTTGCAGTCCCCAACTTTTTTTTACATAGAGTTTCACCTATCCATCTTAACTTCATCTACAACCATCTCTCACAAATTTCTAAACTCTAATGGAAAGATTAATGATGAAATATCCCTAAGCTTAATTTTATATATATATAGTTTGTGATTATTATATTTTTCATGTATTTGATAGTATAATATAGTGTATACTTGAATTACTTTATTTCTATATTTTACTTTTTTTTAAATCTATAGCTCTTTATTTACCACCAAATGGCACTGTCATATATATATATTTCTTAATGCTTTACCATATATGGCTCTTGTTTTACTATCCGATGCCACACTAAATTATTAACATTTTACAATCTGATGACACACTAGTCTCTATAGCACTACTTCATTACCAAGTGAAATTTTTGTTATTATAACTCTTGTTTTATTGTCCAATGCAATGTAAAATCTAGTAAGATTGTCCACCCTCTTTATATATAAATATTGTATGTATAATTTCTGCATATAGATCCACTTCGACCTCATTTATGCATGGCCCTTGTTTAGATCTCTATAATTCTATGTAGAACAATGTCTTTTATGTACTAGGTTTAGGATAATCCTTTACCTTTTCTCTATTTAGAAGAACCTTGTATTTTAGAAGCTCCATTTTAGGCCCAACATATTCTCATGAACCCGATGTGAATCTTACTCTTCACATTGTTAACTATGTCATTTTCAATTTTTTTACTTTTTATATTATTTCATTCAAACATGTCATCTCTTAAGGTTTTCCTAGTGAGTCCCAACCCTTTTAGATTTAATATGGTTTACTCTTGCATTACCTCTATGAACATCATGAAAAATAATGTCTCATGGTGTAATGTTTTTCAATCTCAATTTATACTAATCATTCAATGCATATGGTTAAAATCACTAAACAAGGTACACAGGAAGATCTTGATAGAATATACAAAATCAAAGATCACTACTACACTAAGTACAATTTACACTGTCATTTGGGTCAAAGTTGCATTAGAAATTTATATTTTTGGGTGTTTTATAACATAAATATTTGATGTTTTGTGTTGAATTTTTCAACATAAAGTTAAAACAATTCAATTCAACTAAGCATTTTTAGTTGTGTTGAATTTGTGTAAGAAATTAGAGTATTATTTTAAGTTTGTGCATATTTTTGCATAATTAAGTGACAAAATTTCAGCACTAATAAACTACCACAAATAAAATAAAATAAATAAATATAATACAATTATTTATAATTACAGATAGCAAATAATACTTATTTATTTGTTTGTGTGTATTATAGTATTTAATAAATATAAATATACCAACTTGCCTAATATGTTGAGCACCAACACAACACCTATTAAATGAACAATTCTTGAACTATGATTTCTTATCAATCTGATACATGAATACTACAAGAATACTCTTCTCCAAGTTTTAAACTCCACATAAATCACCAACACCAAGCTATCTTTTCAACATAAGCAAATAACCCCTTCACAAATCTTTCACTCATATTCAAATATGCACTCATAAATCTAATAAAAATAATCAATAGAATCATAAAAATATGCTAAGTCTAATGAAATTTTCCTCTGATTAATCTTATATAAACATTTGTCACCAATACCCCCAACAACCTTTTCACAAGGTCTTCAAATATCAACACACACACTTACTTGTCTAGCTTGATCCTCACACCCAAAAGGCATAAAACACCTTGTACATATACCATTCACTTTCATGGTCAGCCAATATATCTTTTCCAAATATTTATAAACTCAAAATATCATTATAGACATGAATAATACATTCCATATTCATCCATTATTTTTTTCATGCTTCAAAGGGCTCAAACCCCACACATAGTCTAACCTTCACCTTTGAATTTGCTCTTTTGAAGAATCTACGAGATCACCATCTTTTTAGTCGGCCAAGAGACATTTATTAGAACTTTAAGGATTATAACCCACTTATAAAAATATTAAAATCACCTCCATAGGTCATCCACAACGTTTTATATCTCACCCTTAAGTAACCATACCTTTCTATTAGGCCTAAGTGGCCCTTTTAGATCTCATGAAGACCTATTCATCTTTTCAACAATACAACGAGCCAAGTAGAAACACAATACCATTTCCAAGAATATTTATCCATGAAATATTACCCTTAAGAAACCCTCAAGTTATAATATCCATCACTACACACTTTTGAAACATTCGTTCACCTTAAGAACCTCCATTAGGTCTTAAAGACCTATTAGGATTAACTAGCCTAGAAATATTGTCTTCACCAAAAAGGCTCAAACTAACTGAATATAGAATTTCCATGTACAATCCATATATGGATGAAAATATTAAGACCTCAATAACATCATAAAATTAATGATACACCTTAATTAATTATCCTAAGGCTCATAAACACCTCTTCAAGAAGCTCACTTAGATCTGCAATAAATAAAGTCAACAAGAGTAAACTTTTATCTACAATAACTTATCTTGTACTCACCTTTGAAACCCCAAATTAATTTTATAGTGATATATATGGATTATAATTCATATTTTATTCTTAAAAAAACAATATCTGATCAATACATTATCTTCTACAATTACTTCTTTGCACTTTGGTTTATTCAAAAAAAACACAATCAATAATAGTCAACTTTGGTCAACCATATCTAAAGATGTGCAAACATTCAAGACATTAAATTTAATTTTTTTGAACCCCTAAGAGTCCTATACCACTTTTATTTTAATTAATCCTTAAATTATTCCTTCATAAAAATATATGATCAAAATATTGTTGATTGGTTCACTAGATCATGCAAATTTGGGTAAGTATAAAAATAACAAAATTTGCCAACTTTTCACTATCATAAATTTTGACTTACACATACTCAATACTTTAAAATTGGACCATAGAAACTATGTACAAGTTTTAAAACATAAATATAACCATATTCCTCTGAATCATCCATGTGCACAAAATTTTATGTAATCAATATGCCTACTCAACACAAATCTGTCACAAGACCGCATATGCCTAGATGAACACAATGAAGCACCATATGAATTAAAATCATACACATTATGATATAAATAATTTAATACCTATTATATTACCCATAACACATTATCAATACCTAGGATTCATCCCTACTCACTGATTAGGCCTTCCAATTCCACTTCTCACTCTGACTAGTTTTTCTCACTCATGGCACCCTTTCCTTCATATCAACTAGGAAATTTTGAGGGAATATATATTTGACAAAGAGAAATTAATATTCATAAAAAAATTCATTAATTTTTTATTCAATTCATGAACTTCATCTCATACCCATTTGTTTCCCTGGTCACTTTTACAAATTTCTCTCAAAAGCAAAAACACTGTTAAAAAGCACTTTTATGTGGGACCCACAAATAGTCAAGTATAACCAAACACATCACAATAATTATATAGTATTCCTATAAAATATTCAATAATAATTCTTTTCATCCACCACCTTCTTGAGCATATATAGTAAATATCTTCATATCGGGTCCAAGACTAGCCTTTTTGCACATTAAAACCTGCTTACCTTCTTATCAATTATTCATAAAGGATAGAGCCTTAATACATGAAATAATTATTTGAAAACCTTATTATAAACCTTACTCAACATCTCTAAAAACTTCAACACCCCATGAAAATTCTACATGAGCTGATGAACATAATAACTTTCCTCTTAGGCTCACAATGCACCCTTTCAGCACCCTCTAAAGCACATGAAGATATGTCTAACTTTCTCACTCATCCTCTAACCTGATAAACCACTTTTTCATTTCTAATTCCTCTTAGACATCATTGAAAACATTTAAAATCAATATCCTAACATGGTTTTTATGGTAAATGGGGCATTGGAAATTGGGTCAATAAATAAGGCATAAATTTGATCTTTTGTTATATTTTTGTTTTTCACCTCAGATGATAACAATTTTTTAGTACATTAAGCCCAAAAACTATCCCTATATGACCTTTATCTATAAATTTGACTATTTATTGAGTCAACTTGACCTAATACCAACTCTAGGTTATTGGCCAAATAGGTGGGGTGGGTGTTTGTGAAAGTGGGCTCCCTCATTCTCCTAATTATTTGGTCAATTTAAATTTTATTCTCCACTATGTGAGCAAATAATTCTCCTAGCTACCTGAGGTATCTAGGGGAACTATAGTAGGGTTATGCTGAGGGTTAGGTAGAGGGTTAGGAGGATTTGGTAAAAGGTTAGACAGAGGATTAGGTGGAGGGTTACATGGAGCATGCGAACCTGTTGTAGAAAAAAAATTAACAAATTTGCAATTCACATTAAAAAATTTGATTTAATCTATAAAAAACATACCTCTTCTTCATGATGGCATCATTGATCTACTGAATGGAGGGGAAAATGTGAATCTTTTTGGCCAAAATGTGAATTTGTAGCCAAAACACAAACAAGAATTAGGAAAACACAAATGGATAAAAAGTATGGGATGAGGGTTTTTTTTTTCTTAAGTTTATATAACACGTACATGTTATTAAAACATATAGGAACACGTATGTGTTCCTGTAACATGTACACATTCCTATATGTTTTAATAATGCATATGCATTATTGTTATAACATGTATGTATCATGGCTCGATAAGGTTGAGCCATAATGCATACGTGTTATAACAATAATTCATATGCATTATATTATAACATGTATGCATTATAGGGTATGTCCACATAATTGTCCCCCAACTCTGTGCACATACCCTATGTAATATAAGTAATACTCAGCATAGATATGTTATCAAATAATTAGCATGCACTTGGAAGGTATACTCAGTGAATAGATTTTGAAAACCAAAGTAAATATATAGGGAATGGCTTAATGATTCAGTATTAAGAGATATGTATATATTATATTATGGCAAACTACATGTTTAGGTGCAACGGTCTTTATTTATATTGGATATAAATAGCCTTTCTAGGTTTTATTCTATTGTAGCAATGATTTAAAAATAGGATAACTAGATTAACTATGTTATTATAATTAGATATAGCTTTAGTAGTGCGTTGATTCCAATATTTGATACTAGTATGTATTTTAAATAATATATAACATGATTTATGAACTAATATATAATATGATTTATGATTTAAAAGAAATGATGGGATAATAATTAGATATTATCATATTACTATCCTTTAATATCATATTACAGATGATAATCATGGTTATTATCATATTACCATTGATATAATATTTATAATAGCAATCTTAGGGTGCTTATATAATAATATGTTTTATATTGGAACAATATCTTTCTAAGCCCTCAACAACCAAGGGATTTTTCTTGTTTACAAAAAGTACTCAATAAAGAATCAAAACAATATATAAGGGTTTACCATGCATGTAATGTGTTGCTTGGCAAAAGAACCAAAACTATTCGATCTATTGGATTCATGATTTGAAGTCCTTTGAGCTCAAAATGGAACCATTGAAATAATCACTTAATGTAGTCCTAAAGGGGCTTGAGCTCCTATTTTAATGACAAGTTTTGTCCTATCATTAAAAAGATAGAAAAACTCTTTATATATGCTTACATCTTCTTGAAATATAATAATATGTTCAAATGAAAGATTATGTTCTTGTTAGAATTGTGGATTTCTTGTTATGACTGGTTGTTATATTACTAAAAGTTTAACTAGTGGTTAGTGGGTTGGTATATGCCATAATTCTTCCATTAATGGTAATTATATTTACAGGCTATGTGTATTATTAATTATGAGTATACTATAACATATCCCACTTATACCTATTGAAAATTATGGGTTAGTGTAGTGTATGATGATCCATTGTAAACTTGTGTATGATACATACCTTGTATGTAATAATATGTATGAGGATGTATACATATATAGCTTATGTATATAAGTGCATTGAGATGCATGCCTATAGCATATATTTTTTGAGTAGAATACCGTCACAACTTTGGGTGATTCATAAATCTATGTACTTGATGAAATTTTTATGTATTGTGTAAGATAAATTTGAATATTGTTGAATACTTAAGTGTGAACCCTGATACGATAAAATAGGTAGTCTTGAGAACTTGAGTACGGATTTATATACACGTTGATTATATCAGGATAAAATTCTATTCGATTGTATATTCCCTTATCTTATAAATATTGTCAATATACTTCATGAACAAGGAAGTTATAATGATTTGCTGAAATCAATTGGAGTTCTTGATCAGAGCTATAAATGATTGTTACTATATAGTAGAGGAAACTTATGTACGGTTCATAATATGAGTCTATTGATTTGTATAAGTGTTTAGACATATATAGTAAATACTAGTGCATCATGATGTGTGCCTATAAGTTGTAATAGTATACAGTTTAAACATAGGAGATACCTAATTGGTATAAACCATATTTATTTACTAATTAATTTGGGATTATGAGATATTTAATTCTTGAAATAATGAGACTGGTTGTTCATAGTTGTGTAATTGTGCTCATGAACAATGAACTATGATATTATAAGATGTCATAGAGTGTATTATCTTTGAAAACTATAGTCTAAATGTATGTTATACCTGGATGGTACAAACAATAATAGTTATGTCTAGATTCACTCATACGTTTGATGTACTAAATGTATGTATGTAGCATTTTTTATGACAATTAGTAGAAAGTATTGTATTATGTCTACTTAAAAAAAAGAGTGTTGAGCCTTTATATATATATATATATATATATATATATATATATATACTCTGAACTTGTTTGATTATTATTTATTTAATAAATGATATTGATGAGGTTCATGCATATGTTTGATGGACTAAATGTATGCATTTGATTATTCATATGCTTAATATTTTTTGTGATTATTGATAGGAAGTAATATGTATAAATTTTTTGGTTGTGTGTGTGTGTGTGTGTGTGTGTGTGAACCAAATCTTGCATGGTTTTTACTAAGTAGTGAGATAGACTTCACTGGCTTACTAGCACCACGATGCCAGATGAACGTAATCAGATCAAGTGGTGTGTATAACTTTGACTGATCCTTAGATCATTATTTACTAGAAATTTTGGCCAAACTAATGTTTAGTGAGACATTATCATTTGATAATAAATCATAAAATATGCTACTTGAGATGGGAGGGACAAATGACCAACCAAGAAATGAAAATAAAATAAGAAAGTTTTCCAAAACAACTTAATATTTTAACCATTCAAAATTAACATAACCCAAGAAACATTTAATGAAATTTTAGTGTGTGTGTGTGTGTGTGTGTGTGTGTGTGTGTGTGTGTGTGTGTGTGTGTGTGTGTGTGTGTGTGTGTGTGTGTGTGCGTGCGTGCGTGCGTGCGTGCGTGCGTGCGTGCGTGCGTGTGTGTGTGTGTGTGTGTGTATAAGTGTCTTATAGATTGTCATTTGTTGTCCATAATCATCTTTTATCCAATGACCTATTTGTGACCCTGTAGTCTGCCATTATATGTACATTTACTAGTGCTGATTATAATAAATTTGAATTCTAAACAACTAAAAATATCTCCCTTTCTATAATTTACATTATAAAAATTATTCAAGAAATATGGGGTCTAGATATATGAACTTCCTTATATCTCGAAACAAATTCTCAAGATTATATTGTCAAGGAAGAAGAAAACAATCCAAAAAGCAATTTTATTGGAATGAGAAGACCAGTAAATTCATGGCTCATATTCCAAGATTATAGGCCTAATGATTCACTGAATTGGAAGAACAATGCATAAACACATAATAATAAAGTTACACACAAATCCAAAGAGACCAAGCAGAAAAAACAAGGCAACATGCACTAATATACAATGATATACACCATTTCTCTAACTATATTCAAAATCCCAACTACACAAGAATAACTAAATGGGCCGTCCCTTTTTCCAAATCCATATATATAGAAATCCCACATTACAAAAAATAGAGACAAATTAAATACATGGTACCTATCAACATCATGGCATAGCCAAGGGTGGTGAAATTGGCTAAAGCATTGGTTGCACATAATTTGTTGCTCAATTTCACAATTATGCTCACATTGAAGCTCCACTTGTGGCTCAAGCACTCATGTCAATGGCCAAATAGTTGGTATTGCTTTTCTCCTACCTAGGAACTTAAGGCTAAAAATAAAATTCAATTTATTCAATTGGTTGATTGAAAATTCAAAATTTAAGACTTGTAATAAAATAAAAAATAGATTACATCTCTCTTATTCCATCCACTATTATAGTTATTTGAGAAGAGAAAATGTGGACATTGATTTACTTTGAAAGCAAAAAATTAACTATAGAATATTTCCAGTGCATTGTGTTATATAACGTAACTAAAGTGTTCTTCTGCTCTTTTAGAGGGCCAAACAAGGAAAATTTTGTTGAAATTATATTTTATTATGTTGGATATAGATGAAAAGCTCAGTTTGGCTTATTTTTTAGTTTTTAACACCAACAGATTTGTTAGCAAAAAAATAAACATATACTTCATTTTCAAAATCATGCATTGGCAATAATAATTACATGCATCTGACAGTGTCTACTATCTATAATCTCTCACTAAAGACATGTCCTCCATCCCCATATAGTAAATATCAACCATGTTTACGTTGTTGCTAAAGGGCTCCGTAGGAAAATAGAGGAAATTAAACTTGCAACTGTAGCGGCAGAGATAGCAGTACCAAACAAGTATCTTTAATGTGTCAAAGATAATGACACCTACACTAAATAGGGCTCTATAGCACCTGTTAAACATTTTTGTTTGACATTGTCATTGCCCTAGCTAAATGTTCATACTGCAACATTTGATTTGCTCCCAAGAAAGTAATTAATCACTAGTTAATGACAACTAGGAAAACCAATAAACTATTTAGAGTTGTCCTCTAACATTACGAAATTAAAATGGTTTGTAGCCAGTAGCAGCCTTTGATTAATAGTCAAAACCAATCAACACAATTTAATAATAATAAGTAAAAACAATAATACCTAACAGATAAATACTAATAGTTAATGTTAACATTTAACTC
The DNA here is from genome assembly GCA_037957365.1 of Torreya grandis. Taxonomy (NCBI): domain Eukaryota; kingdom Viridiplantae; phylum Streptophyta; class Pinopsida; order Cupressales; family Taxaceae; genus Torreya; species Torreya grandis. The sequence goes on from JARHVA010000649.1 coordinate 2,775,420, forward strand.
AATACTTTCAAAGCATGTAATGCATAGTATTAATGGAAAGTCTTTTTCTTTAGGAGCTCATTATTGGATCCTATTTTAGCTATAGATATTTTTCGTTGGAACTATAATTATTCATCCTCCTCCTTAGTGTTCATATTTACTTTTATATGGAAAAATCTATCCTCTTACCAACTAATATCATGTTATTCCATAGTATCTTTATGGCATGATAAAGTATTAAAAATCACAATATTTAATTGACAATAATAAGCTTGATCATCATTCATCGTGGAGAAATTAGAATTCTATGTCTAGAAAGTGCCACATCAATTTGATGCACATGGTAATTTAAATATATAAACATGAATAATAATAAAATATACATGTTTCCATATATCCAAGGAGCAATAATTCACTGCACCACTTAACAAACATATAAGAGACAAGTTTAAGGGAGAAAAACAACAACATAATGGTTCAAAAGTTACTTTCATGTGTCGTGGCCTAGTACGGCGCACTACACATATGTTTCTATGATTTATAATATAAATCTATTTAGGGCAAGATTTCATATGTGTGTTTTCCATTTGTATTAGTAATATGTTATTTTTTTCCTGCCCTCATATTGATTATTCTATCATTTTCCATTATATCAATTATATATTTTTATGTGGGACATCTTATTATTGAAAAAAAATCATATGAAACATATTACTTATGTGATTGTATTGTTTACATTTTTTATTGTCAAATATATTATTCGCGTGTTATAATAAAACACATAACATAATCATGTAAGAAAATCTATTTATAACATACATGCTTCCTTGAAATGATATTTTTTTATTTTAGATATCAATATTTTTATATCTTATCTTACACATGATATATGTAATATATATATTTTGAGATAATACTTCACAAGATCATATCACATTTCAAAATGTGGGTATATATTCCACTTGTTTTATCTACATCTATAATCCATACTCAATGATCCATGCTTTAAGAATTCAATATAGCATTTCCTCCTATAAATGAAGACATTTAAATTTTTTCTTACTCTAGACATACCTAACACATAGCACATGTTCTTGTGTAAGATATCATTAAGTTATTTCTTAGCTTTGACTCTTGAGTACTCAAATAATTGTTTTAGCCTTGATTTTTGGTCACCCAAAAATGCATGTAGGATTTCAAATGTATTTAGAGATATGGGAACATAGAAGGGCATCCTTATATATTAAACAAAACCAAGATTTAGCACAAATTCAAAGACATGGAATTGAGACAGGGGAACTCTCACATCTTCAGCAAATCTAGATATATCATTTTCAATTTTTATTTATATATTTAAACAGAGTATTGTAATGGACACTTATCCATGTGTGAATATTTTCGTAAGTGTTACAAGTGCATTGGAATTTATTGTTCAAACTTCAGAAAGCATAATATTTCATACCCACACTCTGCACATTTTACTTTGATATGTAAGTGCAAACCCATCAAAAAGAGCCATTACGTAGATATTGAAAAATGACCCCTAAGATTTTATTAGTCATAACATTTCATTATTCTTCCCTAGACCATGTGTGTGTGTCAAGTATTGGTCCATATTCTAGGATTTATAAACACTTTTTCTTATTTCTAATTGTTTTTGTTTTGCCCTCTCTTTTTCTCTCCTCTCTCCTCCTATATCCTCCCATGTTTTTCATGGTTTTTTATGAAACATACAATGCAAATTTCTAAAATGTAGGTCTTTTCCATTTATTAGAAGTCCCTTTGATATTATAGGTCCTATTTTAATAATATTTTCACTCCTTTATTATTGACTTATATGTCAATAAAATCTTAATTTGAATTTGATATGTTCATATATACACAAATTTATTATAATAACATGAATAAATACACTTTGACTTGGTAGAGTTTATTGTGTTGATTTAATCTAAAGTGGCGACATCATAAATATTTTATTTTTCAACATACTTGTTTGATACGACTATCTGTTTTCATATTTCTAAAAAAGAAAGAAAATAAAAAAACAATATCAATAAATTAATTTATGTTCACTATGACGTACTCCATCTAAAAAAGAAATAAAAACAATTAATGCGATCAAATTCTTTATTTATTTCTATTGCGATGATTTTTTATTAATGACATGAATAGCATACACTTTTGACTTGATGGAGTTGATTGTGTTAATTTGATCAAGGTGGTGACATCATAAATATTTTGTTTTTTAAAAAATTAAAAATTAAAAACAATATCAATTAATTAATTTTCATCATGCCGTACTCCATCTAGAAACGAAATAAAAATAATTAATGCGATCAAAGTCTTCCATGCCGTCTATTTATTTCTATTGCGATGATTTTTTATTGCTGCTACTCGAACTCGGGGCAAACTTGGTCGGCTACCAGAAATTAAAGCGGCCGCCTTTCATGGCTTTACTGCTATTTGTTGGACCTTCTGCAAGCGATCTTCTTAGAGTTTCTTGCAGGTATAACACCATGATGTGAGATTTCAGACATGGTGTTTTACTTACATGAAATGTTAATTAGATCGAATGATCAGTTACAAAGGTGAAATGATTGAATGTTGTAGAATTTTTTATGATTAATTGTATTTTAAATTTTCAATGATTGTAAATGTTTTTTGTTTTTTTTTTTTTTATCTTTAAAATATCTGTAAGCACAATTTTATCAAACATTGCAAACTGTGTATTACAATTTAAAGAAAAAACACATTTTTATATACAGAATTTGGATCTTATCCATTCATTTTTTTTAATGATAATTTTTTATAATATATCATATGAACTTTTTCAATTAAAAAAATCTGCATACATATATATTTCTCTCTGATTTTGGTACATTTCTCTCTGAATCGCTAAAGTTACAAAGAATTTGCATACAACACTCTTGATGTGAATTTCTCCCTGGTTCCAGCAACTGCAATCATAAAATAAGTTTCCTTTTAATGAAAGTTTCAATTAAAGTAGAGAAATCTGTACTCAAGATTATTTTATGTAAAGTATTGTGTATACATATTATTTTCGATTTATTCACCTTTTTTTTTCAGTATTTGTTGGCATATTAATACTTATGAGTGTATATTTTTACATACAATGGAATTAAGGTATGTTAGTTTTTATCACTTCATAACCGAAACGAAGCTATAAATAAGCGACTGCTGCTCCATAATCTTGAGGATTTTAGCTCCTGCAGAAGAATTGGCGATGGCATAGACAGAGCCGATTTAGACATGTAAATGTAAGCTGTGATAGTGTACCTTTCAGCTAATAAATCAAGATTTAGAAAGCCATAACCTTGTGACATTTTTGGTTTACATCAGAACAAAATACATACATCTATAGAATTATTAAAAGCTGTGATAGTGTGCCTTTCTACAGCTTTTGTTTTTTTTATTAAGCGGTGGGTAAATCCCAAGCATCCTTGAAACTTGCGGTGTAGGGATATGGACTGATGTTCACGACCAGAATCGCTCACGTGTTTTATAAGTCAAGGGCAATTAATAAAGGTATCAGCTGCAAATACTCTAGCCCACCACAGACTTATCTTTTGGTCTAGGTACTACCTCCCACACACTATTCTTCATGATGGAGGAATACTCTTCCACCATGGCATCTCTCCATACTTGGTGCTTGGATGCCTCGTGAAAGCTGGAAGGCTCTACTTCAATTAATTCACTCATAAGTGCCACATAATCTGAATAACATCTGAGAGCCCTTCTTTGTCTGACTGAATCTTGAGGATCACCTACATATTCTTGAGCCTCTCTTAATGTTTGCTCAGCTGCCCTATTTCTCCTCTTCTCACTAATAGGAATCTAGGGCTAAGGAATTATTTGTTCCTCTATCTGATCATCCTGCTTGTTCTGCTCTCCAGCTTGTGTGACTGAAGTTTGAGGAATTTGTGCTACCTCAACTATGGATGTTTGTTCCTCTTCATTCATCAAGTTACTTGACTTCTGAAGAGCCCTCTCTTCCTCAAACTTCACATCTCTGTGAACCACTATTTTCCTGAGAGCAGGAATATAAACCCGATAAGCCTTAGAAGTTTCACTATACCCAACAAGGATACCCTTCTCTGCAGTAGGTTCTAACTTGGTTCTCTTCTCATCAGGAATGTGACAATACACAAGACATCCAAAGATGCGAATGTGCCCCAAATCTGGCTTCTTACCAGTGAACGCCTCTTTTGGAGTCCAATTTGCCCAACACTTTGTGAGGGTTCCTATTCTGCAAATACACAGTTGTGTTGCAAGCTTCTGCCCATAAGAACCAAGGCAGATCCTGATCATGAAGCATGGCCTTGGCTACTCCAATAATAGCTCTATTCTTTCGTTCAGCAACCCCATTCTGTTGAGAGTTGTATGGAACTATCAACTCTTTCTTGATACCTTCCTGAGCACAAAAATCTTTGAAGGCATTCGAGGTATACTTGCCTCCATTATCAGACCTTAATATCTTGATCTTCTTCCCAGTTTGGTTCTCCACAAGAGCCTTAAACTCTTTGAACCTACTGAAGACCTCATCTTTATTCTTCATGAAATATATCCATGTCTTCCTGGAGAAATCATCAATGAAGGTAACATAATATTCATATCTATTTAAGGATGTTGTTGACATAGGTCCACACACATCTGAGTGTACGAGATCCAAAATCCCTTCAGATCTAGTGTCGTTGCTTGGAAAATTGGTTTTGGTATATTTCCCAAGAGCACAACCCTTGCACACCTCATGCTATTTTGTCTTCATCTCAAGCAGCCCCGTCATTATTTATTTAGGAATATTAAGTGCTCCATGGTGAAGGTGAGCCATCTTCCTGTGCCACAATTCTCCTATCCCTTTACAGCTACTAACCAATGCATGTGCTAGCTCATATTGTAACTAAAACAGGCTGCCATACCTGACACCAATCACTTTTGTAGTCTTGGAATCTTTGGGACGAATATAGACTTTTCCCCTCTCAAAGGTCACAATGTAACCCTTATCTTCCAAGGCAAAAACTGAGAGTAAATTCTTTGTCATGCCAGGGACATACAACACAATTTCCACCAACAAAGGTTTGCCAGACTCCCTCTGAAACTTGACGGTGCCAATACCAATTGCATGGTACTTGGCATTATCTCCGAGCTCAATATAGAAATCTAGCTTCTTCTCCTCTAACTTGATGAAACATTCTTTGACTCCTGTCATGTGGCGAGAAGCCCCACTGTCAATATACCATACTCTATTGGCACTTGAACTTGAGAGACAGGCAATGAGTGAAAACTCATTCTCAAATTTTGAAGCAAACTCATCCACCTCTGTTGTAGCAGCAAATTGCTTCTTTTGCTTGTCCTTATTTTTCTTATTCAGACATTGACTGGCATAGTGACCCATCTGATGCCAGCAAAAACATTTAATCTTGCTCAGATCTTTCTTCTTCCCACTCTTGGAAGAAGAACCTTCTGATTGCTCTTTATTGGACTTCTTCTTACCCTTGCTTGCAAGAGCAAGATTTTCTTCATCTTGACCCTTCTTTGTCTGATCTCCTCGATGAGCACCTTCACAGATCTCCTCTTGAACAAAATCATCCCAGTGCTTTGAAAAACCATTCAAGGCTATATGCACCAACTCATCTTCTGTAATCATCTCTCTAACAGCAGCAAGCTCATCCCTGACTTGTGTCAACTTAGACAAGTAAGAGGTCACACTCTCGCCTTTGGACATCTTGGTATTGTGAAATTTGTCCTTGAGCATCATCTTACGACTCTGATAGTTGCTCTAATAAAGTTTTGTGAGCGAATCGCACATCTCCTTAATGGTGTCTTTCCCCGATAAATGAGGAATTAAATGATCTCTTACTCCATCCAAGATAATCCTCTGAGCCTTGGCCTCTTTAACTTCATGTGAATCTAAGGCAACAGGATCATTTATTGGTGGAGTCACTTTTGTGCTAGCATAGATCCACAGCCTATTCTCCTTAAGAACAGATTTAATCCAAACCTTCCACTGCAAGAAGTTAGGCACACCCTCGAGCCTGTCCTCGTATCGAACGCTGGTTGCCATAGCTACAAAAAGAACTGAGGATGAAAGAACTGATTTTTTTTGTAATCTGTGTTACAAATCTTGGCTTCGTATTCAGAGTTTAGAGCTCTGGTACCATGTTAATTTCTATAACCCAGCAACAGATTAATTCCACAATAAATTCACAGACATAAATCTAATTTATAATGATTAATACAACTGGGTTAATTAACAACTAATAATAGTGGAAGCAAAAATAACAATAAGCCAATACAAAAAGACAATAACACAGATATACCCAGGAAACCCCAATGCGGGGAAAAACCTACAAATGTTGGATCTTTTATTCAGCCTAATAGCAAACTTCTCTTTTGCAAAAATACAATATATGAGTTTGCTACAACAATCTTACTTTTATAGAGAGCCTAGCTGCTTTACTTAGCATGCAAGAAAAGAAGCTTTCCTTAACATACAAGAAAAAGAAGCTTTCCTTAGCATAAAGGAAAAAGAAGCTTTCCTTGCTTTCTTTGGCTTTTCTATTTTTAACACATAAAATCACACTAGGATTTTTCTCATCCTTACAAACTCAGAAACATTCTAGAAACTATTGTTGCTGAAAATCCAACTCGAATTGTTTTAAAGCATATCTAATCTTGAGTTTCTTTAAAACAATTCCACATTCCACCTTTTGACCTACAAAAATCAACAGTTGTGAGTCAGCTGTTAAGAGATATGTCTACAGTATCTGTATGCAGTAGATAATTATATCTATAATGGCGGCATGTGAATGATGGCGATGATGGATTTGGAGCATATAATGAGGACCAGGTTTGGGTGAAAGCTGCAGCATCATGTTATTAAAAAGGATGATCTTAAATAAATTCCAATGGGAAAAGTTAACATAGAAAAAAAGACTTGATAATCCACCACGAGCTATGACTGGTGGTGCTTCACCACTAAGTTTAGTTTTTTTTTTAAGGAATTGTAAGAAGTAGCTGAGACGCGATCATATCTAGATAGAAACATTAATAATACCATCGAAAGACACATATAATTTATATATGCATTGGATTATATTAATGACACCCCTAGAAAAATCAGCGATAATGATGTAGGAGTATACTTGAAAAGATCTAGATGAATAGAAAAAGTTTAGATTTTTGTAAAATTATAAATACATTGATGGCTATATATTAGTTATAAGTTAAGTTAGGGGACTATGACCGATTCCAAGGATGGCCAAATAGAGCAGGTAGGAGTTAGAGGATAGTATGCTTAAGAAGCATCATGATGGAGTAGAGTTGTAATGAATTGAGGAGATATGGCTTTAAGATTAAGTTTCTCACAATGAGATATATGTATTCATCTAAGATAAATGTTATCATATGAATAATTTAGTTGAGTTTAATATCATTTTATTTTACGTAATTTTATGTGTTATGCAAAACAAAAAGAAGTCAAAACGTTACTTGAGAAGAGGAATAGGGTGTATAAGTTGAAAAGTCATATCGATTTATAAAATAATGAAGATTCAAACAAAAGGAAAGAAATTAAATGAATATACATATATTCCATGGCTTCTCAACGATTTAAATGAGCAGTTGAGTTATTTTAATGGAGGTTTACTTAGTTATTATTTCATCCTTTTCACTTGTAATTTATTATTTCAATTTCATGTCTGCCTTTTGTCTCTTTATTTAATTCTCGTATTTGTTCATTATGTAATTAATATGTTCTTTTAGTCTTCAAATCTGTAAAAATTTGGATATGAATATTTTCTATCAACAAAATTGTAATTTAGCAATTGTTGGAGAAGAACATGTGGGTATTTTGTGGCATTTGATACCAAGTAGATATGATCATCAACTTCATTAAGTCATGAATATGTTAGAATGATATTTTTACCTCTTGTTGCATGATTTCTCAATAACAAAGGCATACAAATTTAAATTGGATGTTAGTATTTGAACGTTGTGGTTATCAACCCCTTTGAGGTTATAACCCATTTTATTGGAGTAATTTATACTAAGAACACCCATGTATTGAATCAATAATGCTTTAGACAAGACCCTATTGGTAGGAATTTTTAAGAGTAACATGTTGTTCCTCATTACTTAGAAGGTTTGAGCATACCTTCCTACTTGTGGAGCATCTTGATTTGATTGATGTACATGAGATAAATTGGGCTTATTTGATCATAGTGAGTTAATTCCTCATCTCCTAATAGAAGAGAATTATACCATGGTGGTGACACCTAGTTGAGTGGCTTTCCTATGAGTTGTGATGGAATTTATGATAGGAAAGTTTCTTTGGAAGATAGAAGTGTCCTTACCCCATAAGTGAGTGTGCCTCCCATTCTCTTAAAACATAATCATGATAGAAGTATGTTATTAATTTTATAGCATGTATGTACACTTCTTAGAGCATGGTTTGGTTTGGATTGTGACATCCAATCTATTGTATTTTTTGAACTATTAGAGGTGACTATTTGTCTTTTGTGTTGACCATTGCTTCCTTTAAATAGTATGTGTTGTACAAAAGCATGCAAAATATATTGGAATGAGATACCTTACTTAGATGCTCATGTTGGTTCTAGGGGCTTATATTTCCTCATTATCAAAACCATATCACACCTTGCATAGATTGTGAGGATTGGGCCATCCTTTTGTGTTGCCTAATAAGGAGTGTATGTGTTGTACCTCCACAATTCTTGAAAATTTGATTTCTAGAGAAGATGCATTCCATGATGGTGTTATTTTCATATTCATATAAGAGTGTAAATTTTACCTTGAATTATTGTGTGTTGTCTTTCCCATTTTTTCATGAGTTTTTCATTGATAGATATATGATTTTCCTGGAATACTTGAGATTTTTTGATTTCATGTTGGACCTGGTCCTTCTAGAGGGACTAGATGAAATACAACTCATGAGCCTTGGAATTTTTGGATGATTTTGAGGGCCCTTTCTATATAAGGCTTGTTAGGATGAGTGTGTGTCCTTGTGGAATAATTGTACTCTTCATAGAGTTAGTATTCATTTCATTCAGTCAATAATTACAAGCACTTAATGTGGATTCTAGTGGGTGGGTTTTTACTTAGAATAATTCATGAGTTTCATGAACAAGAAATACTTTAACCTTTTCGATCACCTTGGATTGAACATATTTAGTGGTGATTAATTGCATTGTATGAAAATCACTAGGAACACTTGTGTCACGTGTGATGGTGGTTTTGTAAGCACAAGATGCTTATCACCTAGGAAAGTGTGCTCCTATTTGACAATGATATTATGCTCTAGGGAATGTTAATTTTAGGGGAGAGGATTTTGACCCATCAAATATTGATACCACTCTTGAGGGGTTGGCATTATTCTCACAATGGAGGAGTGCAATGTATGATGTTAGTGGATTCTACCATGTTAGAGTTTTTCTTTTAAGATTTATATTCCATATATCCCTTCAATAATAGGGAAGAGATTGTGTTATAGTTAGCACATAATTATCATTGAGATGAGTTTATACTCCCTCATTATCAAGTGACAACAATATAAGTCCTTTGAGTGGATTTATATTTTAAATGATGATAAATAAATTTTTATTTTGGATCAAATTCATGTACCTTTTTTTATGGATTTGTCTATATTCCTTGAAATTCATAGGATAGATGCCTCTGGTTCATTATGAGTAGAGAGGTTGTGTAAATGGAGTGGCATGATGCTTCTATGTGTTTTAACCTTTCTCCTATCAGAGGAAACATGTTGTGAGTTTCGACACTTATATGTTGGTGAGTGTGTGGTAGTCTTTGTAGCTTGGAATTGTTATGTATATTTCATAATGTGCAAGGGTATTGAAGAGTGTTATTTTTGGTTTGATGATAATTTATCTCCCTACTCCAACAAGTGCAATTCCAAACCCACCTATTTAGTATTTTTTGTATTTGGATTTATGAATTTTACACTTGATGTGGCATACATTGAAAATATTTTAGTTATTGATTGAGACTTCTAGGCTGATTTATAGTCATATTGTTTAAGAATTTCCTTGTTATGGGATTCAAGGCTATATATTCATCTATTATTATAAAAATTTATTGAATTTTGGAGCTCTGAATTTTATTTCATGCCTTCATTTTTTATCGAATTAGGTTGTTTAGTCATTTTTCACCTTCATTATTATTTGAATTCTATTGGATAGTTGTCTCTTTTCATTTTTTATCATTTTTATATTGAATTTGGTTGCTTAGCTAATTTAACTTTACTTCTTTATTGGATTGGTAATTTTTCACTTGTTAATTGTGTTGTTTGATGAGCCATTTTGTGGTAGCTTTTGCCTTTTGTGAGTAAGGGGTAGTGTGGGGTGGGGGAGAGGGCGAGGAAGGGGGGACTATCTTTTTAGTATTATCTTATGAAATAAGCTTATGACATGTTAAGTAACTTATTGAGTAGGTTGGGAGATGTTTATCTTGTATGTTTTATTCATAAAAGGATATAAGGATCATGTGAGCCTTAGTATTTTTTACATCATTGATAGCATGCATTCCCTCCTAACTTTCTAGGTGAAGGAAATGGATTGTGTGATTTGGGTTTGGGTATTGGGATGAGCATCCAAAGTCATCTTAATGGTTTGTGTGATTTGGGTTTGGGAATTGGGATGAGTGCCCAAATTCCTCCCAATGCTTTGTTTGATTTGGGTTAGGGAATGAGAATGAGTGTCTAAATTTTTTCCAATGCTTTTTTTATTAGGGTTTGGGCAGCATGACAAGTGTCAAAAGTCCTCTCAATGGTTTGAGTGATTGAGGTTTGGGTATCAGTACAAGTGTCTAAAGTCCTTTAAATGCTTTTTTCATTAAGGTTATAGGCATTAGGATGAGTTTCCAAAGTCCTCCAAATGGTTTGAGTGATTGAGATTTACATATTGGGATAAACGTCCAAAGTCCTCTTGATGGTTTGCCTAATTTGGATTTGGGCATTAGGATGAGTGTCCAAATTTATCCCAATAGTTTGAGTACATAGGGTTTGGGCATTGGGATGACTATCCAAAGTCCTCTTAATGGATAGAGTGAAGGGTTTGGGCATCCATAGTAAATGTACAAAGTTCTCTATATATAATCCAAATTTATTTGAAAGCATAACTATTATTCATCTGATTAGTTTAAAACCTCTTAAAATGTTAAATGATCTATTATTGTTCATGTTATGAGCTCCATGTACTTGCACATTTCATCATTATTGGCATAATAATAATGGGACAAGAATGAAATCAAAATTTTCTTGGTTCCCTAATATAAAAATAAAATAAATAAATCCTTACCTTATATTTGGACATGACGCTTGGAAAATTGTTAGACATACAATTATCATTAAGTGATAATTGACTAGCCAATTCATTCTTAATTATATGTTCTCAAATATTATAAACCAAATATTACTAAACTAGACCTAAAATTATGCATTGGAGCATAACTAACTTTTGGCAGAGTTTATATATCTTTGGCCATGGGCATATTTGTATATTGCTTAATGTATTTTCTAATCTATTAGTTGAGATTTGAGATCATTGGATAAAGAGACCATTGAGTTAAGTCAGTAGGATTCCTAGAGGTTATTCTAACATCATTTAAACTATACTTCAAATAAATTAGTGACATCCAAAAGGAAGTATAATAAGGGGAAGGGAATGTAAGGCATAATTTCTATCTTTTCTACTAATTGTTTTTGTTGTATAAAATCATGTTGTTTAAGATGTTGGCTACTTAGACATTTATAATTTATTTACATGATATGTTGAGATAATATGATCATTGTGATGAATTTATGTATGCATTACATGTTTATACATGTTACTTGATATTATTTTAAGTTAAGTTTCTTTTATTATACTATGATAGATCAATTTATATGAACAATGATGTGAAGGACTACAAGGAGACCAACTGAGGGAACTTGAACTACATAAAAAATCTATTGACCATTGTTTTCCCCTAGGGTGTTAAGTGTGTTTCTATGTCGTTTGGTCTTGTTTGATGTACTTAACTACTTGTCAATTTAGAAAATATATTAAGTTTTATTCTATATTATGATTTACAACCTCTTCCCTTTTGACCCTTGACCCTTGTTTCTAGAATAATTTTGGATGATTTTTGAGATTCATCAATGAAAGGCCACTTGAAAAAAAGGGATTTTTGAGAAAGGACATTTGGAGGGGTGTAGAACTGTGAGGATCCTTCTACACAGATTTATGAACTATAGAAAATAAATGAACAATGTAATGAACTTTGGAAAATAACCCAAAATAACCTTTAGATTTCAAGCCACTTCGAAGGGTTAACCTCCTTTAAGCAAGCTCAATACAATAATATTTATGGATGTCTTCATTAGGCCTCAACACTTACTTAAATACCAAATCTATTCTAACAACTACTTCTTCCCATGTATGTGGGATAATTCAAAATGCTAAAGGGATGACTTACAAAGAATATGCATCCATAATAATTAATACACTAATAATGCAAATAAAAGTGTAGGACATGGTCTCCTAACATCCACTTCCCCTTAGAAAAGTATTTTGTATCAAAGCTACAGATATGAAAATCATTCCTAAATTTGGAATAGTGGTTCTCATGTGGAATCTTTTAGTTACATGTCCTTCCACTAGATTAAGACTTTGATGATTGAGTAGGAGTGATGTTGGCAAGTGTGCCTATCTAGGAATGCTTATAATTAGAGAAGGATGGAGCCTTCATTATCAAGTTCTAATAAAACAATTTGCACTCTAATGTTGCTTTTTTCAAATAAGAAACATGAAAGACTAGGTGAACTTGGAAGGAAGACGGAAGCCCCAACTTGTAAGTAACAGACCCAATCTATTGGGGAACCTTATATGGTCCATTAAACTTTAGAGCAAGCTTACGATGCCATTTTAATTTTAGGTATGATCACTTGTATGGATGCAGATGAAGAAAAACCATATCACCAGGTTGAAAGGTGTGCTTAGAGAAGTGTTGATTAACTAATTGCATCATTCAATTTTATGCTAGATGGATACTACCCCATAGGGTGCTAATAATTTGATCCTGATATCCAAGAGTAATGTTGATCACCTATAATGGGGAACAATCAGGGGTATATGGGAGAAGTGTTGGGGGTGCTTAACTATAAACCTCTTCATATGGAGTCATTTTGGTATAAGTATGATAGGAGGTATTGTACCACCATTCTATGAGGAGAAGACACTTTGCCTACTATTTTTATTGTTACAAAGTAAGGCAATGAAGGAATGTTTCCAAGTATTTATTAACGATTTCTATTTAGCCATCTATTTGGGGGTGATACCAAAATCTTATCTTCAGTTGTGTGCTTGTGTGTTAGAATAGATCCATCCAAAAATGGTTGATGAAAGTTGCATCATGATCAAAAATGATTGAGTAAGGGATGTCATGAAGATGCAATATCAAATCCAAGAAAACTTGTATGATTGTGGATAATGTAGAAGAATGGCTGAGGGTATAAAAATGACTATATTTAGAGAGGCAATCTACCAGGATCACTATTTTTCATCCATATTTAGGGAGCCTCTCAATGAAATCCATAAAAATATCAGTCCATATCTTAGTAAGAATGGGTAAGGACTTGAGCAAACCAAGAAACACTATAGTTTCATCTTTGTTGCATTGGCAGGTATCACATTTGACTACCATCTATTTAATTTCCCCTTTCATCCCCTTCCAAAAGAAGTTTCAATGTGCCATTTCATATGTTTTAGATAATTTTGAGTGTTATATTGATGGAGAAGCATTGATTTCATAGAATACAACCGAATGAAGGTCTATATTATTGGCAATCACCAGACTAGCCTTGTAACATAAAGAAGCACCATCCAATGAATAATGTGGTATTACAGATGGGTTAGTGGTCAATTGTTGATTAAGGTGGTGTAAGGAGGAATCATTTGTTTACCTTTGGTTTATAGATTCCAACCAATTCAGAATGGGTATGGAGATGGTAGAAAGAGAATTCTGGTGCTTGAATTTGCATGAGAGAGCATTACCCTTCTTATGTGTGATCTCATAATCATATCCCATGAGTTTGTTGACCAATTTATTTTGTGCCAGTGATGAGATCCAATGTTCTAAGAAGTATTTCAAAATCTGGTGATCATATTTGATGGGAAAATGATTCCTAGGTAAGTATGGCCACCATTTTTGTATCGCGTGTAGAATTGCCATCATTTCCTTTTCGTATGTAGACAAAGCCAAATTTCATCCAAAAAGGGATTTTATAGTAAAAATAATGGGATGACCCTCTTGGGGAATAAAAACACCCAAGCCATTGCCACAAGCATCACTTTTGATGGTGAAAGTTTTGGTAAAGTCCTGCATGGCCAAAACTAGTGTACTACACATAGTCTATTTGAATGCCATAAATGTTTGGCCAAATATAGCATCCCATGTGAATGAATCCTTCTTCAATAAATATGTTGAAGGATCTATAATATTTCCATAATCCTTGGCAAACTTGTGGTAGTATCTTGTAAGGCCTAGGAAGCCATGAAGACTCTTGAGAGTTGTTGGTCGATGTCAATGTTACATGGCACTAATTCATTTTGGAACCCACATAGACCCCATTGGCTGAAATAATCACTAGTATAGAAACAACAATATATGATTAAAAAAATTGCTAAAAATTGCATATTAATGACCAAACATGATCACGTGACAATTAGTAGTTTATTTTCAGTTATTTATAACGTGACCAAATTGATGACTAAACCATTTTTAATCATTTGTTGGTTGTTTTGATTGATCAATTTGAGAGTATATTTAATCATTAATTTATTCATTGATTTTTGTTAACTGGTCATTTATTTATTCATTGTAATCTTTAATTGATGTCAATTGATAGTATATTTAATCATTTTTATTTACTAATTTATGTATATTGGTAGTATATTTAGTCATTTGTATTAACTAATTTCCATCCATTGGTAGTATATTTAGTCATTTAAATCATTATTTTGCCATTCACTCTTACATGTTAGTTGTTCCATCCAAATTCATTTATGTTTATGCTCACCTCTGCAGTTAATGTATGACACTTGATCAGTTAACCTGTACAACGATGTTGTAGCCCATAGTAACTCATCCTGTAAAACAAAATTTATTTCCATCTTTATATATTTTTTGACCAATATTATTATACAAAATATATATATTTATATAATCCCAAAAATATATATTACCAATTAAAACCATAAAATTTTATTCTAATATATATATATATATATATATATATATATATTAGAATAAAATACTTTCAATAATACATATAAATTAATTATCAAGACTAATAATAAATAAATACATATAATAAAAAATAAATACATACATACATATTATAATAATAAATAAATAAATACATATATATTTTACAAAATACATCTATTTATATATATCCCAAAAATATATATTACCATTTCACATCTGAATACATATAATAAATAAATACATATAAAAAATATGAGTTTATTAAAAAAAATAAAAGTAATAAAAAGAAAATTTAAATAAAATATGAAAATACATTTGCATTGAGTTTATACATGCAAGCAATATGATTTTCATATTGGAGTGAATTATTTTAGGCTTCCTCCATAGTTTGAACCTAGCTTGAACATGCAAACCTATGAAAGAAAACAAAGTGAAAAATGAGAAATGGGTTTGAAAAAAATAATTTTTATTTGGGTCATAAATAAATTTAAGATTTTTTAAGAATACCTACTTCTAGCAACTACTACTTCCCATATATGTGGGATAATTCAAACTGCTAAAGGGATGACTTACAAAGAATATGCATCCATAATAATTAATACAATAATAATTCAAAGAAAAGTGTAGGACATGGTCTCCTAACATCCCCTTCCCCTTAGAAAAGTATTTCTTATCAAAGCTTCAAATATGAGAATCTTTCCTAAATTTGGAATAGTGGTTCTCATGTGGAATCTTTTAGTTACATGTCCGTCCACTGGATTAAGACTTTGATGATTGAGTAGGAGTGAAGTTGGCATGTGTGCCTATCTAAGACTACTTATAATTCGAGAAGGATGGAGCCTTCATTATCAAGTTCTATTAAAACAATTTTCACTCTAATGTTGCTTTTTTCAAATAAGAAACATGAAAGACTAGGTGAACTTGGGAGGAAGACCGAAGCCCCAACTTGTAAGTAACTGACCCAATCTATTAGAGAACCTTATATGGTCCATTAAACTCTGGAGCAAGCTTATGATGCCATTTTAATTTTAGGTATGATCACTTGTATGGATGCAAATGAAGAAAAACCATATCACCAGGTTGAAAGGTGTGCTTAGAGCAGTGTTGATTAACTAATTGCATCATTAAATTTTATGCTAGATGGATATTACCCCATAGGGTGCTAATAATCTAATCCTGATATCGAAGAGTAGTGTTGATCTCCTATAATGGGGAGTAATCAGGGGTATACGGGAGAAGTGTTGGGGGTGCTTGATTATAAACCGCTTCATATGGAGTCATTTTAGTATAAGTATGATAGGAGGTATTGTACCACCATATTGTGAAGGATAGACACTTTGCCTACTATTGTTATTGTTACAAAGTAAGGCAATAAAGGAATGTTTCCAAGCATTTGTTGACAATTTCTATTTAGTCAAATATTTGGGGGTGATACCAAAATCTTATCTTCAGTTGTGTGCTTGTGTGTTAGAATAGCTCCATCCAAAAATGGTTGGTGAAAGTTGCATCATGATCAGAAATGATTGAGTAAGGGATGTCATGAAGATGCAATATCTAATCCAAGAAAACTTGTATGATTGTGGATAATGTATAAGAATGGCTGAGGGTATAAAAATGACTATATTTAGAGAGGCAATCTACTAGGATCACTATTTTTCATCTATATTTAGGGAGCCCCTCAATGAAATCCATAAAAATATCAGTCCATATCCTAGTAAGAATGGGTAAGGACTTGAGCAAACCAAGAAACACTATAGTTTCATCTTTGTTGCATTGGCAGGTATCACATTTGACTACCATCTAATTAATTTCCCCTTTCATCCCCTTCCAAAAGAAGTTTCAACGTGCCCATTCATATGTTTTAAAGAATTTTGAATGCTATATTGATCAAGAAGCATTGATTTCATAGAATACAACTAGATGAAAGTCTATATTATTAGGAATCACCAGACTAGCCTTGTAACGTAAAGAAGCACCATCCAATGAATAATGTGGTATTGTAGATGGGTTAGTGGTCAATTGTTGATTAACTTGGTGTAAGGAGGAATCATTTGTATACCTTTGGTGTATAGATTCCAACCAATTCAGAATGGGTATGGAGATGGTAGAAAGATAATTCTGTTGGTTGAATGTGCATGAGAGAGCATATGCCATGACATTATCTTTACCCTTCTTATGTGTGATCTCATAATAATATCCCATGAGTTTGCTAACCCATTTCTATTGTGGCAATGATGAGATCCAATGTTCCAAGAAGTATTTCAAACTCTAGTGATCATATTTGATGGGAAAATGATTCTTAGGTAAGTATGGCCACCATTTTTGTACCGCATGTAGAATTGCCATCATTTCCTTTTCATAAGTAGACAAATCCAAATTTCATCCAAAAAGGGATTTTCTATTAAAAATAATGGGATGACCCTCTTGGAGAATAAAAACACCCAAGCCATTGCCATAGGCATCACTTTCGATGGTGAAAGTTTGGTAAGTGCGGCATGGCCAAAACTAGTGTTCTACACATAGTCTGTTTGAATGCCATAAATGTCTAGTCAGCTATGGAATCCCATGTGAATGAATTCTTCTTCAATAAATAAGTTGAGGGATCCATAATCTTTGACAAACTTGTGGTAGTATCTTGTAAGGCCTAGGAAGCCATGAAGGCTCTTGAGAGTTATTGGTCGATGTCAATGTTATATGGCACTAATTTTTTTTGAGATCCATACAGACCTCATCAATTGAAATAATCACTAGTATAGAAACAATAATATATGATTAAAAAAATTTCTAAAAATTTCATATAAATGACCAAACATGATCACGTGACCATTATTAGTTTATTGCTAGTCATTTATAACATGACCAAATTGATGACTAAACCATTTTTAGTCATTTATTGGTTGTTTTGATTGATCAATTTGAGAGTATATTTGGTCATTATTTTTTGTTAACTAGTCATTTATTTAGTCATGGCAGTCTTTTATTTAGTCATTGTAATCATTAATTGTTATCAATTGATAGTATATTTAATCATTTTTATTTACGGATTTATGTATATTGGTAGTATATTTAGTCATTTGTATTAACTGATTTCCATCCATTGGTAATATATTTAGTCATGTTAATCATTATTTTGCCATTCACTCTTGCATGTTAGTTGTTCCATCCAAATTTATTATCTTTATACTTACCTCAAATGACTTAGAGTTTGTTAAAATATAGTTAATGTATGATACTTGATCAGTTAACATGTTAAAATATAGTTAATGTATGATACTTGATCAGTTAACATGTATAGCGATGTTGTAGCCCATAGTAACTTGTCCTGTAAAACAAAATTTATTTCCATCTTTATATATATTTTGACCATAATTATTATATTATATATATATATATATATATATATATATATATATATATATATATATATATATATATATATCCCAAAAATATATATTACCAATTGAAACCATAAAATTTTATTCTAAAATAAATAAATAAATATATATATATATATATATATATATATATATATATATATAATACTTTCAATAATATATATAGATTAATTATTAAGACTAATAATAAATAATAATATATAAATACATACATATTATAATAATAAATAAATAAATACATATATATTTTAAAAAATACATATATTTATATATATCCCAAAAATATATATTACCATTTCAAATCTGAATACATATAATAAATAAATACATATAAATAATATGAATTTATTACAAAAATTAAAAGTAATAAAAAAAAATTTAAAGAAAATATGAAAATACATTTGCATTGAGTTTATACATGCAAGAAATATGATTTTCATATTGGAGTGAATTGTTTTAAGCTTCCTCCATAGTTTGAACCTACAAACCTTCCATAGCTTGAACCTGCAAACCTGTGAGAGAAAACAAAGTAAAAAATGAGAAATGGGTTTGAAAAAAATAATTTTTATTTGGGTCATAAATAAATTTGATGTTGTTTAAGAATACCTTGATCCTTGGGTTTAGATTAGTTCACTTATTCCTCTATGGGAGGGAAAAATACTTTTGATTTTAAAATTTAAATTTAAAGTTAATTAAATTTATTCTTGGTGGCTTATTAATTTCATGGAAGCCACCAAAAATAAATTTAATTAACTTTAAAGTTAAATTTGAAATTAATGAATTATTTTAATTTTTCTTTATAAATTAATTATTTTCTGTAGACTTGTAAAAGTTAATAATTAAGTAATAAAAAAAGGTTGAAATATATTTTATTTAATTGTTTTACAGGTAACCCTCGTACACTAATAGTTAAATAACATTGTTTTATTTAATTCTTAGTGGTAAATAATATTTAATTATTAACTATAAATATATTTTGATTTTTATGTTAAATTTAAAATTAATAATTATCAATTAGTTTATTAAAGTTATTTTTGGATTTAGTTATTTGGAGTTATTTATTTTATATAGATGGATAAATTTTTATAAGTTAAAATAATTAACCATCTTCGTTGATTTTTATAAGATGTATTTTCATTATTTGCTTAGAAATGGCAATTATTAAAGACTAATTAAATATTTTAACACACTTAATTTAATGACACCTGAATAGTCAAATTCGTATCGTAATGTAATTATTGTTAATATTTTTAAAGTAATGTAAATAATAATGAAGTATTTGAAAATAATGATTATTAATTATTTAGCGTATCATTTATAAAATTGAGTTTTCAATGTCCAATTAATTTATTTATTTAGTTAGTAAAACTTTAATAGTATAGCAGAACCAGTTTGATGTAGAGGCATATGGACTTAGTCTACTTGTGTATATAATATAGTCATATTAGTATAAATAATTGGGTCTATGCATCCATGAGCTACATCTCTAAACATCTTTTTAATTACCCACTTTAATAGCATATTGTCTAATTTTTATTTGTGTGACTAATTCTTTAGTTGTGTTTTTTACCCAACTATCCAATTAATCATTTATTTAGTCATTTATAGCTATGTTACAAAAAATTAGTAAAATTTAGTCATTTTTAGTTGTCGTGACTAAAAGTTTTAGTCACATAGTCATTTATTTGCCAAATTCTACTAGTGAATGTGCCCTATATATTCAACTTCCTCTTGACCAAAGGAACACTTGGACTGCTTGGCACATATTTTATTATTTGCTAAAAGTTGTAATGCCCTATCAAGATGTTAGAGATGCTAAGCCCATGTGCAGTTGTAAATCAAAATATCCTCAAAGAAAACCAAAGCAAATTGATAGAGGAAAGGTCAAAAGATTTTATTCATTAGTGCCTAAAATGTTGAAGGGGAATTTGTAAGTCAAGATGTCATGACCAATAATTCATAGTGACAATCATGAGTGTGGAAGGATATATTTGGAATCTCATTAGCATGCATGTGGATCTGATGATACCCTGAATGAAGATTCAATTTGGAGAAAAAATTTGCCCCATGGAACTCATTAAGAAGCTCATCAATGATCGAAATTAAGAATTTATCTTTGATAGTGATGTGTTTAAGGGCATGAAAGTCAATGTAGACACACCATAACCCATCTTTTTTATGGACAAGAATCATTGAGGAGGTGTATGGGCTGATACAAGGGTGAATAACTCTAAACATCAAGAATTATTGTAATAGTTATTTAATCTCAGTCTTTTGCATATGGAGATAGCAGTATGGTTGGATGTTGGGTAGGATACATCCTAGAAGGATAAAAATGTGATTATCTTTAGGGCGTGAAGGGGTCAAACCCACTAGCTCTATAAATATGGTTTCATGCTTGTCGAGGATGAATTGTAAATTAGCAGGGTATTTAGGAGCAATGAGGAGCTAGATTTGGATGGAGTGTAACTAGGAAATGACCCCATATGAACCTTTATTTAAACTATTTTCCATGTGATGAGAACTAATGATGTGAGCAGATCTAGGCAATAACCCTTTTAAGTTATTCTTCTATCCACTATCTATGAATTGCATCCAAAGATCAGAGAAGCCCCATAGAATATGTCCCAATGTGTGGAGCCACTACACCCCAAAGACCACATCACATCCCCCTAAGTGTAGGGCAAACATATCTGAGTGAAGAGGTAATCTCTTATCATGATACACATATTTTGACACTTCCCTTTGCATGGCAATATTCCCCCATTAGTAATCATGACTTCAAATCTAGAACAAGGGTGTACAAATCAATTTTATTATTTAGCAAAATGGGGATTGATGAAATTGTGAGTGTTACCAGAGTCAATGAGGATTAAGAAAGGGATATTTTTAAATAACCCCTTAACCTTCATGGTTTAATGGGTGGTAGTACATGTAGAGAGATCTCAGGTTAAGTCTCCTAAGCTATTGAGTACTCGTAGGGGCTTTACGCTTCTTGAGAATTCTAGAATTCCTAGATATCAGGGTCATTGTCCTACTCTGGTGATGATTTTACATATATAAAGTAGAGCTTTTGTGTGACACACCTATGAACCTTAACACATTTTTCATCACAATTATAACATAATCCTTTCTCCTTACAAGCCCACATCTCTACCCCAATAAGGAGATTGACCAGTGTGATTGTGGCTAACCATTAGTTCATTGTGTTCTTTATAGGTAAGAATGTGGGAGGTTGATCTTGATGTTGTGTTGAGAGTTTTTAATTACCCACTTTAATATCATATTGTCTAATTTTTATTTGTGTGACTAATTCTTTAGTTGTGTTTTTTACCCAACTATCAAATTAATCATTTATTTAGTCATTTATAGCTATGTTACAAAAAAATAGTAAAATTTAGTCATTTTTAGTTGTCGTGACTAAAATTTTTAGTCACATAGTCATTTATTTGCCAAATTCTAATAGTGAATGTGCCCTATATATTCAACTTCCTCTTGACCAAAGGAACACTTGGACTACTTGGCACATATTTTATTATCTACTAAAAGTTGTAATGCCCTATCAAGATGTTGGAGATGCTTAGCCCATGTGCAGTTGTAAATCAAAATATCCTCAAAGAAAACCAAAGCAAATTGATAGAGGAAAGGTCGAAACATTTTATTCATTAGTGCCTAAAATGTTGAAGGGGCATTTGTAAGTTAAGATGGCATGACCAATAATTCATAGTGATAATCATGAGTGTCAAAGGATATATTTGGAATCTCATTAGCATGCATGTGGATCTGATTATACCCTGAATGAAGATTCAATTTGGAGAAAAAATTTGCCCCATGGAACTCATTAAGAAGCTCATCAATGATCGAAATTAAGAATTATCTTTGATAGTGATGTGTTTAAGGGCATGAAAGTCAATCTAGACACACCATAACCCATCTTTTTTATGGACAAGAATCATTGATGAGGTGTATGGGTTGGTACAACGGTGAATAGCTCTAAACTTTAAGAATTCTTCTATTAGATATTTAGTCTCAGTCTTTTACAGATGGAGATAGCAGTATGGTTGGATGTTGGGTAGGATACTTCCTGGAAGGATAGAAATGTGATTATCTTTAGGGCATGAAGGGGTCAAACCCACTGGCTCTATAAATATGGTTTCATGCTTTTCGAGGATGAATTGTAAATTAGCAACGTAGTTAGGAGCAACGAGGAGCTAGATTTGGATGGAGTGTAACTAGGAAATGAACCCATATGAACCTTTATTTAAAATATTTTCCATGCGATGAGAAATAATGATGTGAGCAGATCTAGGCAATAACCCTTTTAAGTTATGTTTCTATCCACTATCTATGAATTGCATCCAAAGATCAGAGAAGCCCCATAGAATAGGTCCTAATGTGTGGAGCCACTACACCCCAAAGACCACATCACATCCCCCTAAGGGTAGGGAAAACATATCTGAGTGAAGAGGTAATCTCTTATCATGATACACATATTTTGACACTTCCCTTTGCATGGCAATGTTCCCCCATTAGTAATCATGACTTCAAATTTAGAACAAGGGTGTACAAATCAATTTTATTGTTTATAAAAATGGGGATCGATGAAATTATGAGTGTTACCAGAGTCAATGAGGATTAAGAAAGGGATATTTTTAAATAACCCCTTAACCTTCATGGTTTAATGGGTGGTAATTTTTACTAGTGCATGTAGAGAGATCTCAGGTTAAGTCTCCTAAGCTATTGAGTACTCGAAGGGGCTTTACTCTTCTTGAGAATCCTAGAATTCTTAGATATCAAGGTCATTGTCCTACTCTAGTGATGATTCTATATATAGAATGTAGAGCTTTTGTGTGACACACCTATGAACCTTAACGTATTTGTCATCACAATTATAACATAATCCTTTCTCCTTACAAGCCCACATCTCTGCCTCAATAAGTTGATTGACTAGTGTGATTGTGGCTAACCATACTTCATTATGTTCTTTATAGGTAAGAAAGTGGGAGGTCGATGTTGTGTTGAGAGTTTATCTTCTGCTAGCTTAACTAAACCCAAAACATCCATCATGTTGTTGGGTTGAAACATTTTCACCTCTGAGTGGATTGGCTCTTTGAGGCCATTAATAAAACAACTCTTGAAGAAGTCATCTGATAACCCTTCAGTGTGATTAGTTAGTTTCTCAAATTCAATCTAATAATCATGAATGACACTTGTCTGGTAGGGTTTGGTGAGAGCTCTTATAATGTCCTTGAAGGATGAGGGACCAAACCTGACCAAAATTAAGGATGCAAATGTTTTTTAATCGATTTCATCATTCAACTTGAGATACCAATAGTACCAATGGAGTGCTTCTTGTACCAAGTGGAAAGAAGCAATTAAGACTTTGTTGATTGAATAATTATTATGATGGTTAAAGAATTGCTCAGCTTGATATATCCATCATGTAAGATCTATACCACTAAATCATGGAAAGATAAGTTTGGGACCACGTGATGTGTGGGGAGAAGAGAAAATAATCTTTGAATAAGACTCCTTATATGATTTATTGAGTAAAAGGCAATTTTATTGATTCAGTACACACATCATGTTGGTTAACTTAGTGACCTGGGTTTTCAATGTTGTGATTTCTTTCTCCATGATCTTTGTGCCTACATAGATGGATATCATAACTAGTTTTTTTTGAAAGGGATATAAAAATATATTTTAAGACACATTCAGTAAAAAAAATTAATTTAGACTCAATCAAAAGGGATAAATGTACTTTAACTAGTTTTTTGGCACCTCCTAGTTAGGATTGACGAAGGCAAGGGCAATTTCAGAATCATAATGGAAAAACTAAAAAAAATGTCCAAGAGGGATAAAGAAGAAGAAAAGGGAAAGGAACACTATGTTAAAGTTTCAAAGCATTAGGAAAAAACTAAAGGTTATAGAAAAACTTGAAAAACTAAACAATTGAGATTTTTGGCTAATAAAAGTGGAATTTGGTTATGGACTCTCAAGGAAAAAATGTGAAGAATGGAATTCTAAGTGTTCCAAGAAATTTTGAGAGTCAAAATAATTATATAAGGAGAGATATGGTGAAAAAACAAATAAAATACTAATTTTAAAAATTGAATGTCTCTTGGTTTTTCCTACCAAAAGTTTATCAACAAGTGTGTGGTTATCAGTTATTCTCAACTATGGTCACTTTGTTGTTGGTTTTTTGAAACTGTTGTGTTGGATATAGTCCCCAAATCTATTTGTATATCCAAGGGTTTTAAGTATTCTCTCTAGCCACCAATGTTGTCTAAATGAGTACCACTCACCATAAAAAATTTGGCCACAGTTCACCCCTAAGTGACAACTCTTGGTTTACCTCATAGGTGAAAACTAGTAAATCGAGATGGGGTCATTACACTTTTTATTGATAGGTCCTCTCAATGGGCAAGCTACTTTGGGTTTCCTATGCTACTCCTCACAATCAATTTTAGGTATTATACCCAAGTACTTCCCATACTTACACGGAGGGATATTTACCCTTATCCAAACTTATAATGAAGATGTAGAAAATAGAGGCAAGGAAAAATATTTTTGTAAATAGCACAGCTCCTAGTAAGCTACTGTTGAAAAATAAATTCTCCAAAATCTACCCGCATGCCAAATAAGTACTCTAATATCATATGTGAGGATCTTTCTACACATATTTATGAATTATAGAAAATAAATGAATAATGAAATGAACTTTCGAAAATAACCCAAAATAACATTTAGATCACAGGCCACTTCAAAGGGACAACCTTATTTGATCAAGCTCAAAATAATAATATTCATGGATGCCTTCATTGGGGTTCAACACTTACTTAAATACTAGATTTTTTTTAATAACTACTACTTCCTGTGTATGTAGGATAATTCAAATATGCTAAAGGGATGACTTACAAAGCATATGTGTCTATAACAGTGATTACACTAATAAATCAAAGAGAAGGGTTTAACATGGTTTCTTAACAAGGGCACGTTTTAGATTTCCTAGATGTTTTATCAAACCTTTAAACTTTATGGATAGGTTAGGAAGAATATTCTAGTCATATTTTTAACTTTTAAGTATCATTTGGCCCTCTTGAATGTCTTGGTTAGAGAAATATTAAATGAAGTGTAAGAGTAATATATGAAATTATAATATGGGCATAGTCCCAATGTGACTTATAAGAGATATTATATATTTTTATAAGGGAGAGTTATTGGTGAGGAAGACTTAACGTGAAATTGTTGCAAGAGGAGATTGACGCATGGCAAGTTTCAATTGGGTAATTTTTTAGGATATTTTATATAAGTATGAGAGCTATTCACTTGTGAGGGACTTATTCTTTCATTATTTTATTCTATACTTGGTGGGTTATTCCTTGGCTCTTCTTGTATTGCAAGAATTTAGCTTGGGTGATTTGGTGAATTTGGTATTTGGGTTTGAGGGGAGAAGCTTAAACTAGGGGTGGTTACATTCTTTCAATTGGTGGACATAAGGTAGGATCATAGTCATAGAATCTTCCCATATGTGGCTTAATTCAAATAATTTTCTTTCCCATATATTCTTCCTTGTTGAAAATATAGTCATGATTGTCATGGATTTCTTGTTTATTGAATAATTTTCAAAATTTTACCATCTGTTGTATTACCCTTTTAAAGGAGCCTTGAGGGTGTGTTAAAACTCCATTTTTGGTTCCCTAATGCTATAATTGTTGAGAGTAGTAAGGTATTTCTTCCACTTAGGACCAACCTTGTGTATATTTTTGAACATCTCTTGAATCTAGGGATTTAACGTAGGGCTTAGCTGATGTAAATGACCCCTACTATAAAGGAGGAGATTAGAATGATTGTTTATTATTAAGTAAGGGGATTTGGATTATTTACAACCCTTGAGTTTAGTATACTTGTAAATATATCCTCCTTGTGTTATTTATGGTTTTGAATGTGGAAAAATTGATTAAAAGTGAGCCCCTCCTTGATTTGGTCTTGCAGCTTGCCTTGGAGCATGAAGTCGGAACTAATTTTATTTTTCCTCTCTTTCATGATTTTGTAATGTTTTTGGTTGTTAGAAGCCATAAAAATATAATTTATTTTAGTCTAGAGGTAAAGAGAAAGACAGATACAAAATTAAATTTGATTGAGCTTGCAAATGTTGTGACACTTTTCTTGAACCCTTGTTGAAAAGAGAGAAAATTATAAATTATGAACCGTATTATTTTTATGATTTAATTGAATTATAAATATTATATAAAAAGTACTATATTTCTATTTTTAATACAATTACTTAAATAAAATATGTGAATTTATCTTTTGCTACTTAAAATGATGTACAAAAAATTTTAATCAAACAACCTAATTTGTTTTACGTAATTTTTCTATTATTAAAATTCACTTAAATTTTTTAAATTTTATTTTAGTATTTTTTATTTTTTTAAATGTCCTATAGATTGTCATTTGTTTTCCATAATCATCTTCTATCCCATCACTTGTTTATCAACTTATAGTCTGCCATTATATGTACATTTACTAGTGTTGATTATAATAAATTTGAAGTCTGAATGACTAAAAATTTCTCCCATTTTATATTTTACATTATAAATGTTTTTCAATAAATATGTGGCCCAGGTATATGAACTTCCTTATATCTCGAAATAAATTCTCAAGATTATATTGTCAAGGAAGCAAAAAATAAACCAAAAGAGCAATTTACTTGAAATGAGAAGACTGGTAAATTCATGGCTCATATTCCAAGATTATGGGCCTAATGATTCACTAAATTGGAAGAAAAATGCATAAACACACAATAATAAAGTTACACACAAATCCAATGAGACCAAGCAGAAGAAACATGGAAACATATACTAATATACAATGATATACACCATTGTGACAACTATATTCGAAAGCCTAACTACATAAGAATAGCTAAATCCACATATTTAGAAAGCCCACATTACAAAAAATAGATACAAATTAAATGCATGGTACCTGTGAACATCATGACTTAGCCAAGGGTGTTAAAATTGGATAAAGCATTGGTTACACACAATTTATTGCTCGGTTTCACAATTCTACTCACACTAAACCTCCACTTGTGGCTCAAGCACTCGTTTTCAATGGCCAAATACCTAGTATTGCTTTTCTCCACATACACTATACCTAGGAACTTAAGGCTAAAAATAAAATTCAATTTATTCAAATTAGTTGTTTGAAAATTCAAAATTTAAGACATTGTAATAAAATTAAAAATAGCCTACGTCTCTCTTATTCCATCCACTTTGCAAGACAAAAAATTAAGTGTAGAATATTTCCATTGCATTGTCTTACATACCTCAGCTGAACTCAAACAGGGAAAATTCTGGTGAGATTATATTTTGTTATGTTGGATCTAGAGGTAAAGATCAGTTTGGCTTATTTATTGGTTTTTAACACTAGCAAATTTGTTAGTTAAAAAAATGAACTTATACTTCATTTACACAAGCACATGTTAGAAATAATAATTGCATGCATTTGACAGTGGTTGTTATCTACAATCTCTCACTAAAGACATGTCCTCCATCCCCATACGATAAATATCAACCATGATTACATTGTTGCTGAAGGGCTCCATAAGAAAATGAAGGAAATAAAACCTGTCAACTATAGATATGGAGATAGTAATATCAAACAAGTGTCTTTGACATGTCAAGGATAATTACACCTACACTAAACAAGGCTCTATAGCACTTGTTAAACATTTTTGTTTGACATTGTCATTGCCCTAGTTAAATGTTCATACTGCAGCATTTGATTCACTCCCAAGAAAGTAATTAATTACTAGTTAATTGGGAAAACCAATAAGCTATTTAGAATTATTCTCTAACATTATGAAATGAAAATGGTTTGTAGCTAGCAGTAGCCTCCAATTAATAGTCAAAACTAATCAACATAATTTAATAATAATAAACAAAAAACAATAATACCTAATAGATAAATACTAATACTTAATGTTAAAATTTAAATGAATACTTTCAAAGCATGTAATGCATAGTATTAATGGAAAGTTTTCTTCTTTGGGAGCTCATTACTAGATCCTATTTTGACTATAGATATTTTTCGTTGAAAGTATAATTATTCATCCTCCTCCTTAGTGTTCATCTTTACTTTTATATGGAAAAATCTATCCTATTACCAACTAATATCATGCTATACCATGGTATCTTTATGACATGATAAAGTATTAAAATTCACAATATTTAATTGATAATAATAAGCTTGATCATCATTCATCGTGGAGAAATTAGAATTCTATGTCTAGAAAGTGCCACATCAATTTGATGGACATGGTAATTTAAATCTATAAACATGAATAATAACAAAATATACATGTTTCCATATATCCAAGGATCAATAAGTCACTACACCACTTAACAAACATATAACAAACAAGTCTAAGGGAGAAAAACAACAGAATAGGTCAAAAGTTACTTATATGTGTCTACAAAATAAGTGCCCTAGTACGGGGCACTACACATATGTTTCTATGATTTATAACATAAATCTATTTAGGGAAATATTTCATATGTGTGTTTTACATTTGTATTATTAATATATTACTTTTTTCCTACCCTCATATTGAGTATTCTATCATTTTCTGCTATATTAATTATATATTTTTATGTGGGGCATCTTATTATTGAAAAAAAATCATATGAAGCATATTACTTATGTGATTGTATTGTATACATTTTTTATTGTAAAATATATTACTCGCGTGTTTAAATGAAATACATAACATAGTCGTGTAAGAAAATCTATTTATAACGTACATGTTTCTTTGAAATGATATTTTTCTATTTTAAATATCAATATTTTTATATCTTATCTTACACATGATATATGTAATATATCTCTTTTGAGCTATTACTTCACAAGATCATATCACATATCAAAATGTGGGTATATATTCCACTTGTTTTATCTACACTCTATAATTCATACTCCAGAATCCATGATTTAAGAATTCAATATAGCATTTCCTCCTATAAATGAAGACATTTAAATTTTTCCTTACTCTAGACATACCCAACACATGGCACACATTCTTGCCTAAGATATCATTAAGATAGTTCTTATCTTTAACTTTTTTGTACTTAAATAATTGTTTTAAACTTGATTTTTGGTCACCCAAAAATGCATGTAGGATTTCAAATATATTTAGAGATATGGGAATATACAAGGGCATCCCTGTATATTAAACAAAACCAATATTTATCACAAATTCATAGACATGGAATTGAGACAGGGGAACTCTCACATCTTCAGTAAATCTAGATATATCATTTTCAATTTTTCTTTATATATTTACATAGAGTATTGTAATGGACACTTATCCATGTGTGAATATTCTTGTAAGTGTTACAAGTGCATTTGAATTTATTGTTCGAGTTTCAGAAAGCATAATATTTTGTATCCACACTTTACCAATTTTACTTTGATATGTAAGCGCAAACACATAAAAGAGAGCCACTATGTAGACACTAAAAAATGACCCCTAAGATTTTATTGTCATAACATTTCATTATTCTTCCCTGGGTCATGTGTGTGTGTCAAGTATTGGTCCATATTCTAGGATTTATAAACACTTTTTGTTATTTCTAACTATTTTTTTGTGCCCCTCTTTTTCTCTCCTCTCTCCTCCTTCCCTATCCTCCCATGTTTTTAGTGGTTTTTATGATACATATAATGTAAATTTCGAAGATGTAATTCCTTTTCATCTATTAGAGGTCCCCTGAGATTATAGACCCTATTTTAATAATATTTTCACTCATTTATTATTGACTTGTATGCCAATAAAATCTTAATTTGAATTTGATATATATATATATATATACATAAATTTATTATAACGACATAAATAGCATACACTTTTGACTTGATGGAGTTGATTGTGTTGATTTCATCGAAGGTGATGATATCATAAATATTTTATTTTTTAACATACATGTTTGATACGACTATTTGTTTCCATATTTCAAAAAAAAATACCAATTAATTTATTTTCACTATAAATGAAATAAAAATAATTAATTCAAATAAAGTCTTCTATGCAGTCTACTTATTTCTATTGCTATAATTTTTTATTACTGCTACTCCAATTTGGGCCAGACTTGATAAGTTCCCAAAAATTAACATGGCTGCCCTCATGGCTTTACTGCCATTTTTTGGATCTTCTTAGAGTTTTTTTTTGTCATTTATCAATAACCAACAATAAAAATTCATTATACTTGCACAAACAATGCCACTTTAGGAGGTAGAGGTAGATTTAGGTCTAAGAGGAACTTACACGAAGAAATACAATTGACTAATAATGACCTTGAATATTTCAAGAATAAGAGTTGTACTGATGAAGTATACCAAGTCTTTAGAGTCCCCAACTTTGTTTTACATAGAGTTTTACCTATCCATCTTAACTTCATCTACAACCATCTCTCAAAAAGTTCTAAACTCTAATGGAAAGATTAATGATGAAATATCCCTAACCCTAATTATATATATATATATATACACACTTTACGTAGTTTGTGATTATTATATTTTTCATGTATTTGATAGTATAATATAGTGCATACTTACATTACTTTATTTCTATATTTTACTTTTTTTTTAAATCTATAGCTCTTTCTTTACCGCCAAATGGCACTGTCGTATCTATATCTCTTAATGCTTTACCATCTATAGCTCTTGTTTTACTATCCGATGCCACACTAAATTATTAACGTTTTACTATCTGATGACACACTAGTCTCTATAGCACTTACTTCATTACCAAGTGAAATTTTTGTTATTATAACTCTTGTTTTATTGTCCAATGCCACCTTGAATCTAGTAAGATTGTCCACCCTCTTTATCTATAGAGATTGTATGTATAATTTATGCATATAGATCCACTCCGACCTCATTTATGCATGGCCCTTGTTTAGATCTCTAGAATTCTATGTAGACCAATGTCTTTTATGTATTGGGTTTAGGATAATCCTTTACCTTTTCTCTATTTAGAGGAACCTTTTATTTTAGAAGCTCCATTTTAGGCCCAACATATTCTCATGAACCCGATGTGAATCTTACTCTTGACATTGTTAACTATGTCATTTTCAAGTTTTTTACTTTTTATATTATTTCATTCAAACATGTCATCTCTTAAGGTTTTCCTAGTGAGTCCCAACCCTTTTAGATTTTATATGGTTTTCTCTTTCATTACCTCTATGAACATCATGAAAAATAATGTCTCATGGTGTAATGTTTTTCAATCTCAACTTATACCAATCATTCAATGCAAATGGTTAAAATCACTAAACAAGGTACACAAGAAGATGTTGATAGAATATACAAAATCAAAGATCACCACTACACTAAGTACAATTTACACTATCATTTGGGTCGAAGTTGCATTAGAAATTTATATTTTTGGGTGTTTTAGAACATAAATATTTGATGTTTTGTGTCAAATTTTGCAACATAAAGTTAAAACAAAGTCAATTCAACTAAGCATTGTATTATTTTTGTGCATATTTTTGCATAATTAAGTGAAAAAATTTCAGCACTAATAAACTACCACAAAATATATATATATATATATATATATATATATATATATATAATACAATTATTTATAATTACAGATAGCAAATATTACTTATTTATTTGTGTGTGTGTAGTATATTATTTAATAAATATATTAATTTTAATTTTAAAAATATTTTTAATATATATATACATATATATATATACATATATATATACATATATATATATATATATATATACATATATGTATATGTGTATATATATATATATATACATATATATATATATACATATATATATATATATATACATATATATATATACATATACATATATATATATATATATATATATATATATATATATATTTATACATACATACATACATACATATATATATATATATATATATATATATATATTCAAAAGTAAAATATTATAATTCAATACAAAATAAGATATTCTTTACTTGGGAAAATGTAGACACACAAATTTGGTCACAATCTTTTGAAAATTCTAATTCTTGACATATTCAAAACCACATGACTTTCACATAATCACATGAGTCTTATTCACCATTACTCTAAGCCTTTTATTTTTAATATCCAGGGTCAACCCTCTTTTAGTTGTTATCTATTTCACAAAAAAAAATTAAAATTCTCAAGTTGTCTAAAATCACACTCAAACTAAATCTAGTCCATGATAGGTGTCCTTTATCCTATTGGACAAGTCTGCCCTAGGTGGATAGGATCACATTGTGCTGCTATCCACTTAGGTTGATTGTGTCCTACACCAAATAATGACTAGATTTTGAAATTCAAAACATCCTTTTGGGTCTGCCCACATGTTTCATAAGGTCAACTAAAATAAACCATCAAAAATATTACCCTATAAATACATTTCAAGAATCATTCATTTCTCTCACTTTCTATTCACATGGTTCAAGCATACATTCTTTTGCACATTGAGAAAATCTCACCTATTCGCTCAAAATTCAAGATATCTCATATGGAGTATCCATAAGCCAAGTCAAGATCCTTATAAATCAAGTTAAAACCTATCATTTCAAATATTAAATTCATCTTCTAGCTGCATACATATAATCAAATGAGCATAATTGCACATTTAATCTAGGTGGAAAAATTATGTGGGCTTGATTTTCATCCTTGGAGTATTGGATACATAGGCATCGATCAATCATCAATGAGATGATTGAGGTAAACATAGCTCATTACACTCCCCTCTTTTCTTACAGGTTTTCAAGCTATCAATGTTCCCTATAGGCTTAAAAGAAAAGAAGAGACAAATAATAATTTTTGTGTGGCAAAACTCTAATTATAATACCTCATATTACTCAACAGATATAGGTACAATAGGCATAGTGATAAATTTTTACATAATCAATTAGGACAAGTCCATAGTCAATAGACTCAAACTTAGTGCATTGTTGTCTACTTATAACAGTAATGTCTAGAAGTAGCTTCTGCTTTTGTCTTTGATATGTCATTGTTGTGATTTTTATTTCTCTATAATTTCATGTCTTTCACTTGTCAAAGTCAACTACGATAAGTCCACAGTCAACATACTCAAATACACTGGGTTTTTGTCAAATTATAATGGCCATGTCCTAGTTATATACCTGATCATAAGCATGCATAGTCACCTCTTCTTCTAATTTTAACTCTCAGATAGTCATAACAATCAACATAAATTAGTGTGTCAGGTAAGTATATCTCTTCTTAATGTTTTACAAAAAATATAAAATTTCCAAAAAATATAAACTTTTCATATTTAGAAGTTTTCAAAATTAGAATTATTGAAGATCATACATCTTTAGCATCTTGATATTTCCCAATTTTACACCTATAAATATTAAACAACATTTTATTGTTTTATTAAAAATAGGGTAAAACATATTGGTGAACCTGAACTATTATGTTCAATCCCTTAATTTTTTATTTATATTTTCAATTTCATTTTTTATTTTTTATTTGTTTTCCTAGAAATTATGTTCTGACAGTTTTAAAACTCATAGGAGCTATTGTTATGGGCAAAGCGATCATCAATTTTATCAGAGTCATGGTTAGGGGTGTTTCCTTGATATTTAAGCCATTAGATAACACTATTCACATATTTTAGTTTTCACATACCTCATAGTATATCATAAATGTATAGGGTTTTATTTTTCAGCCATATGAAGCACTCGACTATTTGTTCTTGTAATGCATTGGTAAGTAGTTAACCTCAAGAATTTACTCTCAATATAACTCATGAGATGGGCTAGTTTGGCTATGAGAATGATGGAATCCTCCAAAGTGTGTTCACTATTTATGACTAGGAATAGTATATCTGAGAGCCTACAAGGCAAACACACCCTTGATTAGTTGCACCCCTAACCCTTGTTGCAAATTTCCACATTTTCAAATTTAAATCACAATAACAATGCATACATTTTGCTTAATAACTCAAATTGTACACGATTTATTTTAGCCTTTTTATGATATTTGGATTTAATCACTACATATACATAATGAATAACATCTTAAAAAGTAAGATAACATGTAATAACAAACACTAAAGGGTGTGCATGACTCATTTCATTCCTCCTACTCCAATTCTTCCTCCATGGCTAATATTAGATTCTATTGTACACACTATCAACAATCGATGAGCATAGATATCTCATCTATCATGATGTTTTCTCAAACTTGGGATAATATGAAACATGGGATGACAAACTATTGTGCAAATTAGAGGGAATAATATAACAATATCAAGCACTTACTGATTTGAAACTATACAATTCTATAAACTTACTAAAAATAGTAAAGTGCAATGGAAAATAAAGATTAGTTGGAAAAAAATGTAGTCAAATGAATCAAAGACTGAGACTTACTGTACAAGGGAATATAGTGACTAGAAAAAGGAATCAGTGGTTGGATTTAAGCCTAAACAACAACACCATAGGTAGGACATTATATGTATGGCATTCCTATCCACTCTAAAAACACTCTTATCCACTTATAGTGAGGAAATCATGGTTTTTGGTTTCTGGTTTCTTTGTGTCTTCATCTATAGAGCCTGTATTTGGTGTAGGAGCTTGTGATCACTTGTAGAGACCACTATGTGACTAGTTTTCCTTCAAAAACCCTAGATCTTTGACATGTGAAGACTAATGCATATCAATAGGGGAAAAGGGGTCAACAGTTGAAGTTGGGTAAGACCTCAACACCCCATGTGTTTAGTGTTGCCTAAATACTAATTAATACTCTAAAGAGAAATCAAACTTCATGTAGTTCTCCCATGCTACGGTGGAGTGTGAATAACTGGTGCAATATGCTAGATGTTGGTGTAATACTAATGTGATTGTTTAACCCTAAATTTGGATGTGGATCTTACTTGGTTAGATAGGTTTAAATAAATAGAAATGATAATGCACAAGGGGTATAATCAGATCTACAATAGGCCAATTAAACACTAAACTCAGATATAATATGTAATGAATTTATTAAATTGAGATAGGCTAAAAATGGAAAGTACATCTATGTTAGATATTAAAATGACAAAGAAATAATGTATTTAGTTGGTTTTAATGCTAACACAATTATAGATCTAGAATATGCATGCAGTAGATTAGAAGATGATCTTAGAATAGTCACCAAATTCTGAATTGAGTGCCTTTAGAGCCACAAACACTAACATCAACCTAGGATGGTTACATCAATGTTATTATCTTAACCTGATGTAGGTGTCTTATCTATAATACCTACTAGAAAAGGATACAACCACCTAAAGGATTCTAGGTTTTCCTACGCATTAACTCTAGTACATTCAGATCTATGTCATAGACTGTCACTCCTCATAAATTTTGTAAAACCCTAATTCTTCATCTTCATAGTGACCTTGAATGATGCCCTGGAAAAAATGGGTTGGTGGGCTCATCATGTCGAGCTAACCCCAAAGACACCCCTCTATCAATGAGTGCTTCCTATATAGCCAATACTCTAAAAATGTCCTCAAACTGATGTAGTTCTTCCCTATGGGTTGGCTTGTGTGTGGATAATACGATCTATGAAAATAAAGGACAATAATGACCTAGCTTGTAACTTGGCAAATATAACTTTTAGGTTGTTCCTTCAGTAATTTAGAACTATATATGTGTTTTCCCTATGATTGATATGGAAATAAGAAAAAATATGGAAGATTTGCTCAAGTAAATGCTTGATAGAATGTCTTTGATAAGTTGCCTTAGTTTCTTGAGGTATGTGCTAGGTGAGGAATGAATGAGGGTTATTCTTGTATTTATATCAATCCATTTAGAGAAATAACTTGCATTAAATAACTTAAGCTAGCCATTAGGATATGTTTTATTTATAAATTAGATGACTTTAGGGCACTGGACACTTGTGTCAGGACAGGGAACTAGCATCATCAATAGGGGTCTAGGATTGATGCTTGTTTTCTTGATAGTTAGAAAATAGGTATAGGCTGAAAACTTGTAGAGGCATAAGATAACCATATTTTAATCATTCTAGGCAAGATAAAAGGTCTAGGTCATCCACATAATATTGGTCAGACTAAGAGATAGGC
Organism: Torreya grandis; assembly: GCA_037957365.1. Lineage (NCBI taxonomy): Eukaryota > Viridiplantae > Streptophyta > Pinopsida > Cupressales > Taxaceae > Torreya > Torreya grandis. Next base: position 2,812,253 of record JARHVA010000649.1, read on the forward strand.
TAAGGGGTAGAAAATAGAGTAGATGCACCACTTTTGAAAGTAGAAAAGGTCCAAAAGTGAGAGGAATAGCCAAGTTTTGAGTTTTCCAAGTGTAGAAGACTGAGGTGCTATATAATTCATAAAATAGTGTCTAAATTTATTCCCCCTTTAATCTAGTAATGAAATTACTATTTTAAAGGAGAAGAAATGTATACTTGGGTATATATAACACACCTTATCTTTGTGTGAGCCCAATTTGAGTGATTTATTGGTTACTAAGATATATCCAAAAACATGTTATAATATATAATCAGTGCATATAATCTAAAATTGAAAGTATTGAAAAGATTAAAATTGAAAGAGTAAGGTTTATGAGTACACCTATGTATCGATGTAATCACCTTGCCTATTGGTAAGTTGATTTGAAAATATGTATCATTGTAAATCTTTGAAACTGAGCTTAGGAAAAATATAAATAAATCTAAAAAGTGCATATATCTAAGGAGATAGAGAGAGAGAGAGATATTGGAAGGCACATGCCCCCAACTTTGGAGAAAATGTGAGATGCCACCTGATAGTTGAGATTAGCTCAACCATACAACCGATTGATACTTATAATCTGGTGAGTTTGGATGATACAATAAACTCCAACCTAAAAACTTTTCAAGATTGAGTGATTTAATCACCTCAATCATACCAAAAGTGAACCAACTACTATAGTAGATTGGCTCAATACAGTCTGTAACAGTCCATCCTGATGGGTGATAATTGTCTATATAAGAGTTTTGAAATATAATATTGATTTGGATTTCGCATTATTAGGTACACATTACATAGCATATACACCTTGAATATGTCTCATGTTGAAACTATGTATAACAATGGTACCAATGTATAGAATTATGCCACAACTATGAATTTGAATCATATAACTGTGTGTTTTGGCCAATTCAAAATTTTGAACAAGTGTTGACAGCCTTTTATCATAACATGAACCCACTATATATGGATAAATATAAAAACTAAAATAAGTACCAATGTGGAAAACATGTTTTCAATTCCCCCACTGTAATCTAGAGATGTTTAATACTGAATAAGTGTGGAGAACATGCTTCCAAAGTATGCCCCCATTGAATCTAAAAACTATGCCCAATGTGGAGAACATGCATGTATGACATGCCCCCATTGATATTTCCCCACTTTGAGGTAAGGAAAGAATAGAAACTGGTAGTTACTTCACCTCAAAAGTATAAGACAACTATATAATATGTGAATGGAACCATGTAGCATATAGAAGGAACTTGTTTAGGTAGATATAGGATTGAAATGCATAGAAAAATATGATCACATGAAGGCCTAAGATGCATGATAAAGATCATAGAAACATTTATATATCAATTTAGATAAGTTCAACAAGTAAACACACAAGAGCACTCAAAAGTAAGTTAAAAGATAATAGTCTAAGGAGATCCCAAACAAGGGACATGTTCAAATGTCGCATAATCAAAGGTACATGACTTAGTAAAATGTCCATAAAATAAATGATGAAATATTTAAATTCCCATACAATAAATAATTACATATGCAAATGTCAAATAAAGTACACATAGGCACGGGGGTTGCAAACAAAGGAGCATATTCAAATGCTCAAACAAGCAAGACAATAATAAGGCAAGACACTCAAGGAAGTGCATAAAGGAAATCATAAGTAACCTACATAAACATATCATAGTAGCCTATGGATCAAATGTGTTAGTAATAAATATCAAGTGTATAGCATATCAAGTACCTTGCGAGATATATAATCGTGGATAAAGGCATATGTAAGTGTATATAAGTTCAAACATGATAATGAAATATGATCATCAAAACATATAACCTATGAATATCAAGATCAAAGAAGCATATTCCCCTAATGTCCACATGACATGAGTAGAGGGAAGACCCAACATCCAAAATAGGAATATATCATGTATATGTGTATGCATGTATCACCATCATGTATCACACTCATAAGGTTTTAGATGACTGATAAATGAGTAAGAAGGTGTCTATAAGGGTCATAAGAGTATGTAAAAAGGACCTATAGATGGGGTCTCACAAGCCACACTCAAAATACCATTTTTGACATTCTATATGACTACATTTGCCCCCCCATTTATTCAAGTGATGCATCAAAGTGAAATACTAGGATAAATGAAAAATAGAAAACATACCTAAACATACCTGCAAGGGTGAATCCCATGAATGTGTGTGATGTTGAATGTGCATAGAGAGAGCACAATGTGAGGCATAAATCTTCAAGAGAAAATAGAGAGTAGATCAATTCTTACTAGACATGCTATGTCTAAAATAAGAACATATAAAAGTTGGGTAAAAGAGAGAGGAAGAGAAAGGAATGAATACACCTCACTGGGTATGCAAACAAATACAAAACCTGCTATGATGTTAAGTAATGTTGGTTATGTGTTGTACCAAGAGTAATATTTTGAATAGAGCTGAGTGCTCAATTCTCTGAGGGTGGCTCAAGAATACAAAGGTTGGCCCTTTAGCTCCATCATCACCCACTAAGTGAATCTATGTGATCATGAATGTGTTAATTGATGTTTGGACTGTGTGTCTAATCCCTCTGAGTAGGTAGCTCAAGAATACAAAGGCTAACTAGTCCTTTGGCTCCATCATTGCCCACAATGTAGTAAAGCTATGAAGATATCATTATGAATGTTTGTCATATGAGAGGGGTCCTAAAGCCTATGAATTCTCTATAATTTGATAATGTGGCATGGATATTTGAATGTGTACTAAGAACTAGGCTAATCTTGGTCGCTTTGAAAGGTGGAGATTAGGCTTGTATGAAAGCCACTCTAAAATTAAGAACTAGGTTTATATGAAAGCCACTACGAAATGATGCCAACCACCTGCATATGAAATAAGGCACACAACTACTATGAATACTTAGGTAATACAATGAACGAGAAAGAAAATAAGGCAAATGTGTTGCACACATTTCCCCCAATCTCTAGTGTCTATAACATGGATTTTGATATGGAGGTTGTACCAAATTCCCAATCTAAAATTGGAATTGAGAATCATCATACCACACATGATGCCCCCTATATCTAGTACTCTGAGTAAAACTATATTTAAACTACTCAATCTAAACTATACTATGGTTGACAAATCTGTAATTGACCTTACCTTTCTATCTGTTTCTAAAAATTCTAGATTTTTTGTTGTTTAGATAGGAGCACCATAAATAGGACACTTTGGTGTCTGATATTATTGTCCACTTCTGATTCTCTTATCCTTTGTTATTTCTAATGACTATTTTGTATTCATCACTATTTTTTTATCTGTTCTACATGTTTTAGACTTTGATTGTTGTTTTGAGTGTTTTAAAAACTAATTTTTTATTGGTAAAAAGCTCTGATCTCTATGACATAGCAAGTCCCTAACCATGATATAGCAATGATAATTGAAATGATGTCTCAAGATATAGCATAATTTGTATTGGATATGGTTAGATCAATAGGAGTATGCCTAGATAGTTGTAATAATGTAATAGCATGTGCAATATACTGAACTAGAAATGGAAATATGGTTAGTTATAAGTTTTCAAGGAGGGATGGAGCATCATGTCCATCATGCCATCCAAGAAGGCAAGATAATACATGATATGGATAATGGTATTGCAAAAAATTGAGAAGTAAATAATCAAATAAGCACACAAGAAGCATACAAAAGAGGCCAAAGGGACAAGCAAACAAGGGACATGAGCACATGTCACTCAAACTGAGAAATCAAGCATATAAGGCATGTTCAAATGCCACATACACATACAAGTGAAAACAAACAATGTTGGCTTGAGTGCCACAAGCACATAGAAGAGTAAAAGCAAAGGACATTGGCAAATGTCCTAAGGCACACACAAGAGACAAAATAGGAACTAAGAAATCCAATCACATATGGCTACTCAAATCAAGAAAGAAAGGCATGTAAATACTAAAAATATGATCGCATCTAACTAATCAAAGCAAGAAGTGAAAGTATGTAAAACATGGCGTACAAGACTAGGTAGATGCTAAGAAATACACAAGTGCTATATGCTAGTGAGTGTCAATAAAATAATTTGTATACGCTAGTAAGTAATGTACATCAACATGATAACTAGAGTGTGTGGTGTAGAAATGACATAACCTGGATGGTTTAGTCATGTAGAAAATTCCCTCGGTGGGTAGATATGTCGATGTAGGTATTGAATGTAAAAGTAGGATACCCCCTCAATGGGTAGAGTGAAGCAGTCAAGGATTCGGGTATCACTGTACACACTCAAAGAAGATCAAGTGAAGCATGGTAATGTAGATAAATCAATAAACAATAGCATAGAATAGCAAAATGTAAGTCTAGCATGGTAGTAGAAATGTAAACCATGGATAATGCATGTAGTTGAAATGTTTTTGGTTTTTTAAGTTATTTGAATGTTTTTATATTTTGGCATGTTATATTATTTTTGGTATTTTTGAAATAAGCTATGTATAGTCAATCATAAGGAAACTATGTATAAAAATTTGAAAAGAATCTATGTATAAAAAAGACTAAGAAGAAATGATACTAACCGATGAGTCTCATGAGATACTCCCTATCATGGTGTCCTATATCAAGAAGAGGGATCATGCATGATCATGAAGCATGATGGAAGGGCTAAGACTAAGACTCTAAAATTTGGATATGTTATAAGTGATCTAAAATGTTTGTAGTAGAAATTGACTATGGGGTCCCCTTGTAACTCTAAGATGTGGATACAATTATGGGGTTCTTAGGGACCCATCTGGTGGTATAAGAAGCTCTTTGAAAGTGTGCTCTATGTGTAGAGGCATGTGACCTCAATGATACTACCCTAGGTGTGAATATTGTAGCTAGAAACTATCTAGAGTCCTGAAACTATCACTGATGTAGTGGTCACTCTAAGACAGGCCTCCATGGAAATGTATGAACTCTTTGTGCTCATGAGAGAGGCTTTGACTGTGTCTAAATTTGAACTAAAGGAAGAAATGTAACAGGTGGAAGAACTAAAACTGGTGACTATAGAGTAGTATATGGCTCTGAAGTGGGGAGTGTTGACTCATACAGAACTCCACCAACTATAACACCTTGATTAGCATGAATGAATTTCATGCATCTGTGAACTGTAGAAGGTATTGCTCGATGTTTCTAGATCCATGGTCGACCAAAAAACATGTCAAAGACTCCTACACTAGGAAAAATAGTAAATGGTGTGGCCACATGTGTAGGTCCAACCTGTAGAGGAAGTATAATCTCACCCAATGAACTCTATATGTGTCTATTGAATATGTTGATAACTATGTCTGTTGGGGTAATATCCTGCTCTGAATATCCCAAATGCTGAAGTAATGTCATAGTGCACATGTTCACACTGGATCCATTGTCTATGAGAACATTATGAATGGAATGATGATTAATGTAAGATTTGATAAAAAGTGCATGGTAATTTGAATCGTCCTCAACTATCTCCTACTCTGAGAAGGAGATCAAAGGTCTATCTAGAATTTTGGAATTATACACACCAATCATGTTGCTCAAAGGATGTGACTCAATTGAAGGTGTTTAGTATTTAAATGGTGGAGGGTGTGCATGATATGCATGGTCAACATCTGATGTATCTCTTGTCTCTTATTTAGAATTTTGTGGAAAAGGATCTAAGAAAATTTTTAGAGCCTTGTCTTATGTTTGCTTTATTTGAGAAGGCTCAACTGGAGTGCCAAGATCAATAAGGTTGTCATCTATCAAGTCTTATATCTTGTGTCATAAAATAATGTATTTGTTCATTATGTGGCCTAGTGCTCTATTAAAATCACAAAATTCATTCTGATCATATCCACGTGGAAGAGGCTTTGTCATATTAACTTCTTGAATAGGATGGAGAGATAAGACATTGCATTCTAATAGCTACTGTAAGACTCTAGCTAGAGATACTGGTAGATTGGTAAAGGCTCATCAAGGAGGTGCTAATAAAACCACTCATTAAGGGGGCTCTAAATTCATATTAACTGTAGGTTGATTTTGACTTTTGTCATCATTAACCTTTACTTTGTATGGGACTTTGTTGTTACTCTCATTTGTTGTTTTTGATATGCTTGTGTACTTGAGTTTTCCCATTGAAATTAATTTGACTTCCCTTTCCTTTAGTGTATGATATAACTTAGTGAAGGAAGATAACCTTTTGAACATTATTGACTCATGCAAAGTTAGTAGAAGACTCTATTTGAAGAGAACCTATAATTCTTGGTCAGCCATGGGGCTAGTCATTTTAGCCAAGATAGTCTTATATTGAAGAACATAATCTATGAGATGCTCATTTAACCTTTGTTTCTATTGTGTAATTTGAGCATAAGAAAATTTGTCACTTATGTTAATGCTAAAATTAGATAGAAAAATGTCAGCTAAAGGATTAAATGCATTGACTGACTGATTCGATAGACTATGGAACCATTGTAAAGCATAATCATTTAAATTCTGTGGAAATAGCTTGGTTAGTAACTAGTCATTTGGCACATAGTCAAAGCATGCTACATGAAAATCTCTCAAGTATGTCTCTAGATCACCCTTACCATCATATATAGTGAGCTTGGGTTGAACAAAACTTGGTGGCAAGGGTGTAGAAGTAATATGACTCTAGAAAAAGAGTCCAAGGCCTGTGTTGATATGGAGGCACCTTGTTCAAGATGTAACACCTTGGATTGAAGAGATTTTATCTCTTACATAAGGGTAGCCACATTAGGAGACAAAGATGTACTAGTTGTAACTGGTGGTGCTTCATAGTAAGGTTGGGCTACTATAGAGGGTTGTTGAGACATATTTGACCCTGTAGTGTTATTTGTAATTGGTTGCTCTAAAGGAATGGAAGATTCAACTTGATTAGCCTTTTTAATTTTCATGATTTATTATAAGATAATGGCATGATATTGGGGTTGTTCCCTAATTCTCTCTCTAAAACTCTGTGGAATCAAATCTTTGTTGATGACAACATAATTATCAATAATGGGTGGAAGTGGATCAATATCCTCATGTGGTGGAGCATGAACATTGGTGTGTAGATCGTCATTGTTATTCTCATGCTGCTCGTTGCCAAAATTATCCTCATGGAAATTAGTGTAATCTAAATGTGTAGGATCTATAGCATGAAATTGAGTTAATTATTTATCCATGGTATATGGATGGATTAGAGGAATCTAAGTGAATTCAGGAGGGTTGCACTAAGTCTTGCACTTCATCTCAAAGGAAGAGATGTAAGAAGCTTAGGTGGCATAAGGAAAACAACTTGAAAAATGAAAGAGAAGATTAAATAAATGTAATCTAGGATTTTAAAAACAATGAACTAAAATATGCATAAAAAGGATATGAATCTCACTAACATGTAAGGTGATACCTCTAAAGCATAGGGACCTAGTATATTTAACTAGGGTTTGAAAGAAATGATTTTTAAAATTACTATGGTGAATTTTAAAAATTTAATTTGAAATTTGGATTTATATATGCAAGAAAAAAATTAGAAAAGTAATGCTAAAATCAGCAAGGAATTTTTTCTAGGTTTTTGTGCGCAAACAAAGTAAGTCGGGTTCACCAAATAATTTAAATGTTTTGGAAATAATGGAGTTTTATTCTTATTTTAGTTAAGGATCTAGATTAATAAATCAGTAAAAAATATTATAATAAATACAATCCTGATTTGTATAAATTTTTTTTTTTACCTTTCTAAAATAGCAATAAATAAGGAGAAATATGACTTAACTAGAAACAAGCTAAGATGGTTGATATAGAGGCTAAAACTAGTTGTGTAGGATAGGGAAAATGTTATGAATCCAATTTTCATTTGATGAAAGGATAGGATCACCAAAAATAGGACACTTTGGTGTTTGATGTTGTTGTCCACTCCTATCGTTGTTTTCCAAACTGGTCACAAAGACTTAAAAAAAATTGAATTTTTGTGTCATTCATGTGTGCGCCTACCTATGAAATCTTGAGTGTTGAATGTTGATGAAACTAGCTATATATCTGATTTAATCTTCAAAACTCTAACCCTCCATCATGCTTGATAAAAAAATATTTGAATCACTTGAGAAAGAGGGGTTAGTGTGTAAGATGCACTGAAAGTGTAATCCACACCCCTTGTGTGGGCACATTACTTACATACCAATACTCTGAAGAGGGATCAATCCATATGTAGTTTTCCCACCTAATGTGCTTTGTGCAATAGTGTGATGCAAATTAAAAAATACCAAATTAAGAGTAATTAAGGTGGTCAGGTACTGGTATGAAGGTTTGAGTATGTTTATAGCTATGTTGGGTGACTGTATGCAAAGAATAGGGAAGTTTGCCTTAATGTTTTGTTTGTATTCTTGCTTACTTTGTCAGATTTATAACCTTCCTTTATAAATGAGATTTGGATGGGATTTTATAGGGAATAATTGATCATGGGTCAGATGCATATGCTTTAAGTTGACCTAATTAAGGATAAAGACCGGATGGAAATGACTGTTGGGGCTCAAAGGGCAAATGGACAAGAACATCGAAAAAGGGACACTTTAAGGTTCAACATTATAGTCTGAGTTTGGTGCTCCTATCCTATAGGCTTGAGACCTAAGGAAATAGGATTGGTACAGGAAATATGGTCTAGCTAAGCTGGAATCAGGCTTCATAAGGTTTTCGATGACTGGTAATGAGCAATAAGGTGTCTAGAAGGGTCACAAGAGTATGAAAAAAGGCCTATGGATGGGGTCTCGCAAGCCACACTCAAACTACCAATTTTGACATTTTATATGACTACATATATGTAGAGGTAACTGATATTCTATCTATCAATATGAAACTAACAAATTGATGCTAAAGATCCAATAGAATACGTATATGCTAAAAATATTTTTGTAGTTTTGAAATTTTGTTTATTTTTTGGTATTTTTAAAATATTTGAAAAGGAAAGATCATCCTATGATTCTATCTAAAGGATGGTCATAGATATCTCTCCACTATAAACCTAGTGTAATAAGTTGGTGATGCTACTAAGGAGCCTATTTAGGTGCAATATCTATCACTATAGTGTTTGGGATGCTTTGCATATGTATAATGGGACTCTGTGGTCTCAAATCAATATTAGGAGTATTAGGAATAGGGGTTTGTGGAAACCATAGTTGAGTGTTATTTGGTTTCTTTGGAATATCAATAATAGGTATATGTGTAGGTGCTCTAGATATATGAATATGGTGTGTATTATATGAGAATTCTATGGAATCCACTGTATGTTTTTGATATAATGGTCTCTAAAGTATTAGCCTCTTATTAAAGTGAATTGCCTATTGCTTACCCTTTTTTAGTGATTAATATTAGTATTTTTGATAGTTAACTATTTGGATATAAATTTCTCTTACTCAAGAGGATGCTCATATAGAATTCCAAAAAATGTAATTACCCAATTTACATGAATGTATTTAACACACTCATGCAATGTAGAAGGTACTTATCAAAGTGTATGTATCTAAGGTCTTCCCCATCAAATATTACCATGGAAGGTATAATTGAAAAGTTAGTAAACACATGTGCAAGACTGGTAGGTCAATCTCACCAAGAACCTTCTCATAGGTCCCATTGAATGCTCTAACTAATCTAGTAGAAGACAAAAATCATGATGAGTCTAACCTAAGTGTGTAAGTAATGTCATGGTAAAAACATTATTGCTTGCACCATTATCAATCATAACACTGCATATAGGATGTTTATCAAGGTATGATTTAATGAATTAAGAATGAATATTAGAGTCATCATCCTTAATCTCACTATTATTGAATGAAATAAAAGGTCTTTAAACCATAGGAGGTGTGTGTCATGTGTAAGTACCAATAATCCGATCTAATGGGTGCCCATAATGTGATGGAAAAGGATGTGCATTATATGCCATTTACACTTATGGTTATTTCTTATAATAGTCTTGAAAAATATTATTAAATAATTTTTGTTTTTAGTGATCACTAGGGTGTGAACCTGATTCATTGGGAAGATCATCAATTGCTATCTTTTGGTCATCAAAAAGGTCTTAGATATAATGATTCAAGGTAAAACATCTATTTTTAGAGTGCCCTGGTCCCTGATGATAATCATAATAAGCCTTTTCATCATATCCTTTAGGTAGAGGATAACTCATATCAACCTTTATAGGATGAGAGAGAGAGATATAAGTTGACACTCTATTAACTACAGGAGTAATGAAGCTACAGACTCAGGTAAATATGAGAATTATCTCCTTGATGCATTAGATAAAATAAGCTGATTAGATTATTGTGACACTACGTTAACTATAGTGGTTTTTTATTTTTTAGGCTTAGGATATTTTACCTTATAACTTGGTTTGATTGTAAACTTAGTACTAGATGTATATGTATTTGATTTGTTTGTTACATACTGTTGAGGTGTGGAGCTAAAAGCTTCACCAAATGAGCGAGTGTAGAAGTTATAGGAATTACACAGCCACCGGCATCGGTCAGGAGTGAATGACGTCAGTAAGGAGTCAACTAGGAGATGCTAGCATCGGTCATGTATCGGCTGACATCAGTCACAGGCAGATAGGCAGGGACCGACGTCGGTCACCTGTGCATCCAGAATCTATTTTCGTGGACAGAACAGAATGTTTACATGGTAGGATTAAGTGTTAGTCTTAAGTCCGCATCTCTATTTTAAGTAAGACTATTTTGAGCCCTTGATTAGGAGGTGCATCTAATGGCTGTAATTGTATGCTCATGAATCCTTTAAGTTATATAATGGGATAGATCTTCATAGCTTATTGTAAAATTGAAACAGTACAAGAATTGTATATGTGTATCAATCCAAGTGTTGGAGTTGATTGTAATTGAGAGAGAGAGAGCTCTTGAGGGAAAGAGATCTAGAAAGAGATCTGTACATCTAAGAGAGGTGTGGAAGAAAATAAGTTTCTTCAATTGTATTCCTTCTGTAAAGAGTTTAATACAAGTTTTCAGGGTGGTTTCTTGTATCTCTTATTGTTTGCTATTTTCTGATTCTAGTTACTTATCTTTCTAGTTTAATTCCGCATTTTATTGCTTTCATATAGTAATCAACATTGTTGGTTGATCTCCAACAAGTGGTATCAGAGCTCAGGTTGACTAACAGGTGTTTCAGATCTGGTTAGTGTGTATTGATTACAGGTTACTCATAGGGATATCTGTTTGAGTGGGAGAAGCAATGGCAAAAGAAAGTAAACTGAGAATGGAAAAGTTTAATGGAAAAAATTATCAACATTAGAGAATGCAAATAGAGGATTATCTGTATCAGAAAGATCTATACTTACTATTAGGTGGGGTTTCAAAGAAACCCAAAGACATGGATGATGAAGAATGGGAAGTTCTTGATAGAAAGGCTCTTGGATCTATAAGATTGAGTCTGGCATCTACTGTGATATCTAATTTATCACAGGCAAAGACAACAGTAGAGTTGATGACTACTTTAGCAAATTTATATGAAAAACCCTTAGCTTCAAATAAGGTATATCTTATGAAGCAGTTATTTAATTTGTGAATGCAGGAAGGTGGATCTGTATCTAATCATCTAAATGATTTCCATGGAATTGTAAATCAATTAAATTCAGTCAAAATAGTGTTTGATGATGAAATTAAGGCTCTTTTAATATTATGTTCTTTGCCTGAAAGCTGGCATAGCTTGGTAATGGCAGTTAGTAATATTGCATCTGCTTCAAATATTTTAAAAGTAGAGGAAGTTGTTAGTGTAATCTTGAATGAAGAAATTCACAGGAAAAGCACAGAGGAAACATCCAGGAATGCTTTAAGTTTTGAGAGCAGGGGAAGGCAAAAAGAGAAGAGCAAGAAAGGGAGATCAAGGTCTAAGTCAAAAGTGAGAGGTAGATCCAAATCCAGAAATGGCAGGAAGCCACAATGCTGGAATTGTGGAAAGATAGGGCACATAAGCAAAGATTGCTAGTCAAAACCTAAGGAGGACAATCAGCATGAAGGTAAAGAAGAAGCAAAAGTTGTAGGTATTGCACAAGATGCTCTTATATTCTCTTTGCATAATAATATAGAATCTTGGGTGTTAGATTCTGGTGCCTCTTTTCATGTAACCCCTAATAGAGAATATTTTAGTGACTATGTCCATGGAGATTTTGGAATAGTTTATTTAGGGGATGATGAGCCTTGTAAAATTGTTGGAAAAAGAAAAGTGCAGCTGAAAATGCAGAATGGCAACACATGGGTGTTGAGAGATGTCATGCATGTTCCCAGCTTGAAGAGGAATTTGATTTCTGCAGGAAAGTTAGGGGATGAGGGTTGTACAGTAACTCTCACAGCTGAATCTTGGAAGGTGACCAAGGGTGCACTTGTATTGGCCAGAGGTAAGAGCGTAGGTACTCTCTATTTATGTAATTGTATTACTGATATTTCTCCTTCTGTATTATCTAGTTCAGATGTGGATGCAAAGTTGTGGCACTCTAGGCTCGGCCACATGAGTGAGAAGGGAATGTCCATTCTTAAGTCAAAAGGTAAGATTTCATATTTGAAAAGCATAGATCTGGATTTTTGTGAGCACTGTGTTTTTAAAAAATAGAAGAGAGTGAGTTTTCTCAAGACTAGATCAACAAAGAAGAAGCACAAATTGCAGCTTGTTCACGCAGACGTGTGGGGACCAGCTCAGGTTGCTTCTATTGGAGGACCACAGTACTTTGTCTCTTTCATTGATGATGCTACAAGGTATGGGTCTATTGTATAAGGAAGAAATCTGATGTTTTTGACACTTTTAAGATTTGGAAAGCTATGGTTGAGAATGAAACAGGCAGGAGATTGAAGTGTCTGAGATCTGACAATGGTGGTGAGTTTTGCAGCCACAAGTTCAACTGGTATTGTTATATGCATGGAATTCGTAGGCAAAGGATGGTTCCAAGGACACCTCAGCAAAATGGAGTTGCTGAAAGGATGAACAGAACAGTAATGGAGTGTGCACGGTGTATGAGATTGCATGATGGTTTGCCCTTAGAGTTTTGGGCAGAAGCTGTGGATACTATAGTGTACCTGATTAACAGAGGACCCTCTACAGCTCTGGATGGTGGAATTCTAGAAGAGGCATGGACAGGTAAAAAGGTAGATCTCTCATTTCTCAAAGTTTTTGGTTATGAAGCTTTTGTGCATGTTGATAAGAAAAATAGAAAGAAGTTGGATGCTAAGTCTATGAGGTGCACATTTATTGGCTATGGCTCTGATGATTTCAGATTCAGGTTTTGGAATCTAGGAACTAACAAAATAATTAGGAGCTGTGATGTTGTTTTCAATGAAAAAGTGATGTATAGTGATCAACTCAAGAAGCTGAATCAATCTGGGCAGAGCAATGGAGAATTGGATGAGGTGACGGTCCAAAATGAGCTCGTGGGAAAAATTAATCATAGACAGGAAAACACAGAGACCGACGTCAGTCAAGCAGGAACCGACGTCGGTAATACAAGAATTGATGTCGGTCAAAAAGTGACCGACGTCGGTCAGGAAGGAATCGACGTCGGTCAGGGAAAACCAACGTTGGCCAGTTACAGGCCTAGAGGTGATCGAGGTCGGTCACTGTTAGAGAATTTGGGCGGACAGTGTGTTGTGAATGAGTCTCAGACGTCTATCAAGAGGTCAAAAAGGGTAAGTAAACCTCCAATTCGATATTCCCCTTCATTATTCTATTTATTGCTTACTGATGGTGGAGAACCAGAGAGTTTTGATGAAGCAATACTGGTGGAATCCAAGAATCAGTGGGAGCTAGGCATGATTGAGGAAATTGATTCCTTGAAAGAGAACCAAACATGGGATTTGGTTGAGTTGTCAGCGGGAAAGAAGACACTGAAGAACAGATGGATCTATAGATTGAAAGAAGGTGAGAATGGACAGATGAGATATAAGGCCAGGTTGGTAGTGAAAGGATTTACACAAAAACCAGGGATTGATTTTGGTGAGATTTTTTCTCCTATAGTTAAAATGACTTCTATACAGACTGTATTGTCTTTAGTTGCTATTGAGGATTTGCATCTTGAGCAACTTGATGTTAAGACAGCATTTCTTCATGGAGATTTGGATGAAGAAATATATGTGGATCAACTGGAAGGATTTGAGGTCAAAGGTAAGGAGAAGCTAGTGTGCAGATTGAAGAAAAGCTTTTATGGCCTCAAGCAAGCTCCTAGACAATGGTATTTGAGATTTGACAGGTTTATGAATGAGCATGGCTACAGTAGGTGTCAATCTGACCATTGTGTGTATTTTAAGAGATTGGATAATGGTAGATATATTATTTTATTGTTGTATGTAGATGATATGCTAGTTGCAGGATCACACATGAAGGATATCTCTGAGCTTAAGGTGAAATTAGCTCACACATTCGCCATGAAGGATTTGGGAGCAGCAAATAAAATCCTTGGCATGAGAATTAAGAGAGACAGGAAAAATCACAAGTTGATTTTGTCTCAAGAGGATTATGTGAACAAGGTGTTGAAACGGTTCAATATGCAGGACGCAAAACCGGTAAGCACACCTTTGGCTGGACATTTTAAGTTGAGTAAAGAATAATGTCCTAATTCACATGATGAGGTAGAGTACATGAGTAGAGTTCCATATGCTTCCGTAGTAGGGAGCTTAATGTATGTAATGGTTTGTACTAGATCGGATATTGCCCAAGCAGTGGGAGTTGTAAGTAAGTATATGGCCAATCCAAAAAAGGAGCATTGGAAAGCAGTTCAGTGGATCCTTAGATATCTGAGAGGGACCAGCAGTAGGCATTTGATCTATGGAGGTTCAAATACTTCTATACATGGTTATGTAGATTCAGATATAGCAGGTGATTTGGATGGCAGGAGAAGCACCACAAGATATGTTTTTACTATTGGTGGAACGGCGGTTAGCTGGATATCAAAGTTACAGAAGGTTGTTGCCTTGTCAACTATAGAAGCAAAATATATTGCAGTCACAGAGGCTAGCAAAGAGATGATATGGATGACACGGTTCATGGAAGAGCTAGGAAAGGAGCAAGAGAGTTGCAGATTATATAGTGATAGTCAGAGTGCAATTGATTTGGCTAAGAATTCAGCCTTTCATTTAAGAACAAAGCATATACAGCATAGGTACCACTTCATAAGACAGGTATTGGAGGATGGTGAGTTGAAGCTGGAAAAGATCCATATAGAAAAGAACCCTGTGGATATGTTAACTAAGCTTGTAACAAAGGAGAAGTTGAATCTTCATTCAAATTTTGTTGGTCTTCATGGTTGAGTTTGAAGATGGAGAAGCTAGAAGATGTTGTTGTACAGGTACTGGTGCAGCTATTTATCTCCAAGTGGGAGATTGTTGAGGTTTGGAGCTAAAAGCTTCACCAAATGAGCGAGTGTAGAAGTTGCAAGAATTACACAGTCACTGGCATCGATCAGGAGCGACCGACGTCGATCAGGAGTTGACTCAGAGATGCCAGCGTCGGTCATGTATCAGCCGACGTTGGTCACAGGCAGACAGGCAGGGACTGACGTCGGTCACCTGTGCGTCCAAAATTTATTTTCGTGGACAGAACAGAATGTTTGCATGGTAGGATTAAGTGTTAGTCTTAAGTCCGCATCTCTATTTTAAGTAAGACTGTTTTGAGCCCTTTATTAGGAGGTGCATCTAATGGTCGTAATTGTATGCTCATGAATCCCTTAAGTTATATAATGGGATAGATCTTCATAGCTTATTGTAGAATTGAAACAGTACAAGAATTGTATATGTGTATCAATCCAAGTGTTGGAGTTGATTGTAATTGAGAGAGAGAGCTCTTGAGGGAAAGAGATCTAGAAAGAGATCTGTACATCTGAGAGAAGTGTGGAAAAAAAGAAGTTTTTTCAATTGTATTCCTTCTGTAAAGAGTTTAATACAAGTTTTCAGGGTGGTTTCTTGTATCTCTTATTGTTTTCTATTTTCTGATTCTAGTTACTTATCTTTCTGGTTTAATTCCGCATTTTATTGCTTTCATATAGTAATCAACATTGTTGGTTGATCCCCAACACATACTTGAGTTTATTCAATGAAATAAGCTTCATTCACGATCTCATAAAACATAGCATAAGTCATCAAAATATTTTAACTTATTGAAAACAATGGACTCATGTAAAGGAGTAAGGAAACTTTTATTGAATATGGCTTGCAACTTTTTAATTATCATAGGATTGGTCATTTTAGCCAACATTGTCTTTTACCTCAAGACATATTCATTGATAGGTCCATTAGTTCCTTGTTTGTTTTTGGTAATTTGAGCATAGGAAACCTTTTCAAAAATATTAATCAAAAATTTTGCCAAAAATGGATCTACAAGAGGTTTGAATGTTTTCATGGATTGGAGAGGTAAATCATAAAACCACCTCAAAGTATAGTTCTTGAGGCTTATTAGAAATAATTTAGTCAAAATTTCATCATTGGAAGTAGAGTCAAGGCATGATGTATAAAAGGATCAAAGATGATACTCAATATCACCCTTGCCATCATAAAATGGGAACTTAGGTGAAAAAAAATCAATTGAAAAAAGATGAAAATATCTCAATTGCAAGAGGGTTATGCAACACATCTTTCAAATCAATAGCATGATGATATTTTAAAACATTTTGTTCAATGTTTGTAGCCTTATCCTCTAAGGTCTTTATAACTTGAAGAAGAGTTTTAACTATAGACCTATTGGGATTTAGATTAGCAAGCTGAGTAGTTACCAAAAGGGGTATAAACATGGCTTTAGTAGTAATAGGTATTGAAACTAGTATTTGTGTTGAAATAATTTACAATTCCATGGTAAATGTAGCAATAGGATTTTGGTTTTCAAGAAACAAAGGTTTAAAAATATAACTCATTCCCCCATTAGATTTAAGAATCAATGAAGTATCTAAGGGGAGGGATTTTTCAACTATACCTTTTGAATTTTTTGTTTCCAATATAGTTTTGAGGATCTCATCAAGATCTTCATAGTTTTAGCGAATACGTTCATGAAATAATGCAATTTTTTTACACATGTTCATGTTCATTGGTTTCATTAGACTTATGGTTTTCATTATTAAAATCTTTTTCTATTATAACCTCACCAATATATTTTTCATTCTCAACATTAGTATCATCATGATCCATAGGATTAGGTCCCTTAATGGATTTAGACATCTTAGGTGGAAAAGGGGGAAGCTCAATATGTTCAATATGCACACTTTCTAATCAAGGGCTACACCTAGGTTGTATGCAAAATAATATAAGTATGAAATGAAAAAGTATAGAAATATGAAACCCTAACTTATTAAAAACCTTAAGAGTCAAAAAAAAATTGTATTCATACTAATTGGTTTCACTAAATATTTAACCCTAAATTTGGATGTGGATCCTACTTGGGTGGATATGGTTAAGAATATGTAAATGAAAATACATAAGGGTGATAATCATATCTACAACATGACAATTAAATTCTAAACTCATATTTAACATATATTGAATGTATTAAACTTAGGCTTAAAATGGAAAGTACGTCTATGTTAGATATGAAAATGATAAAGAAATGATGTACTTAGTTGGTTATGTTGGTAACATAGTTATGGATCTAGAACAGGCAAGAATCAAACTAGAATATGATCTTGTAATAGTCACTAAATTCTAGATTGAGTGCTTATGGAGATTTAGACACTATCACCAACCTAAGGTGGTTATGTCGATGCTACTGTCTGAACTTAATGTAGGTGTCCTATACATAATACTTGTTGGAAAAGGATGCAACCACCTAGATGTTTTTTATTTTGTCTCCATCTTAATTTTAGTGCATTTAGATATGGGTCATGGATTAAAAAATTGATCTATGTTTTCCCCTCATAATTTTTTCAAAATCCTAGTTCTTCATCTTCATAGTGATCTTGAATGATGACTTCAAAAAAATGGGTTAGTAGGATCACAGTGTCAAGCTAACCCCAAAGACCCCTCTATTAATGAGTTGTACCTACATAGTCAATACTCTGAAGAGGGCCCCATATTGATGTAGTTCTCCCCAATGTGTTGGCTTTTGTTTGGATCATGCAATATGTGAAAATCAAGTACAATAATGACCTAGCTTGTAACTTGGAAAATATAGCTCTTGGGTCATTATTTCAGTAATTCAAACCTATAGATATATTATCCCTATGACTACTATGAAAATAGGAGAAAATATGGAAGCTTTTCTCAATTGAATGCTTGTTAGAATGCCTTTGATAAGTTACCTTGATCTCTTTAGGTCTATGTTAGGTGAGGAATGAATGAGGGTTGATCTTGTATTTATATCAATCCTTTTGAAAAAATAATTCACATTAAATCACTTAGGCCAACCATTAAGACATGTTTCATTTACAAATTAGATGACTTTAAGGCACTAGACACTTACGTCATAGTAGGACACTAACATCAACGCAGGGGTTTAGGACTGATGCTTTTGTCCTAATAGTTAGAAAATAGATATAGGCTCAGAATTTGTAGAGACATAATATAAACATATTTTAATCATTCTATGTAAGATAAAAGGTCTGGTTCATCAACATAAGACTGGTTGAATTAATAGATAGGCCAAGGGGAATAAGATAGAGTAGATGCAAGACTAAGGTTTGAATTTGTCAAGTGTACAAGATTGAGGTGATATATAATTCATAAATAATGTCTACAGTGATTAAGTGTCTTGATTATGACTTATGACCTAGAATATATATTTAGACTAAAGCTCTAGGTTGCTAGGGTTGTAAGCAATTAGAATTGGGAGAAATAGGTACTTTGATCTTAATGTGAAAGTATCATTTTGGTTCTTTTTTATGTATAATCTTCTTGTGGGTAAAATGGTTTGAAATGTGTTTATATAGTAATATCCTTCAAATTCCTTCGAAACGGGATTACTAGGGACATAGGTCAACCTTTCCATCAATTTTTATTTTGTAAATTGGCCATTATTTTATAGGAGGACAGGAGAGGGGTCATGAACATTGGAGTGATGCACTATAGTCCCCTAGGGTGCTATAGTCAAAGGGTGATTTGATCATGTTGAGTGTTAGGCATGGCCTAAAAGATATCTAAAGCTAGTAAGAATAGAGAGGAGTACATTCAGGGTTAGAATAGTGTGCAAGGTGGTCGAAAGTGATTAAAAGGGGCCCAAGGATAGGTTTAGAGCTAAGTATGTAAAATAGTAGTCACAAGTGCATGGTTTTAGCTTAAATTTTAATTTGTGTATACATTTTCTCCTTTTTATTCTAGTAATACAGCAAAGCAAAATTACTAAGATAAAACTAAAAAAAATGTGTACCTCAACTTCCTATGAAGAGAAGTTATGTATGTAGGCCATAATGTTGAATTGTGCTCCATACAAACTTGAAATATAACATATGTCATATCATTATTTACTTAAGATGAATATCAAAAGTGAAAGACAATAAAATAAAGAGTGATAAGGAACTAATACACCTAATTGGGTATGCGAACCATTATGTTTTTCTAGTGCAAAAATTGGTGTAAAACTGATGATTATAGAGGGTAGAATCTTTGGAGTTTTCATTAACATTGAATAGCTTAGATTGGGTTGTGCATGCCTTGATCCTCATTTATGGGTGAGTGTGTTTAATAACTCAAGGTGTGCTTAAATCCATCATCACATACCCAAAGTAGTGAAGTAATTTGGAATTCACATATGAATCCCAATAGATAGTTCTAGTGCAAAAATTGGTAGAAATAATGGTGCAAATAGTGAACCAACCACTATATATGAAATAAGGTTCAATTCTGGTGTAAAATTATTGTAAATACTAAGTATAATCTTGGTCTAGTGTATACGGTGTGGAGAATGACATGAATTTTCCATTTCATCTACAAAATTAGTGAAAATTTGAGCAATGAGAAAGCAATGTGTTACGCACATGCCCCCAACTAATATATGATGCATATAGATTTGATTTAACCTTTTAAGGTTTAACTATGTAAAACCTATGTTTAGATTAAAGGGATGAGATGTCTAAATTAATTAAATAATATGCAATAATTAAACACTAATTTGTTATAACTTTTGTAACATCATCACTAGGATCTACTTATAAACACATGATTTATTTAAATTTAAACACATATACTATAATTAGATTACACCATGAAAATATAACTAGTGATCAAGTAAAATACTCTAAGTATGATATTGTAAATGAATCATACTACATATATCATTGATCACGATCATCATGAGAATCACATCATAATACAAATATAGAAATTAATTATAATTAACTAGTTATGAATACATGCCTACAGTCACTGCTATGAATGTACAACAAATAAGTAATTATAGTTCTTCACGATAATATTTCAATAATGATGATAATAATAATAATAATATAATATAATATAATTTACATATATAAGATACATGGCTCCCTGAATCATGAGTTCCTCAGACTCTTTAGTATTTGTGTTAATCTCAAGTGTTGTCTCAAAAGTAGTACTATTGTGGGGAGGGAGAGCATCATCAAAATATTTTTCCACACCAATCACGGACCAATGATCCCCTGCACTAATCCCATCAAGGAATATCCCTCCCTTCATGGATGAGTAGATAGTGATGTTGCAAAAATCTAGATAGATAAGCTAATACCCATGTGTTATATGATTTCTAAAACTAAACATGTGGTGTATCATAGAAAACTCATTCTATTGAAAGATATCACACAAACATATAAATCATACTCATGAAATAAAAATGTCTCACTAAACATTAATTTGGTCAAACTTTTTAATAATAATAATGATCTAAGGATCAGTCAAAATTTATACACACCACTTGATTGGATTACCTTCATCTGACATTGTGATGCTAGTAAATTAGTGAAGTACATCTCACCACTTGATTAGTATCAACAATGCAAGATTTGGTTAACATAATATAACCAATAAATTCATGTAGATTAAAACCTACTAGAAATCATTTCATATAACTTGCTAAGGATAGGAATAATTAAAAAATATACATTTATTCTATCAAACATATGAATGAATCTCACATTATTATCTATCCCATAATAGAAATAATGAGTACAATTTATACCACCCAGATAAAAATACATATTTAACTATAATTTTTAATTAATATAAGTAGTTTTTAAATATATTACATCTTATGATAACCCATATTATCATAGTCTAGTGTTCTAAAACACAACTACTAATTACCACAATCAGTTATAATAAAGTAGTCATAAATCCATGGAAACATAAGCTCTTATTCAAGCAAAAAGATATCTTCAATTCAAGCAATTAGATATAACAAAGAAAGTCTTAACTCATACAAACATAAAATATTTCATTCTAGCATTCACTAAACTCTCAGGGGTTATATACACACATAAATAAAGTCTTACTAGTTGTAATAAAATATGTTATTCATAGTAATAACCCACATGCATACATTTAATCCATCAAACATATGTGTGAGTTTAGACATAAAAATTATAGTTTGTACCACCCAGGTATAATATACATTTAAACTATAATTTTACAATTAAAACACTCTATGACATCTCATAATATTATAGTTCATTGTACATGAGTATGCTACTCAATCACAAACATCGAGTCTCACAATTTCAAGAATCAAATGTCCCTTAATCCTAAATAATAAGCAATAAGTATAGATTATACCAAACGGAATATCATAGGTTTAAACTGCTTAATCTAATCTCGATAAGTAAACCCAAGTATATAGCACAAGTAGTAATAATACAGTCTACCATATTATGTACACGCTACTTAATTCTAGGTAGTTAGTCGTAATATTTGTAGAGAAATAGATAACTCATAAAACTGTTATAATCTTTCATTTAAACATCTTATTCTAGTTTTAGGAGACTATTTTAATATGATTATAATTTTTGATCCCTAAGAAACTTTATGTCTTAATTTAACCATCCCTTTCTATTGGTATATTTCTTATATACAAGTACTTGTACAACATAATATACACCATATATAAGTACTCAAATGACATGTAAATACTATATCAATATTCATTTATATTTTTTTTTCAAAAACCCCCTTTGATTTCAACAATCATTATAACTTTCGTGTTCAAGAAGTATATTGACAATCTTTATAATAAAAGGGATTTTATAATGTAATTCTTCCTCATAGTTATTATCCCTAACCAAATAGATTCTCATCTTGACATATCCAAAACGTAAATAACTCCGTACACAAGTTCTCAAAGTAACATAGTATTTCATGTTTTAGTTTGCATATGAGTATTTGGAAATATACTAATTGTTCTTATATGATAAACAATAGTTTCAATTACATAGATATATGAATTACTCAATCCATGACAATATACTAGTCAAAAATTATGCAGTGGCCCTGCATCCCAATGCATTAATATACATAAGTTAGGTATGCATATGCCCTCGTACATATTAGTACACCCATGGTATATATTATACACAAGTTTACAATATATCAATATATAATACACTAATCAATCATTCCCAAAAGGTATAAGGGAACTATGTTATAGTAAACTCATCATTAACAATATGTATGGCCCACAAATATAGTAACCATTAATAAGATAGTCAAGGCATAAACCAACTTACTAACCACTATATCAAATTTTAGTAATACAAGTATACTTATGAATAAAGAATCTTGTATTCAACATGTAGCACTGAGGGGACACAACCAATACGATATATAACATAGTCTTTGATCCAAAATATCCCATACCTATAGTAGATTAGTTATAGTATAAATGACATTATTATAATTTATACTACTTTCAATATACTAAGTTAACATCACTCACACATATATCATCGCTAGATGTTTTATCTCGATATATGTGAAGATAGTCTAGTTAGTTATCCAAATAATCTAGTTAGCTATCCAAATAATCTAGTTAACTCTATAACCTTAACCAGTATAGACTATCAATATATTAAAATAATAATATTATATTTTTTTTTTTTTAGAACATAATCAAATAATGGTATATACTTCTATATCATATAAGCCACTTTATCTAGTATTACAAGCATATTGTCATACTTTATAATTGAGTGATCTATTTATTACTCAAATTATATTAGATAAGCCATACATATTATAAGCCACTACAATATATGACTAATAATATGTATAATACATTTTGTATTATACTCCAATAATATCGTTCCTTTTGATATTATTGTTATATAGTTTAATTGGCTTATCTTGACTATAACCATTGTGTCATACTCAATAACAAGATTTAAAAATACCATTAAATAATTTCCATAAACAAGTCAAAAATAGATACGCTATACATATAAAAATTAGATATAAGCATTCAACATATACTTACAAGCATTACAAGGATACCAACTTGTTTTTAGATTTCATACTAATGTATAACAATGGCAACTAGTAATGGCCCATGTAATTTCCATTCTAAATTGCAACTCGTTATGTATAAAATAAATACACATTCGCTATGAAGAAACAATTACACAATCGCTATATATAAAACAAATCCCTTATCGTCATGTATAAAATAAATACAACGATCATAGTATATACATAAATAGTATATACAAAATAAGATTGCCATACAAATTAAGATAAAATATATTATACAATTTATTATAACCACATGAATCAACAATAATACCATAATATACTATAAATCAAATAATCTAAACTTAGTGGAATCACAGTATATCCACAATAGTCTAAACTCTGTGGAATTGCAGTACAGTGATATACTGAATAAGACCTAATCGGGAGGAATCATAGTAATAACATAATATAGAGTAAATCAAATAGTATATACAAAATAAGATCACCCCCCATTTTTTATTCAAGTTCATTGTAATATATATATATATATATATATATATATATATATAACAAATTTAAATCATTGCACAATTATTATATAAGTCACTGCATAATATTTTATATAAGTCACTGCACTAAATAAACTTAATCTTCTTATATATATATATATATATATATATATATATATATATATATATATATATATATCAGATCTTTGCATAATTAATCTGGTTATGCATCAATATAAGATCAAGAATGTTAAATAATATCCTTATAAACTACAGTAGACTTAATATATATGATTAACAATCATTCATATTATTTATATAAAGCATATCCAATTCACTGCATACATATCAGAACATAATTCATTGTTTAAATAATAATATCATGATATCACTATGATAATAAGTTTTTATAAAAGAAGAAAGAAATCATGTTTTTATAACTGATTTATTGTTACAAATTATCGTATCTGGTATAAGATACAATTCAATATATATAATCATATATATATATATATATATATATATATATATATACAAGTTTCATTGAAGATCATATCAAAATTAAATGGCATTGCCTACCTAGCCATATCCTTGATGTCCTTCCTCTTTTTTTACGTGTCCCCAACCTCTTTCCTCTTCTTCTTCCTTATTTTTTCTCTCCTCCTATTCTCAGCGCTCCTTCCTTTTATCTTTTCTTCTTTTTTAAGAATGAGGCATTGCTTTCCCTTTTTTTAAATATTTTCTTTCAAGATTTTTCTTTTTGTTTTAGTTTTTCTTTGTTTTTATTATAATTTTATCAATATATTTTTATTGTTTTTCCTAATTTTAAACATTCTATTTTTCTTTACTTTTTTTTTTTTTTCTTTTTTTTTTCTATTTTTTTCCTCTCAAAATATAATTTATCATATTTTACTAACTTATCGCTAATTACAATAATTAGTATATTTGGTAATTAACTTAGTTCTTCAATATCATGATGGTTTAATGATAAATCAGTTAATAAATTTGAATTTAAATTTAATTATGAAAATCATATTTCTAAAAGCATGTAACAGTCACACATGCAAATCATGAAAGACAAATTTTACAAAACCATTAAACTATGCTAGCAATCATGTTAAACTATTTAATACAAACAACATCAAAACACATTATGTTAACCATTTATTATGCATCTAACATGTGCTAGCTAATGTGGTGTGTGCAGGGTTCTAGTCAGTTTCTTTATCATCCTCTGACATCTCCATCTACATCACCCTCTTCGATGATGCTCTCCCTCCATCACGCTCTGAGGGATGAGTTCTCATGTATCAACCTTACAATAAACAAATAGTTAGATCATAACATTATGATATATGTTTACCATAAAATATAGCTGAAATAACAAATCAATATGCTCGTAATGTAAAAATATACACTATAACTAAACCATAGCAATGTAATCATGTAACCTAATCAATATCCTACTATCTCATACAACATATATCTCAAAGCTTAGTTAAATTAACCAAATTTAAATTTGTCACTTTAAATATCATAAATAATCAAGTAAGTTTGCTTAGTAGGGAATCGGGATGTAACTTCTTTCCCCCCTAAATCTAGTCATCATCCCAGATGATTCTTATTCAAATATAAGTTCAAAATTAAAAATGTTGTTCAATGGAAAAATAACATAGTATAATAGTATCTAATTTAGCAAATAAATATAAAATTCACTTGTATAACTCATTATAGTTCTCCCAAAAGCATTATTCATAGAGTATTGGTCCCACTAGATCCTACTATATGACATATCCCTATTATGCAAATAAGGTTTGCAAGCATCACTTACTCTGAATGGTTTTATCATGACCACCTCGAGGTCCAAAACTGGCAAGACAAACATCTATACTATAGGACTAACCACTTTTGATACCTCGAAGGGCCCACATATCTAAGTGAAATTTCAACGGACTTATCAAATTTAGGCTTCAACTAAAATCACATGAAATCACCATAAAATCCAAAATCAATTGATCAAGGAGAGTTTCACAAAACCTTCTAACCCCTTAGCACATCTCTCTAACCCAGAGAGTATTTTTCTCATTCTATAAAAAGTGTTTAAGAAACTTGAAAAAAATGATGTGAATAAGTTAATACCATTGCTACTCCATATAGCTCTTGATAAGTATAACATTTCAATACCATCGTTACTCTACGTAGATCCTAAAAAGTATGATAATGAATAGGAACTATAAATACTACATTTTTAATGTATACAAAATCAATGAATAAACATTCCACAGTATACACATGTATGGCCATATGACTTAATTTGATAAGTTTGTTTATCAAATCTTAGATTTGATAAACTCCCCTTATCAAATCCAAACTTAGTAACTACCAAGTCAATATGAGACTAAATAGGATCCACTCCCATCTCTTAGTACTCATGTTCCTAATTCATCACTCTTTTATTGGGTCTTCATGATCTAATGATCTCTAAAATGTGCACAATATTCACTTAAACATAATTCCATACTATAAATCATAGAAAGTAATAATACATTCTAAATAATTCTAGATATACCAACATACATACAATAAAAATCATACATTCATTCCATAATTGTATTAAGTTGCCACTATCCAAACATAACTAATGTCATATTTCATAGCTTAACCTTTTTTGCTAACATATTTCATAGCTTAACATATTTAAGAGGAAATAACGTTAAAATTAACATAACATACAAAGGCCAAGGATCACACTGTCCTTACAACCTTATAAAGGTAAGTGATACAATGTCTCTTTGCTTGCTCGGTTAGCACACAAGTTAAAAGTATATCTCGACCCTTTTAGACTAGCAAGATATTTTGCACATCCTATACCCTATTTGCTCTCAGTGAAAGGTGCATAAATAACTCTTCAAAACAACATGCTTTAAGCAAAAAGAGAATAAATATCAATCTAATCAAGGGTATATAATAGCATAACAATTATAATCAATGTATAAACCTTAGTCCATAACCAATATAAATTCAAGGTTCACCACTCCATATGGTCAAAATTTACAAGACTATATAAAGTAGCACTGAAAAATATGACTTTAAAAAGTCACAAGTGGAAAGTAGAGAACTAACATCTCAATAAAAAAACTTTTAAATACCCTCACATGATATAAAGAAAACATCACAACCCAAGTCACCATAATCACTACCTACTTATCAAACTTGTAAGAGTAGTATCATAACCTACTTCCACAATTAGAAGGAAAATACTAACCACAAAGATGCATCAATCCATCCAATCCTAAAAATTCTCTCTCAACAAGAAGTGAAACACACTATCCCCCAAAATTCAGGTAATATGGTCAAAACAACATTTCATAAACAAGTTTTCATTTAAGGAAACATCAAATCAATAACATGAAAATATGAATCCTCTCGATAGCTTATAATGATGCCAAAGGAGAGTGAGAGAATAATAACTCACCTCAAAGCTAACTATGAGAGATGTCACTTCTTCCCAATCCACATAACATATGGGGTTTCAACTCATGAGCCAACTCCTAACACATTGGAGTTCTCAACAAAGATAACTACACTCCACTATAAGGAGAATTTCCACTACACTAGGTGGTACCAATCTAAAAATAGTTTTAAAGGATTTTCCAATCCTAGGGTTAGTGTATATAAGACACACAACTAATGTACATATACTTAAGTGTGAATCATTCCATGCTTTTTAGATAAAACACAAAACACAGTTGGTGAAGGTGGCTTGATTATAAATTAATAATGTAATCATTCTTGAGATGTCTGATTTAAATGATCAAAAAATGGTATGAATATTTTTGTTCACAACTCATGAACTATGTTATGTACTCACCTACCCAAACCTTATATTCAACCATCACCATTGAGACACTCGATAAACTATCCATTTAACATATCTAAGAGGGTATGAATTCTCCTAAAGTACACACTCAATGTACCACACACATTTCATGAATGTCGCATACCTACAATAGTCACCAAGCCATACAGGACGATCTACTAAGTCTCAAAACTCTAATCATGGTGTAACATGGTTTTGCACTAAGGCATTACAAATCTAAAATACACTTCTCTTAACCAGTGAAATACTTCATGTCATTAGGTTCACACTCATGAACAGAAAGACACAAAAATGCTAATGGACTCATTAGGTCCTAAAGTTCAAGCCACAGCTCTGATACCATATGTAACATCCCCACTGGGATCTATCGAGAAACACGTAATTGTTTTTTTAAATTTAAACACATACTATAATTAGACTACACTACAAAAATATAACCAATAATCAAGTAAAATACTCTAAGTATAATACTATAAATTAAGCATACTACATTATATATCATTGATCACTATCATAATGAGAATTAAATCATAATACGAATATAAAAAGTAATTATAATTAACTAGACATAATTGATACATGTCTATAGCCATTATTGTGAATGTACAATAAATAAGTAATTATAATTCATCACAATAATGTTTTAATAAATATCATAATATAATACAATGTACTTATACAAGATACATGGCTCCCTGAAGCATGAGTTTCTTGGACTCTTTAGTATTTATGGCAATCTCAAGTATCGTCTCAAAATTTGTACTATTGTGGGGAGGGAGAGCATCATCCAAGAATTTTTCCACACCAACCACCGACCAATGATCTCCAACACTAATATCATCAAATAATAGCCCTCCCTTCATTTATAAGTAGATAGTGATGGCCTAAGAATCTAGAAAGACAAGATAGTACCCATGTGTTGTATGATTTTTAAAACTAAGCATGCAGTGTATCATAAAAAACTCATTCTATTACAAGATATCACACAAACATGTAAATCATATTCATGAAATGATAATGTCTCACTAAACATTTAGTTAAAAAATTTAATAATAATAAAGATGTAAAAATTAGTCAAAATTCATACACACCACTTGATTGGATTACTTTCATCTGGTATTGTGATGCTAGTAAACTCGTGAAGTCCACCTCAATCCTTACTCAGTATCAATAATGCAAGATTTAATTATCATAATATAACCAATAGATTACAGATTATAATCTAATAACAATCATTTCACATAACATGTTAAGCATAAAAATAATAAAAAAGCATACATTTATTCCATCAAATGTTTGAATGAACCTCACATTATTATCTATCTCATAATAGAAATAATGACTATAGTTTATACCATCCATGTAAAAATACATATTTAACTACAGTTTCTAAATACTATAAGTAGTTTCTAAATATACTACACCTTATGATAACCCATATTATCATAGTCTAGTGTTCTAAAACACAACTACTAATTAAAATAATCAATCATAATAAAATAGTCATAAATCCATGAAAATATAAGCTTTTATTCAATAAACTAGACATAACAAAGAAAGTCTTAGTTCGTACGGACATAAAATATTCTATTCTAGCATTTTCTAAACTCTCAGAGGTTATATACATGCATAAATAAAGTCTTACTAGCTGTCATAAAACATGTTATTTATAGTAATAACTCACACACATACATTTAATCTATCAAATGAATGTGTGAGTCTAGACATAAAAATTATAGTTTGTACCACCCCAGTATAACATATATTTAGACTATAATTTTTAAATTAAAACACTCTATGACATCCCATGATATCATAGTTCATTGTACATGAGCATATTATTCAATCACAAACAATCAATCTCATAATTTTCAGAATCAAATATCTTTTAATCCTAAATAATAGACAATAAGTATAGATTAAATCAATCAGGTATATCTTAGTTTTAGACTGCTTAATCTAATCTATGTAAGTATACCCAAGTATATATCATAAACAATAATAAAATAGTGTACCATTTTATCTACATGCTACTTACTTCTAGGCAGTCAATCATAATATTTACAGAGAAATAGATAACTCATAACCTGTTATAAGCTTTCATTTAAACATCTCATTCTATTTCTAGGAGACTATTTAATATGCTTATAATTTTTTATCCCTAAAAAACTTTTTCTTAATTTAACCATCCCTTTCTATTGGTATATTTCTTATATATGAGTACTTGTACATCATAATATACACCATATATAAGTACTCAAATGACATGTAAATACTATATCAATGTTCATTTATATTTCTTAATTAGGAACCCCATTTGATTTCAATAATCATTATAATTTCCCTATTCATGAAGTATATTGACACTCTTTATAAGATAAAAAAATTTATAATGTAATTTTGTTTCATAGTTTCTATCCTTAACTAGACAAATTTGCATCCTAACATATCCAATACATACATAAGTTCTCAAGGCAACATAGTATTTCATATTTTAGTTTGCATATGAGTATTTGGCAATATATTTATAGCTCTTATACGATACATAATAGTTTTATCAAGTACACATATATATGAATCACTTAATCTGTGACAATATACTAGTCAAAAACTATGTAGTAGCCCTGTATCCCAATGCATTAATATACATAAGCTAGCTATGCATATACCCTCGTACATATTAGTACACCTATGGTACATATTATACACAAGTTTACAATAGATCAATATGCAATATACTAACAAATAATTTTCAAAAGGTATAAGGGAACTATGTTATAGTAAACTCATCATTAACAATATATATGGCCCACAAATATAGTAACCATTAATGGAACAGTCAAGGCGTAAACCAGCTAACTAACCACTAGATCAACTTTTAGTAATACAAGTATACTTGTGAATAAAGAGTCTTGTATTCAGTATATAAAGCTGAGAGGGTACAACCAATATGATATTTAACATAGTCATTGATCCAAAATATCCCATACCTATAATAGATCAGTTATAGTATAAATGACATTATTACAGTTTATAATACTTTTAATACACTAAATTAACATTGCTCACACATATATCATCGTCAGATATTTTATCTTTATATATGTGAAGATAGTCTAGTTAGCTATCCAGATAATCTAGTTAACTCTATAATCTTAACCGGTATAGGCTATCAATATATTAAAATACTAATATTATATTTCTTCTTTCCAAAAAATAATCAAATAATGGTATATACTTCTACATCATATAAGCCACGTTATCTAATATTACAAGCATATTGCCATACTCTATAATTGATTGATCTAGTTATTACTCAAATTATATTAGATAAGCCATAGATATTATTATAAGCCACTATGATATATGCCTAATAATAGGTATAGTGCATTCTATATCATACTCCAATAATATCCTTCCTTCTGATATTATTGCTATATATTTTAATTATCTCATCTTGAATATAACCATTGTGTCATACTCAATAATAGGATTCATAAATACCATTGAATAATTTTCGTAAACAAGTCAAAAATAGATACGCTATAGATATTCAAATTAGATACAATCATTCAACATATACTTACAAGCATTACAAGCATACCGACTTATTTTTGGCTTTTATACTGATGTATAGCAATGGTCTATGTAATTTATGTTTTAAACTACAATTCGCTATATATAAAATAAATACACATTCGCTATGAATAAACAAGTATAGGATCACTATATATAAAACAAATACCTGATCACCATGTATAAAACAAATACATGACTCTATTTATAATGAAATATAATGATCGTAGTATATACATATATAGTATATATAAAATAAGATCGCCATACAAATTAAGATCAAATATATTATACAGTATATTATAACCACATGAATCAATAGTACCAACATAATATAGTATAAATTAAATAGTCTAAACTCAGTGTAATCGGAGTATATCCATGATAGTCTTAACTCTGTGGAATCGTAGTATAGTGATATATTGAATAAGATCTAATCAAGAGGAATCACAGTAATAACATAATATAGAATAAATCAAATACTATATACAAAATAAGATCACCCCTCATATTTTTATTCAAGTTTATTGTAATATATATATATAACAGATTCAAATAACTACACAATGATAATATAAGTCACTGAATAATATTTTATATAAGTCGTTGCACTAAATAAACTTAATCTTCATATATATATATATATATATATCCCTATAATTCTTCCTAGTTTATGACGATCCGATCTACATATATCAAATCATTGTAGAATTAATCTGGCTATGCATCAATATAAAAGATTGTGAATGTTAAATAATATCCTTATAGACTGTAGCAGACTTAATATATATATATATATAACAACCATTCATATTATTTATATAAAGCATATCCAATTTGTTGCATACATATCAGAAATCTTGAATCGTTGCATACATATCAATAATGTAATTTGTTGTTTAAATAATAACATCATGATATCGCTATGACAATAAATTTCTATAGAATAAGAAAGAAGTGATGTTTTTATAACTGATTTATTGTTACAAATTTGTGTATCTGGTATAAGATACATTTCAATATATATAATCATTAAGCAAAATATATATATACTAGTCTCATTGAAGAACATATCGAAATTAAATGGCCTTGCCTATCTGGTCGTATCCTTGTTGTCCTTCATCTTTACTTATGTGTCCCCAACCTCTTTCATATTCTTCTTCCTCCTTTTTTCTCTCCTCTTCTCAGTTTTCCTTTTTTTATCTTTTCTTCCTTTTTAAGCATGAGACGCTGCTTTCCCTTTTTTTTTAAGATTTCGTTTTGATATTTTTATTTTTATTTTAGTTTTTCTTTGTTTTTATTATTATTTTATCAATATCTTTTTTTGGTTTCTTCTAATTTTAAACATTCTATTTCTCTTTATTTTTTATTGTTTTTGTTTTCTTATTTTTTTTCCATTTTTCTTCTTAAAATATATTTTATCATATTTTACTAATTTATCTCTAATTACAATAATTAGTATATTTATTAATTAACTTGCTCTTCAATATCATGATGGTTTAATGATAAATTAGTTAATAAATCCAAATTTAAATCTAATTATGAAAATCACATTTCTAAAAGAATTTAATGGTCACACGCGTAAATCATGCAAGATAAATTTTACAAAACCATTAAACTATACTCGCAACCATGTTAAACTATCTAATGTAGATGATATCAAAACACGTTATGCTAACGATTTATTATGCATCTAACATGTGCTAACTAATGTCGTGTGTGCAAGGTTCTAGCCAGTTTTTATGTCATCCTCTAACATGTCCATTTACATCACCCACTTTGATGATGTTCTCTCTCCATCATGCTTTGAGAGATGATTTATCTTGCATCAACCTCATAATAAGCAGGTAGTTAGATCATAACATCCTATTATACGATCATCATAAAATATAGATGAAATAACAAATCAACATACTCATAATATAAATATATACACTACAACTAACTCATAGCAATCTAACCATGTAACCTAAAAAATATCCTACTATCCCATGATAGTATATATCTCAAAGCTTAGTTAAAATAACCAAATCCAAATTTGTCACTTTAAATATCCACAGATAATCAGGTAAGTTTATTTAGCGAAGAATCAAGATGTAACAGATTTTGACCTTCTTTGACTTTCTAAAAATAGCAATAAATAGGCATAAATATAGACTTATCTAAAAAGTAACTGTGGTAGATGATTTGGATTATGAAAATTGAGTTTTGGGCAGTTTTGAGTGTCATCAACAGGATTTTGGTGTTCATCTGCTCATTGGATAGTAGTGCCCCATATGGAAAATAATTCCATGCTTGTGTAGTGTCCTTAGTGTGGTGTCAATGTACCCTTTGTGGGATTGTTCATATTTTATTAGAGTATCTACACCTATGTTTTTAGGTCATGTTCTTATGCACATGAAACCTAGAGCTCTATGTTGTGCTTGGAAAACTTAATTTAGTGTGCAAACCCTAATCTTCCTTAAAAGTATGGCATGAGAAATAATTATGTATTTTTTAGTAGGATAAGTTGGATATCCTCAACACTTCATTGTGAAGAGAGTTTCCTACATACCAATACTCTGAAGAGGGATCAAGCCTAATGTAGTTCTCCCTCTTAGTGCTTAATGCAAGTACAAGTGAATGCTATAATGAGAGTGGACCTGGATGCCTTGAATGTGCTTGAGATTTGAAGTCTTTGAAACTAGGATTAGGGATATTGTAAATGGTAATATGTAGAATTAGGGTAGAATAGGGATCAAATACCTTAATTTTTCTCAATTTATCTTTGATTTGAATAAAAAAATTCATCTATTTTCCATCTAATGAATAAGGGTCAAATAAACTTGTATTTATAGATTTTTATAGCTTATGCAAATAATAAAATATGCTTAGGTCAACCTTAAGAGAGGCACACATTTGAAAAAGTATATGTTGGGAAGAGTTAAGGCTAAGGACAATAACATACAGTTGGGGACACTAGCACCATGTGGTTGTAGTGTCCCAAATGTGGCACTAATGTCCATTTAGTAGACTGATCAAAAAAGTTGGGTTGGGATCTAGAAAGATAGTTTTAGGACTATGTTTTGATTGATTGTGGGTGATTGTGGTCTACTTAATGACTAGAAAAGTGTCTCTAAGGCTCTAGGATAGGTCTAGGGCTATGTTAGGGATAGGTTAGTTCAAGTGACACTCTTAGCATCCAATTACCACTTTTAGGTGATTACATTTATCCCCCCTCTTTATGTTAGAAATGCATCAAAATAAAATGACTAGCATAAAGGAAAAAGAAGCGTACCTAGACTTACCTTGGAAGTGAAGCCCATGTAGCTGAATCTGAGTATGAAAATCTAGGTTTTCATATATGTAATATGATCCAAAGTAATGTCTTGTAATGAAAGATGCAAAAATTAGTCCTTGCTTGAGAGATTATCAAAAGCAAAAGACTATGCTAAAATGAAATAACTGAGTAACGTTGAGTAAAGAGAGAGGAAAGGAATGAATAAACCTCATTGGGTACATGAACCAATGCATGAACCTAGTGATAACCTGTGTAAGTGTATATAGTGATCATATCATTGAATAACTTAAACTAAGATGATGGCTTGCTCAATCCTCATATGGGTAGCTCAAGAAATCAATCCAATTTTCACTTCATCCTTACCCACCCCTACTCGATGGATCTTGGTCTCTATGAATAGCTTGGATAAGATTGTAAGTGTGTCTAACCCTCTCATGTGGGTGGATCAAGAACTCAAGTAGGCCACGACTCCATCATTTCCCACCTATGTGAAGTAGATGCATTTATAACTAAATTGTGCAAAGTGTTGAAAGTCTCTAATTGAGTATAGTCTAATTGTGTATTCAGATTTGCAGCCTCTTGGGTATATTAGGTGGTTCTAGGTCACTTGAGAATGCTAATAATTTAAAATGGAATAAGGCATGAATTTAGTGATAATTTGAAATGTGATAGAAAGTGTATACAGCATAGATAATGATATGGATTATGTCATTTCATTTTATTAATCTGGTGTATAGCTGAGTATATGGAAACTATGTACTATCCATATGCCCCCAATGTAGTATCTGATTATATTAAATCTGAATTGAGTATGTGATCACTGAATATGTGTATTTAAATTGAATGTAGGATTGACCATGCCATGCATGATACCCCCAAATATGAGTAACTAGTATGAATCTAAGCTAAAATGAATGTATCTAAGCTAAATATGAAGATAATTTTCAAACTTGTGATTGTATTTATGTAAATATGTATTATACTTGATGTACTTATCTGGTCAATCTAGACTATCTTGAAGTTATAGTAGTGCCTTTTAGTAGACAGTAGCACCCTATAATGCTAATGTCCTAATCTAGGCACTAATGTTTGCCTGGTCTGATTTTTTAGTAATCTAAACTGACTTTTAAGTCTCTATTCTATTATGTGTTTGACATGTGTCTGATGTCTAAAACTAGGCCTATGTGTTGAAATGTATCTATGAATAGAAATGTAGGAGCCTAATCTCTATGACAAACCCCTATGTAAGAACTACCCTCTAAATAAGTATCTCTATAAAATGTGTTAGCCAAAGTATGTGTATGATATTCTAATATAATGCACATATATAACATCAAAATATAAATGAATGGAAGCAAAAACAAGTAATGTAAAATGTTTCTTGTAATACAACATTGCACAAGGGTGTCAATATAGATGTAATCAATGTGTATAGTAGTAAAATTAAATAACTACCTATGGGGATGATGCATGATGTCCATCACAACACCCAAGTAGGAAGGGTAGATGTATGAGGTCTCTCATGGCATTGAAAATTTGTGTGTGTGTGTATGTGTGTGTGTATGTGTGTGTGTGTGTGTGTGTAACAAGCAAATACAAGTATAATGGTGTAGAAGCATACAAAGAAGCATACATATAAGCACATGGGGCATGCAAAAAGTAGGCTAAGGGGCCATAATACAAGGGACATGGGCACATGTCACTAAATCTGAGAATGAAGACATATAAAGACATGTTCAAATGTCCACATATGTAAATAGTAAACAATTTGGCTTAGAGCCATATAGAAAGACATGTTCAAATGTTCACATATAAAAACATCAAAACACACACAAAGGACATGGACACATGTCCAAGGCATACAAATAGAGAATTGGTGTAGATCTAAAGAACAATGGCATATTCAAATGCCCTCGAAGATGGAAGAAACATAGGAAACACAATCAAGTCTAATCTAGGAAAACTAAAATGAAATCATGTATAACTATGTAATATAAATCTATGTAAATGCTAGGATGCATATATACTAAGTGTAGCTAGTGAGAGTTGGCAAAAAATATGATTAATGAAAAACAATGATCAATATTAAAATAAATCAATTCATAAATTAGAATGTGAAGTATGTAAAGATAAAACTTGATTATAATGACTGTGTAGGAGATGTCCCCAAGTGGGTAGATGTATCAAATGTATAAACTTAAATTGGTGTAAATGCCCCTAGTGGGTAGATGATAGTTGGTCTAGATAAGTATAGTTGACCAGAGTCCTGTTTGGAATCTGTAAGCACTCGACAAGAACAAGTGAAGCATATGTGTATGATAAAAATAATTATATTAGGATAGCTAGCAATATGAAATATCTATCAAGTAGTAGAAATATAAACATAACAATGAATATAATCTATAAAAAATTTGTGTTTTAAAATATTTGAATGTTTTTATATTTTGACATGTTATATTATTTTTGTGTTTTCGGAGTATAAGCTATGTACAAGCAAATAAAAATAAACTATGTACAAGGAGTGAAAGAGAGAAGGAAGTATGTACAAGGGTAGGAACCATACTAGCCAATGAGTCTTATAAAATACTTACTATCATGGTGGCATGTGTCAAAAATAGGAATGATAATCTCTCATGCAGTGTTATTTTTATGATGTAGTTGAATGTTGTTTCAGTAAGAATCATAGTATTGTTCATCATCAGAATCATAATAACTTGGAGTGTTAGAGGGAAGTGCCTCATATTATGGATTTTACTCTTGTGAATTGTGTTTTAGAATATTGATTGTGATTTTGCCCTTTGAAACTATGTTTGTTGTATACATATTATGTTATGGAGGATCTTTTGCTAGAAAACCTATTTTGAAAATCCCTGTTTATGTAGCATAATTTTGAATTTGTAACTAAAGCTCTTACTTTTTTAATAACATTTATTGTGTATCTGGATGTTTTGCCTTGATAAACTATATATGTGACTGATGTATCTTAGGATTTTCAATAAATCCCAAACCCTGTTGACCAATATTATCAACTACTAGAATAAGAGAAGTGAGGCCTTGAGCTTGTTTGCCCAAACCTTGACACTAATAGTCAAAAAAATTTAGATATTTGTGACCAAAATTATACCATATTGAATGTTGAGCCTCATTTTGGAGAGGTAGATTTGCTTGATTTATCTGTGCTTTTTGTACTTTTTCTTGATCTAATTGTGTTTTTTAAACCTTGTGTTGTTCTGAGTTATGATTTGGTAACCATTTTTGTATTGTTACTGAATTTAACTCTTTTTGAATAGGTATATGTGTCATTGTATGTTGTTTGTATGAAGTGTCACTATATGATTCATTTGTATCTATTATTTATTGTATTTTCCTTTTCAATGCTAAACATGAATATATGTGGTGCCCATACATTCTATTATATGCACAAAAATATATGTATCTCCTCATTGGATGTAGAGGAGGTAGGTTGATCAACTTAGCTTTAATCATGTCCATTAGTATCTCACTGGAACTCTTATTTGATCTTTGAATGTTTTTTGAATCACTAGTTGTAGATGTACTTTATTATGATTTATGATTTGGATATGTAACATTATTTTCCACCAATTGACTAGTGAAGATGCATATACATGATTTACACTATGTGCCCTAGAGGCCTTTGTCTTGTAAATTGATTTCCCAATGTTGTAATCTTTTCATGTAATATTTGATTCTAATTTTGTAAACCTATAAATATCTTGATCATACTGATAATTTGATCACATAGAGTCTCACAAGTGTAAACCCTAGTTGTCTTTTATTGAACATATAGGCACACATCTTGTAGGGAAAGGGTGTGAATAGGTTGAGTATGGATATTAGTGACATTGGTATAGGTTACTTCATCTCATGGAGGAATGATAACATGGACCTGGTTAGAGGGAAAGTAGTTATCACCCTCATGGAGATGAGGAGAAGGAGATTCTTTCATTTGCATAAGATATGACATTGAAACGTGAAACTTGAAAACATGGTTGTTAGCTTATGTGTTAAATATTTAATGTGTGTATGGGTTTGATTTTTAATGTAATTCCACATAGTAAAAAAATAACATGATATGAAAAATGGCATATATTGCAATTGATATAAAGCATAATCTATGCATGTATTTATATCTTTTATGAGTTCATTCTAAATTAAAGGGAATCATCATGCAAATGAAAGTATTAGACTTTACAATGAAAAGTGATTAATTTATTCTATCATTATGATCATGATTGTATGAAATATAAATTAGATGTATGATTTTGAAATCTAAGTATAAATAGAAAAGGATACAAATCCTAATTGTGTCTAGGGCTAGGGTTTTTAGAATATAGGGTTTTTTTTGCAACAAATTTAAATTATATTTAAATAAATTGAAACCTTAATATGTAATTGATTTAATTAGCTAGGTTGTATAAAAAAACTATAAAATTAGAAGTATGCATCCCTAATTTATTGCATAAAAAATAGAATTAATGCAAACTAGGGTTTGAATCAATATTTGAAGTAAGACGAGTTTACCAAATAATTTTAACCTTTTAGGGTTTAACTATGTAAAACTTATGTTTAAATTAAAAGGTCAAGATGTCTAAATCAGTTAAATAATATACAATAATTAAGCACTAATTTGTATATCTTTTGACCTTATCTAAATTTTTTAAATTAGTAATAAATAGGCATAAATATAGACTTATTTGAAAATTGATTATCACGGATGATCTGAATTCTAGATAGTTTTGAGTGTCGTCAATAGGATTCTGGTGTTCATTTGGTCACTAGATAGTAGTGCCCCATATGGATAATAGTTTCATGCTTGTGTAATGTCCTCCATGTGGTGCTAATTTCCCCTTTAGGAGAATGTTCCTAATTTTTGGGAACACCTACATCTGTATTTTTAGGTCATATTACTATGTACATGAAACCTGGAGCTTTGTGTTGTACCTATAAAACCTAATTTAATGTGTAAACCCTAATCCTTTTTTCAAGTATGGCATGATAAATAATTGTGTGTTTGTTCATAGGATAGGCTGGACATCCTCAACATTCCACTGTGAAGAGAGTTGCCTACATACCAATACTTTAAAGAGGGATCAAGCCTGATGTAGTTTTCCTACCTAGTGTTTGATGCAAATGCAAGTGAATGTTAGAATGAGAGTGTACATGTATGCCTTGAATGTGATTGAGATTTGAAGTCTTTTAAAAGTAGGCTTAGGGCTGTTGTAGTTGGTAGTATGTAGAAGTAGGGCAAAATAGATAACTAATAACTTAATTTTGCTCAACTTGTCTTTGGTTTGAGTATGATTTTGCATCTATTTTCCATCTAGAGAATAAGCATCAAATAGACTTATATTTATAGAGTTTTATAGCTTGTACAAATAATAAAATATTTTTAAGTTAACCTTAAGAGGGGCACACATTTTTAAAAGTATATGTTGGAAAGAGTTAGGACTAAGGACAATGGTGCCCAGTTGGGGACACTAGTGCCATGTGGTTGTAGTGTCCCAAATGTGGTGCTAATTTCCACTTGAAAAAAATTTAAAAATGAGTTAGGTTTGGATATGGGAAGACAATTTTGAGACAATGTTTTTACTGAATGTGGGTGATTGTGGTCTGCTCAATGACTGGAAAGGAGTCTCTAAGGCTCTAGGATAGGTCTAGGGATATAATAGGGTTAGGTTAGCTCAAGTGACACTCTTAGCATCCAATTACCACTTTCAGGTGATTACAAGATTCTTGGACCGAGTAAAACAATTGTGAATTCTGAGCAAACCTATGTGCTAACTCAAAACAACATGTCATGCATGATTGCCCCCAAACTGAACAAATATGAGACAAAATTGAGTAATTCTAAAAACTAAAATTATGAAATTATTATTTATTACTCTAAGAAAAATGAGGTTCTGATAAATTTTGGAAATGCATTTTTTTAGATGTTTGGATAAAACCACTAAGAAGGACACTAGAGTAGTGTTCTCCTGTCCAATGTGGCACTCCTATCTAAAGTGACCTTCTATGTACTTTCTAAGTCTGAAAATGTGTCAACTATGTAATCATTGTTAAATCATATCTAAGATTGATCTAAGAGGATTAGTCTCTAATATAAACCTATGTGAATTCTCCCTCTTTCAAGGTGAGTTGTTGAGCCTACGCAAGAACTTAACTCAAAATAAAAAGTATGCATTAGGTGGTTGTTATGTAAAAATGTAAATATGAGTACTAGTGACAACTTAGAAAAATAATGGCATCATCATGTATGTAAACTAAGCATATTAATAATGTAAGATGCATATGGAAACAAGCCTTCACAGTAAGTGTGTTTAGATAAATATAACAATGAAGCACATAGATAATTGATCAACTAAGTATATAATTTTGAATAGATCTACTTAGAAGGAATGCACGATATTCATCATCTTATTAGAAGGGTTGTGTGGATGCATAATGTCCATCATGGTATCAAAATATGAGTAAAGAGGTAAGGAAGGTTACATCGCCATGATGCACACAATCAAAGAGTGGACACAAAGCACATAATATAAATCTAATGGACCACATACAAGGGACATGTTCAAATGTCATTCACTTGAATATAATCACATACAAGGACATGTTCAAATGCCTTCACATACATATAATAAAATAATGAAGGCTTAAATCCACATAGAAGGACATGTTCAAATGTCTACACACATAGCATACACACATAAAGACATGTTAGAATGTCCTCAAATGCATAGAATCAAAGACATGGAGGCTTAGATCCACTCAAAAATGACATATTCAAATGTATTCAAAGCAAAGAGAGAATGCATACGAGAGATTAAACTATGAAATTAATATGAAAATCATGCATGATTATGTAATTTGATTAATACAAGCTAAGC
This sequence comes from Torreya grandis, assembly GCA_037957365.1. Lineage (NCBI taxonomy): Eukaryota > Viridiplantae > Streptophyta > Pinopsida > Cupressales > Taxaceae > Torreya > Torreya grandis. Next base: position 2,853,784 of record JARHVA010000649.1, read on the forward strand.
TATAACCCGAGTATATGCAATAACTGAGATAGATAGTATTATATCATAATGTTAATGAGTGAGCAATAACAAAGTAGTTAATGTTATGTAAAGATCTGAGTTGTGAGTAAGTAAATGTGGGAAAATAAGGATAATATATATATAGCATGCCCCTAATGAGATAACTAATGAATGTACATGTTATAAAAATCATATGTATAGTCTGGAACTAAGCGGTGACAATCTATGTTCAGTAGGACAACAACAAGGTGAGGGACACTAGAGCAATGCGCTCTTTTCCACCACAATGCTCATGTCTAAATGTAGTTTTTGAGTATGTAACATTTAAAGTACTTATAACTAAGTTTATAAATGGTGTGTTGTGTAATCTACAATCACTCAGTACACTGGTGAAATATGTATGATATAAAACTTGATAAAAACAAGTATAAAATATTGTGCACAATTGAATTGATGTATGATAAAGTACATATAATCATGCATAGGTCTTGATTTTATTATTTTCAAGAATATTTTACTGTTCTTATATTTTTGTGCATATATAACATGACAAGCAAATATATGTACAAGTAAAAATGCTATGAGAAGGAAGGATCTATGTACAAGGAAGGATGGTACTAGAATCCCAACATCTCCTCATGGGGATGCCCCTATATAGAATTTATGTCATTGACATATTCATATTATACATAATTAGTGTCATTAGGATCAAACCAATCTATTGTAATCATCATCATCTGGATTTAAAACTTGTGAAATGTCATTCTTGGATTCTGTTGTATCTTGATACAAATAAAGAACTACCCCATACTATGGTATTTACCTTTCTAATTTTTATTTTGCAATGTGAATTGTGTCATGTGCCTCTAATAATATGTTATTACTTGTATTTTTTTGTATGCAAGTTGAAAGTATGCTTTTTATCTAGAGATGTTCTTTCTTTGGACATAAATTTGGCCTTGCCTTTATGTTCAAATTATATGCAACCTTTGCTTGTATCAATCATTGTTCCTATTGATGTTAACCATGATCCTCCAAGCACCACATTATAGGCACTTGACTTTGAAACAACACGAAAAGTAGAATAACATTATTTTGAAGAAAAATAAACTCTTAACTTGATGGATACCATACATGTTGTAGATGCACTAGTTTTATCCAATGTTGATCCTTATTTCCAAGAGATGTAAGAAATGACAGAAAAAAAATTGATTTATTGGTATTCCTTAACCTTAATATCTATAAATTGCTTGTCATCTATGTGAGAAGTGATAATGAAAGCGCCTTAGATCGAATTCTCTGCTACAAGGGTGAATGGATCAAAGATTTTATGCTTTCACAAGTTATGATATTATATGAAAGTTTTTAGAAATACTGAGTGATTGGACGTTATAAAAAATTATATATTTTTAATTTATGATAATTATACTTAATATTTTTTTCATTCTTTTATTTTTATTTATTTATTTCATTCACATGTAAACACAATGTCATCAAACATTGTAAACTTCATGTATTACAATATAAACAAAGAAACAAGTTTTTATATGTAGAATTTAGATTGCCTTTATGATCTTATTTTCTTTTTTTTAATAATTATTTTTAATAAAATATTATTAATATATGGAAAAAAAATTAGTAAAAAAATATTTAATACTTGTAAAAATAAAATCAAAGATTCTAGAAGAAAAATTTGCATACAATAATCAACCCATCAATAGAATTAGTGGCTTTTGTTTGTGAGAAGTCTTGTAGACAAGAAATATCATTAGATTATAATTTTTTTTGGTGGGACGTTCATCCTGTATGTTTCATATTTTACAAAACATTGATAATAAATTATCACAACACTTGTCACTTTCACTTTCAACTATGCAAAAGAAATGTTATATGGAACTTGATTGAAAACTTATAGCAATAAATAACAACTGCATAAGAACATGTTTAAATATTGGAAGGTATGATCAATTAATATTTTTAGTATGTGAAATCAATATTCATAGTCACTATTCACAGGCACTATTTGTGGCCACTATTAATGGTGATGTGGCCTAGTGGTGATGTGGATGGTTAGTGATGTGGCTTGTGAGTGAAGTGGTTGATTGGTGATGTGGCAAGGGCCCATGGAGGATATCCCATGAGTGATCAGGTTGATGTGATGGGAGTGGGGTGTAGCACTCCATCAAGGCACATGGGTTGTCCTTGGTAGCCACATATGAGTTATCACATGGTTCAAAATATAAAAGGGTTGGTGTGGGTCAAATTTATAAGGGACCCCAAGATTCTCATGTGTGGAGATAGTCAAAAGATGATTGCAAGCATATTTTGGACTCATATGGTCACATGAAGAATGAAGACAATAAAGCTACTATATGAAATTGACCTCACATGTATATGGGAGATAATGGTTTTAGAACTACATGGAGGTGGCACATGTTCTTGTCTAAAGTGAAGATGCTTTGAAGACTTTTGCACATGAAGACAACAAAAACACTATGGATCACATGACATCCCACTAAGTTTGGTGCATTTTTTACACTATTGCATTCTTTCTCCTCTCTCTCATATTCTTGTTGTAAATGTTATAAATAATGAATCTCTCCATTGTATTTCTCATATAATTAGTGGATCCATGCAATCCTTGGGCTTGCATACTTGGAGGTTGGATCTTGTAGGCTATTTTAGCTTGGTTCACAACCTGAACGCTTCAGGTGGAAGCATTGAGTGTTTTATTTGTAAGCACTGAAGGAGTTCTTATAGGATCTATTATAGAAGAGATATTTATGTTGATATTATTAATAAAGTCTAGATCTACCATTTTGTTCATGGTTTTTCCTTGCACATTGCAAGGTTTCTACATAATCTTTGTGTAATGTGTCCTCTTACTTGTATTTGTTTTGTGTAGATTATTTTCCACATTATTTACTTGCACTATAGGATAGAGTTCATTGATATAACATGTAGTATCAAGTATTTATTCCTAATATCTTGTATCAAATCCATGGTGAAAAACTCCATGTGTGAGAGTTTTATGTTATTGGTTGGTTGTGTGCAAGGTGAGGCTACTATGACAGTAGGAGAAACTTGGATATTAAAGAAAGAAAAGAGGTTTTGATTTTTGGTAGGTATCTCTCTATGAAGCAAGCTGGAGGATCTCTTGGTGAAGATCTTATTCTCTTCATGTTGTTGAGGAGAAGCCTACAGATGGCTAGAGAAGAAAGCTTGAAAAGTTTTGCCACATAAGTCAGTAGCCTACACAATGTTCTTATTGCAGAAGTAACTCTATAGCTTGAGGAGTAAGTGAGTCTCCATAGGTGGAGATGAAGCACAAGGCGTGACCTTGTTATGGTTCTTGGGAATAAATATAAGGGGTGTTGATGTGGTACCCTACTAACCACATGTTGTTAGCTGAGATGTTATAGAAGAAAAAAATCCATGCAAAGGAAGGAGGTATAGATAAACCTTAAGTTGTACCTAATTTGAAATTATTGAGGATGAGGAAGATGAAGATGCATTTAAACAAGTAAGACCTAGTGTTCCCAAAAGGAGAAGGCCACATGTTTGGACATGCGATAGAGTAGTGATGCATTTTGGATGCATTTTTAGGTTTGAAAACTTGGTAAGTACATTGGTGCATCGAGTATTACAATGATTTCACTAGAGCTATGATTGGTCCACTTGTGTCATGGTCAACATGATTGGTAGCTAAATGCTACATGGATAAGAATAAGTGAGACCTAGTTTTCATGGAAGGAGAAGGTCAGTGTTGACCATATAACTAAAGGCATTAGAGTGTTATGTATATGGTTAAGGCATTGGCCAGGTAAATCGATGTATGGACTAACACTTAAGGCACATGAGTTGGTTTTTTGGAAACATTTTATAGAGCATGATACATTTTGAATGCATTCTTGAGGATCAAAAACCTGATAGGTGCAATGATGCACTGAGTAGTGTGACAATTTCCTAGGAGTTATGATTGGTCCAGTGATCGTGTGCCATGTTGATAGATTTAAAAGCTATGTGGAGAAGTCTAGTTTTGACTTATGTTGAGATATCTCCTCGTTACTATCAAGAGTGCTACATGTATTGGTTGTTATTCAAGGAGTTTGGATCAGCATTATTACTACATGGTGATCTCTCTTAGGGAGAGATAAAGAAAGAGTGATGAGGCAAAGGTGTTTTTGGTTTGCATTTTGAATAAGCCAATATATGGATTTCTAGAAAACATGCTGAGGGAGTATAGGATATTCAATACCTTCATGGAGATCTTATGTGTGTTGTGACATGTTGGATGCAAGCCTTAATATGATCACTATTTTTATGCTCAGTGATAAGGATGTGATAAAGGTGGTATGTAGAGAAAACCAAGGATGGATATCCATAAGTATGGGAAAGCAAGGAAGTACCCCACTTATTTCATTGTGACTTATCTTATAAGGAGCATCCTATAGAAGTGGAGAAGACATGTTGGTGTCTTGTGTATTAGATTCATCAAGATTAGGAATACTCATAATGCCATGGTGAGCACTAAACCAAATATTCCAAAGAAATGGGATTTGTGAGCGATTCATGGAATAATCTCAATTTTAGGATTGGTTTGTGGTGTGGGAAAGTGATTTGTAAATTTAGTGTTGCAATATGTTATGGAGGAGTAGATGTTGACAAATATGGTCAGGATAGAGAAGTTTTATTAGTGCAAGAAAACTTCTACTAGGTTTGTGTCAGTGCAACTCTTAGACCCTAAATTTTGGCTAAGTTTTTTGATATTTTGGTGTGAAACCGACATGATGTAGAAAGAGCATAGTGTATAAATACTATGGCACAGAACTAGACATGCACAGAAGCACCATGGAATGGGACTAGTATGGTGTGAAAGGATAAGGGCACAGAGACACCAGCATGAGAGGACCCAGTCAAAGAGGAGAATTAACCATGAGGTATCTGAGAGCATAGGACTCAGAACAACAATGAAAGACTTGGGGAGTGCATGGAAAGTGGGAGATGGTTAAGGAGCAATTCTCAAGGGTCACCTAGACCTTATCCATCAAGATTTTTTCACTAGCCTACAAGGAGATAAAAACATGGCAGTAAGGATCTAGCATAGAATGAGTATATAGGGGGCACAAAGGTTTGGGTCCTTAGGAGACACTAGTTAATAGACTGCCATTACTTTCAGTTTATAGAGAGTTCATTGGCCAATTACTCATGTCATTTATGTTGTAAATACTTGGTCAAGGAAAAACAAGTATAAATACCCCTGTATGAAAGCATTGTACATGATGGATTTTGAATATCATTTGTTGAAACATAATATAAGAGTTCTAGTTATTATAATCAATTTTTACTTTCATGTTCTAGTTAAGTTGATAGTTGTGTATCTATGGTAAGTTTAGTTTGAGCACTTCTTGTTAGAACTTAATATGAAATCTATGTAAACTTTTACTTTTTCTAAGTAATAATCTATGAGCTTCATGGCACTTCTTTGCATAAGTATTGTTATTAAGCATAATAATACTAGGATCAAAGTTATATATCTCTTTATATGTAACTAATAATCAAATATAAGTCTTAACCCAAAGAATATGACTGATATGTTACTACGCAACATAACCCATGGGAACCAGTCTCTAGCTACAAACTTCAAGTGAATGTGCAAGACCACAATATTATGTGAAGGTTCAATACACTAGCTCATTGTGGATACCCTTTAGCACCCAAAACATTATTAAGAATAAAAACCTAACATTTTAATTCCATTATCGGGACCTGTAGTGCTTGTTACATAGTAATGGAAAATGCTTTTACGTATCACCATTAAGAGTATTGAGCAATAGATTACTGGTGTTGAGGATAATTTTTTAGTTCCTTACCTTGAACTAGGAGTTTTCATACATCAATGGGTAGAATAAAACTCTATAGTACATTATATGAAACTTTCTTCATTTAAATGTTGGTTCATTTGCATATTTGGCTATCTATGTATGTTCAAGGTCGATCATAAAACTTTAAGAGAATATAGTCTTAGATGTTAGAATGATAAAGAGATTTATCACAAATTGGAACACCATGAACATAAGATATTAACATTTGGTGGAGAGGAGTGTTGAATATCTACATATTGGGATATGTTGTAACTACCTATTCTTGTCCTGAAGAAGCCAAGTTCCATTTCTTTAGAGAACCACATGGAAAATATATTAGACATTTCTCTTTATAAATCAAGATTCATTTATTGTGGGCTTGAAACTATGAAAATGGAGAGCTAAATCCCTCTTTACATGAACTGCACATTTGAGAGGGGAGTAGAGAAGAGTTGTTAAGGGATTTAAGGTTCAAAATGCTAGCCAATCAGTGGGCATTATGGAAGCAAAAATATGATGAAGCTCAATAGAGGACCATAGAAATAAGTAGTGCAAGAAGGGATTGAGAGAACTTAGGAAGTGATTTTAGGATCTGTAGGGAATAAAAAACACACAAAGAGGACCCCATCACTTTTGAAATATGCCCCATGCCGTTTTTATCATATGAAGGAAAAAACTAGCCAGACAGTAGAAATTGAAGAACCAAGTTTTAACCAACCAAGTTCCCTAACCATAGTGCATGCTCATGATTTTGATTTTGATTCTAACTTTGATTTTTCTTTTGATTTTTATTTTTATTTTGAATTAGAAACTGATCCTATAAGGGATATTGTAACTAAGCCAATTGTAATTGATATGGAATTAACACTTTCATTCCCTCTTTAAAGGAACTTCATGGCTCAGCTTGGAATGTCTAGAGGACCAAGAATTTAGATTGGATAAAGTACAAGCCCAAATCTTATTAATCAACTAGCTATCATGCCCCATGGCATGGGTGTTGCTACTAGAATCACTAGAGGCAGACTAGGAGGTAGCATAGGAGGAAGTGGTGGACTCCCTCCTCAAGGGATAGGATATGGGGGTTCTCAACAAATACCTGCACAAGCACCTTAGCTTCCATTAGTGTATTATGAAATGATTCTTCACCTACCTAAATATCAAGGCATGGAGAAAGCTATAGAACACATCCACAAGTGTGAACTTATTTGGAGGGCATGAGACATTACTTCTTCTGAGCAAAAGGCCACCCAATTCATGACTACACTTTTGGAGTGAGTGCATAAATGGTATAGAAAGTTTGACCCTCAACAATTTATGGTTGATTATGATCAGATAAAAACAACATTCCTTCAAGAATTTGACATTTTTGAATTTGAACAAAGTATTGCCACATTGAAGGATATAAAGTAGGAGCTCACTAAGAGTGTACGGGAATATGATGTAAGGTTTAAAACACTTTTGTCAAAATTTTCATTTGAAATCAATGCCACTCAGCATGCCTAGTGGTTCTTGTGAGGTTTGTTACTTCCCTTTCTATGACACTATCCCAAAAGACCTTCACTAGCCCATGTGAAGCTCTGGAAGCTGCCCTCTACATCGAAGTGGTTGGTAATATTGATATTGGAATTAGTCCCTTCATGGAATCCTAAATAGCTTCAATGGAATTACAACTTGAAAAACTAACTACCAATAATGCATATGACACATGTAATGGTCTTTGGTGTACCGCTTGTCAATCTGAAGGACATAACCAAAGCAACTACCCATACAAAAACATTTATGCTATACTGAAGTAGGCATGTGAAATTTACCATGAGCATCATGATGTACACTCTTGCCCTCTTTTGCAATGAGCCACACATTTCAAGGTATTTGAATATTGTAAAATATGTGATGCCTACACCCATGACATAAATGATTGTTGATTGATTAGCAATATCTATAAAACACATGTGTGCAGTAAACGCTAAACCTCTATGGCCAACAATCAAGATAATGATGGTTATCATGGTTAAGGTAGAGAATAAGGATGAGGAGGTGGTCATTTCCCACCAAGAATATGTTATAAGTGTGGATCCTCGGACCACTATCAAATAGATTGTCTAGTTTACCCTACATGTGCTTTTTGCAAAAAGGATCATCAGTTGGAAGAATGTCCTAACCTGTACACCAACATCACTAAGGAGAGAAATGAAAAAGGTGTAGGTATGGTTCACATTGAGAAACCACATTGGCACATGCATTCAGGCACCCCAACAACTCAACAAGTGAATATCACTACATGTAGTGGAGGACAATCTCAATCTACATATACTCTTATTGAGAAGGTATAGTGTGAACAGCCTCGGGTGAGGAAGTATATTGATGCCCAGTAAAAGAAGGATTTTCTCTAGGACACTATGACTCTAGTACAAGAACTATAAGGATAAATATAATTTCTTAAGGACCAAGAAGCAATCCAATGTGTTGATATGCAGAAAGAAGTAGAGCCTAAAAATGTATCATGAGGTGATTTCCAAGAGCTTTACAAGCGTATGTTAGATGAAGACATTATCCAAAAACTAAGCATTTGGCTTAAGAATCAGGTACAAGCACCAACTGATGCTCAACCTCAAATGACTCGATAGACTGAAGATCATCATTTGAATCATGCTTGGTGGTAAGATACCCATATTCCTTCTATCCCTCCAGAAGATAAAGAAATATTAGTAAATGTTGCCATCGATGGTTGGGTAATTTGGGACATCTTAGTTGATACTAGCACTAAATTTAATATCCTCACTAAGGATGTCTAGTGACAAATGGCTAGCCCAACATTACAACCATCACTACACATATTGTTTATGGCTAATAAAACTCGTGTTCTATCGATTGGTGTCCTCAAGAATGCAACAGTTAATATACTTGGAGTACCCTTCAAAACAAATTTTAAAGTTTTTGAGTTAGCAGACACTGATGACTTCCAATCTATATTGGGGTGACCATGGTGTTATGAAAACAATGTATACTTAAGTTTCAAAAAGTTTTACATTAGTTTTGAGAATGTTAATCAGCATGTTGTTATTCACCTAGATCAAACACATGGGCCCCCATACATAGAACATGTTAATGTGGAAGAAGACATTAACCAAATTTATAATGTCACTACTAGATAAGATGAGAAGCATGATGCTACTCCTGATGGCATACTCCAATGGATGGACACCCAATCCCTTTTTGATACTATAAACAACGCTTGTAATTATTAGGCCCATGGTGACTATGACCTCACTGGAAGAGTGTGTAATACCATTGGTAGTTGAGAGAACATTCCATGCCAGTATCATAAATGTCATAGGTTTGTCTACCTTATTAATAGACAATTCATAAGGGGACCAATGATAAATGCACCATTTTAAAGACTCAATGTAGCCCCTTAGTTTCATAGATAAATGGAGGTCCATAACCTTATTCAGTGCCTCAAAGAATTTTATCACACTTACGATGATCGTATAAGATCCTTAGTTCACTCTTTGATGGTATAGCTACAAAATGGTGGCAAACCCATCATGAGTGACTTCTCTAGTGGGATCAATTACACTCTACTTTGCATCACCAATTCCATCATGACAATCGAGTAAGGGGAACAATAATTTATAGTGGAGTATAAGCACCATAACCCCATATAGAGGCCTATGAGTCAATATGGAGAGATGGAGACCAGAGTACATATGGGTACATGCAATATACATGATTTTATGAACCTGGGTTAGAGCATGGTATGTTCATGAAGAGAGACATATGGGTACCCAATTTTGGCATCTATTGAAGGAAACCATGAATTCGGCACTATCTTATTCCTCTCTGAGAATGGATTTATGTCTCACTCTCCAAGCCATGTGTGAATCAATTATTGGTGACCCTAGTCCCATTAAATATTGCCATATATATATCCATAATGTCCTAGAAGAAGGTCTAGTTATCTTCAATCAACCATCTGCACAATTTATTCCCATTCCAAAACTAGTCCTTGATCATGACCGATGTGAAGAGATACATCTAGGAAAATTGAAGCTAGTGTTTTAGGTAGAAGAAGGTGAAGGTTCCAACTCACTTGACCCTCTGTCAAATGACTTAGATGTCCTTAAAAACTATGAAACATGAGTTATTCGTGATACTAGTCTTGACACAGACCACCCTTACTCTAGGCTAATTCAAACTGTCCAACATAATATCAGCACAGAGGAAGAACCTAAAATCACTACTATAGGTAACTACTAGATTGACACATAAGTTTTAAAGATATTTGAGTTGTTAAGAGAATACCAAGATGTCTTTTCAAGAAGCTATAGTGATATGAAAGGAGTTCATCCATCCCTAGGTAAGATGCATATTAAACTGGTTGATGGCGCTTGATCAGTCAAGAAAAGACCATTTAGGATGAATCCTAATCTAAGGGTACACGTAAAGGAATAAATTGATAGTATGTTGCATGCTCAAATAATCACCCTAATTGATAAATCTGAATGGGTCATTCCCATGGTGATCAATATAAAGAAAGATGGATGCATTCAAATTTGCATTGATTACTAGGTACTTAATGTGTCTTGCATCATTGATCCTTTCCCAACACCATTCATAGAGGAAATACTTGAAGGTGTTATTGGGTGTGAAATATATACTTTCACAAATGGATTTTTTGGGTACCATCAGGTCCAGATCACTGAGGAGGATCAACCTAAGACTATATTTACCACTAAATGGGGATCCTTCATATATATTAACATGTGTTTTGGGTTGAAGAACGCATCAATTAGTTCTCATGTATATCCACTGAAGCCTTTAAGGATGTCATCCATAAGTTTTTTCAAGTCTACTTAGATGATTGGACCGTTTATGGCTTGGTCAAAGACCATTGCTCTAATCTATGGCTCATGCTTGAGCACTGTTGAGTCTTAAAAATATCAATAAATCTAAATAAATGTCTATTTTTTACACCTTTTGGTGTTCTTATAGGACATATTATTTATAAGGATGGACTTTTGGTAGACCCAACAAAGGTATTTGTTATTCTTCACCTCCCAATGCCCAAGTCTCAGCATGAGATCCATGCCTTTTTAGGACATATAGGTTATTATCATAAATTCATCCATGGATATGTAAAGATTTTTGTGCCTTTTGAAGAACTCTTAAAACATAATGAGCACTTCATCTGGACTTGCTCCTACCAAGAATATTTTGAGACTTGAAATGATAAGTTGATTACCACCCCTAGCCTCTAATTCCCTGATTGGACAAGCCCATTTCATGTCCATGTGGATGCATTTGGAATGGCAACTGGTACAATCCTTGCACAATCAGGTGAAGGTCACCTTGATCACCTGATCTATTTTGCTAGTAGGAAACTTACTCTAGCTAAGCAGAATTACACCACCACGGAGCACGAAGCCTTATCAATGGTCTATGCTCTATAGAAATTTTGGAAATACTTATTAGTAACACCTTTTATATTCTATATAGATCATGAAGCCTTAAAGTATTTAGTAAAAAAACCATTGTTGCATAGATGAATCTACCACTAGATAGTGTTATTCCAAGAGTTTCAAATTTTTGTCATGGTAAAACCTATAATAATAATTGTTGTCCTGATCACCTCTCATGAATTGATTCTAGAGAACCACCACATGATATTGAAGATGACTTACCTAATGTTTGACTCTTCTATGTTACTTGTGTACCTGAGGAGTTGAAAGATATCGTATCCTTTCTAACTATTGGTTCAGTGCTTGACTATCTAAATCTATAGGCCAAGAAACAACTTGCAATCTGCACCATACCCTTTCAACTCATAGGAGGAGACCTTTACAATCTTGGCTGAGATGAGGTTCTTTATCACTGTGTCATGAAACATGAGCATTCTAAGGTACTTCAAGAAGTTCATGAAGGCATTACAGGTGGACACTATATTGTATAATCTATTGTGTATAAGGTTTTATTGGCTGAATTATGGTGACCTACCCTTTTTCAAGATGTTAAGAAGTGTAATATTTGTCAGCATGTGTGAAAACCAAATCACCAAGATGACATGCCTCTACATCCAATTCTTTCTCAATAACCATTTGAAAAATGGGCCATTGATTTTATTGTCCCCATCACTCCAGTTGGATGATGAACAGGTTCCTGATATATCATCACAACCATTGATTATCTTATGCATTGGGTTGAAGCTATGCCAATGAGAGATTGTATTGTTGTTACTATTGTGTACTTCATTTGAGAACATATCATAACTCAGTTATAATGCCCACTAAGTTTTACTAGTGATCACGGCACCCATTTCCTAAATGAAAATATTCACATCCTACTTGTTGAGTCCATGATTGATCATCATAAAACAACACCTTATAATCCACAAGCTAATGGATTTGTTGAGGCCTTCAATAAAAGCTTAGGCACAACACTAACAAAAATTTGTAATAATGGTTGAATTGATTAGGTTGATAGAGTGTCTGTAGTACTATGGGCTTACTGAACAACCTATAAGTGCCTAAACAAGAACACACCATTTAATTTGGTATATGGCAAAGAAGCAATCCTACCAGTGGAGTTATTGGTACCATCTCTTTGTATTACACATGTTGGATAGTTGGATGAGGAGTCATCCTTGAAGGCACACATAAATACTTTGTTACAACTAGATGAATCCTATTTCCTTACTCATTGGAGTTAGGATGTGGAAAATGCAAACAAAAAGAATGGCATGATCAACACATCAAGCATAAAACATTTGCTCAAAGAATGAAAGTCTTGTTATATGACTCCAAGTTCATATGCCATTTTGGAAAACTTCAGATTCATTAGGATGATCATTTTTTAATTTATAGCATTCGACCAATTGGCACCTATCGATTACAAAGGTTGGATGACCAATTCCTTCATGGGCATTACAATAGAAGCCAGCTTCAGTCATATTTACAATCTAAATAGTTTAGTTTTGTAAAAATAAGGCTTATGCCATTAGTCTAAGATTTCTTGTTTTCAATAAAAGCACACCTTTATGGCATGTAACATTTCTTTAATGTAGTTTTGCTTATGTTTTGTATGTATATTTTCATGGAGGACCATGAATTAGTTTTACTGTGGAGTAAAAGGTATCTGAATTCATGATTAAAGATAGGCGTGTAAATTACCTATGGTACGCAAGTTACTTAAAATGTGTAAGGTACTTATGGCATGCAAGTCATTTAAGGTATCCAAACTAAATAGCCTAAGGATAGAGTGTTCCTACCAAATAAGTTTGAAAATTAAAAATAATATATAATAATTGTCTTCCACTCCAAGAAAAGTGTAGGACACAGTTGTCTTCCACTTCAAAGGAAAGCATAGGATGGGACATGCCATTAATGCAAAAAAATAGTGGTTGTAACAAATGTGCCAATGTCATGATAAGACAATACCATTAAATGCATTTATAGTGAGAAGCAAAAATTGAAGAATTGTAGTCATTAAAAAGGCATTAGTGACTAGAAGTAATGGATGAAAGGAAAGGGGGTAGTAAATGCAGGTTAACCCCCATGAGCACATAAGAAGACAAGTTAGCTCATTTTCACATTTTACCTTTGCTTCCATTTGAGATTATAGAAGCAAGAATGAATAAATACTAAGCTGAGAGTGAAGAAAGCATGTTCAATTTCCAAGAAATCAAATGAGCATCAAAGATATGTAATCATAACACATTAAAAATGTTGAAATACGACCACAGTAGGAAGAACTTATAGTTTTAGGTTGCATAGGTAGAATTTTTCCATTAGAAGGAAGTGAAGCACAAAAAGATGAAGTCATCGACAATAATCACGTATTCCTTTGAGAATGTTGGATAGTCATGCCTCAACCTTCAAGATCTTTGAAGGGTGATATGGCCTAAGAAGAAGGCCTTAATGACTAATCCATTATCAATGATACTAGAGGAAGAGAAAGTACTTGGGGGAGAAGCAGTCACTTGAAGAATAGGCATAATGCACAAAAAGAGAAGTTATTATGGTGTGACAGGATAAGAAGACACAATCATCTCTGCCCCCACCATTAATGATTGAAGAAATGTAGTACCTAGAAATGGTGTTATGCATGGAGAACTAGGTCTCCAAGGTTCCTACTTGCATAATTTTTTATTACAACCATCATCAACCTGGGAATGAGGTTGAACTATAGAATGACTACTGAGTTGAGTGCCAGAACACCAAGAACCAATTAGTGTATGACCTCAAAATCTTTAATGCCTTGGACACTATGGGGTTGTTCTAATTGTTTAATTTGCCTTACTTTAGAAAACCCATAGATCCAATAAAGTTCTTACTCTCACGCATCCTTGAGGACTACCTCTACTTTGTTAGGCATAGCATGAATATCAAACCCAAGAGGATAAGCAAGGTGTTAGTGCTATAGTTTTTGGGTTTGGATGTGGCATATAACTTAGGGGACACCAATGAGATCTAAAAGATATCCACAGTGTTGATGTATCAAAAGTAGGGCCATGCCATGCACATTAAGAACTTGTAGGATCCTACCCTTCAAGTTGTGACACACATTATAATGACCAAGATCCGTGGCACCGATCATTGGAAAGAGGTAGATATGGCCCACCTTTACATCACCCACCAAGTTATAGAGGGCTTGAATTATAATTGGGTTATGTACCTTAGCCACAAAATCATTAAGGATGTAGAGAAGATCCATTAGATACTAGGTCATAGGTTTTTATGGGGAGTATTTTTATTGTGATGGTGTTTGATGAGATTAGTGTACCTAATTACACCATGGGAGCACTGAAGTGGGCATGTCCACCCAAGAACAAGTCCCTTGCTAAGTGATATAAGGCATTCACATGCCTAGGGCATATCACCCCCTCCTAAAAAATAAAAATTAAGTCTTGGTTTGATGGGATGAATGAGGCATTTGGGAATGAATGGTGCATCCTGAGGATTTTCCCACCTTGGCCGGTGAGCAAGCTCAGCTCACTATGAAGCAACACTTCTCTCTAGTACACATCAAGATGGTCCCTTTTAGATAACTCTCTACATGGTTGAAGTCACCTTATTCTTTCTCAATGTGATACTTCATTGACTCAATGAACCACATTTATGATACATAGCCAATTGCCTTGGAGGTAGACAAATTGACTTAGAGATTCACACTCTCTAAAAGATGTATGTCTATCTAGGAAATAAGGCTTATCAGGAGAAGAAGGAGATTGACCAAATAGATATCAAGGTTAAGATAATATTGATAGGAGAATAGGTACATAGCTTATTCTACATGGTATAACCCAGGCATAAGAGTTCAAAGGGCACAAATCATACATGGGAAAATCTCCCTTGACAAAGAAGAAGCGGGTTGGGCACAATGCTAACACAAACTCATAGTAGGTTCCTCAAAAATGGTATAGGAGTACCCAAGCACTATAACCTATCCCTTTTCCACCTAGACGTTCTCCTCCACAACCTTCTCCACTATGCCCTTCTCCTCTGTAACCTTCTCCACCATGCCCTTATCCACCTCACCCTTCTCCTCCTCAATTTTCTCTACTTTTCCCTTCTCTACCTTGACCTTACCCACCCAAAGTTAGACCTCCACAGGTCCCTCCACCTCTACCTTCTCCCCCACATATTCCTCTACCACAATGAGTCATAGAGAAATATCTTGAGAAGGAATAACTTACAGTCCAAAAAGAAGAATCAAAATTTGATTCTGAGAAAACACCCTCCCCAGCATGAGAGGAGGAGGTCACCTTTGAATACCCACCATTAGACATTGGGGGTCCATATGGTGAAGAGGGAGATGGTGAAGAGTATCAGATGAGTGGAATGGTTATCGATAGCACTTATTTAGCTACTAAAGTAGAGGTTGAAATATTGGAACATGACCCAAATAAAGGGAAGGAGTTGGTTGGGTCTAAAGAATAACCTACCATTGATGTATCCACCAATCTACGTGTCTAGTATCAAATGGGAATCCTTGATAGGATGTTATATTTATGGTCGCACTTCCTTTCCCAAGATGTAACCTTGGTTACAAGGTGGTATATGTCCATCCTTTTAGACATGTATAATGAGGAGTGCCATTTTGATATCTCTTAATAAATCCTTCTCCTAAGTCATAATGCTCCAGTGTTGCCCAAACCATTATGGGTTGATCTTAAGAAGGAATAACTTATAGTCCAAAAAGAAGAATCAAAATCTAATTCTGAGAAAACACCCTCCCCAGCATGAGAGGAGGAGTCCACCTTCGAATACTCACCATTAGACATTGGGGGTCCATATGGTGAAGAGGGGGATGGTGAAGAGTATAAGATGAGTGGAATGGTTATTGATAGCACTTATTTAGCTACCAAAGTAGAGGTTGAAATATTGTAACATGACCCAAATAAAGGGAAGGAGTTGGTTGGGTCTAGAGAATAACCTACCATTGATGTATCCACCAATCTACATGTCTAGCATCAAATGGGCATCCCTGACAGGATGTTATATTTATGGTCACACTTCCTTTCCCAAGATACAACCTTGGTTACAATGTGGTATATGTCCATCCTTTTAGACATGTATAATGAGGAGCGGCATTTTGATCTCCCTTAATAAATCCTTCTCTTAAGTCCTAATGCTCCAGTGCTGCCCAAACCATTATGGGTTGATCCCTAAAATATCACCCCTTTATAATCCAACACTACATTTTTGAAGATGGCCCTTAAAGTCATGTGCCAGAATATATTGTCAAACTCTCCTACACATGACACAAAGAAGAAACATGCCTAGGTGGTAGGTATGTATGATAAATAGGTTACCATCAAGAAGGTGCTTGCAGAGGAAGTGGTTGTTTTGAAGTAACAAGTAAAGGAGGCCACAGAAGCCAAGGTTAAAACATTGAATTTATGTAAGATAATTTTGGGCCAAGAGTGAGCACTAGTGGATGGCATGCCTTTAGAAGGGGATGCCCTAAATAAACTAGAGACTTTGGTAAATTTCCCTTTAAATCATTGCAAAGAGTAGCCTGCACTGAGGAATGAGGCATTGATACTAGTAGAATAGTTCATCGAGGTAGTAAAAGTGTGCAAGCGTGCCCTCAAAAGAGTTGGGGAAGTCATCCCTATCTTAGATGGGATTTTTGAAAGGTTGGCATGACTGAATAAAATTTTAGAGGCTCAACTCCATGCAAAGGAATCCCAAAAGCATCAAATGGTTGTTGTTTCCCTCTTAATAAAGGATCGCATTGAGTGTACAAAAGCATTCAAGGATGTGTAAATGATGGAAGAGAAAATAAATACACATCACTAGAAATTGAATGCTAGTTTTGTATCCCTCTAAGGATATGTTGTCAGAGAAGTCTTGACACTAGAAGAAGTCTAGAAGGATACCAACTCATCCTTGGATGAATTGGTCAAAAAGCCCAATGATATTTTTGAACAACTCGAGGATTTGAAGAAGTCTAAAGTGTCCATTGAAGAAATAACTACAAATTTGCTCAGCACATTATCACATTGAGATAATGTCAAGAAGTATCTTGAGTAGACAGGGCTTGAATTTTTGGCAGAGGCTACCACTAAGACTTAGTCTAGGACAAACTAAGATTATAGTGTGGGGTGATGTTGGACCCCAAATTTTGGCTAAGTGTTTTGATATTTTTGAATAGAATCAGCATAACACAAAAGGATCATAGCACAAAAAGACTATGGCATGGAAATAGATTGGTGCAGAAGCACCATGGCATAGGACCAACAAGGCATGAAAGGATAAGGGCATAGAGACACCAGCATAAGAGGACCCAATCAAAGAGGAGAATTAACCATGAGAAACCCAAGAGCATAGGAATTAAAGAAATAGCAAAAGGCTTAAGAAGTGCATGGAAAATGAGAGATGGTTAAGGAGTGATTCTCAAGGATCACCTAAACCTTATCCATCAGGAGTTTTGCACCAACCCACAAGGAGATAGACATATGGCAGTAAGGATCTAGCATATAATGAGTATACAGGGGGATTAAAGGCCTAGGTCCTTAGAAGACACTACTTAATAGACTGCCATGACTCTCAATTCATAGAGAGTTCATTGGCCAATTACTCCTATCATTTATGTTGTAAATACTTGGTTATGGAAAAACAAGTATAAATACCCTTGTATGAAAGCATTGTACATGATGGATTTTGGATATTATTGGTTGAAACATAATATAAGAGTTTTGGATATTATAATCAATTTTGATGTTCATGTTCTACTTAATTTGAGAGTTTTGTATCTACGGTAAGTTTGAGTTGAGCACTTGTTGTTGGAACTTAATATGAAATCTATGCAAACTTTTACTTTTTCTTAGTAATAATCTCTGAGCTTCATGTCACTTCTTTGCATAATTATGGTTATTGAGCATAATAATATTATGATCAAAGTTGTATATTTCTTTTTATATGTAACTAATAATCAAATATAAATCTTAACTCAAATACTATGATCGACATATTACTATGCAACATAACCCATGAGAATCGATCTCTAGTTGTGCACTTTGGGTGAGCGTGCAAGACCATAGTATTGCATGAAGGGCAAATGCACTAGCTCACTGGGGCTACACTTCAGTGCCTAAAACATTATTAAAAATAAAAAACCCAATAGCAACAAAGGGCATGGATGAGCAATTGGTTGCAAAATACTTAGGTGTGGTAAAAGCCTATGTATATTGACTTCAAGCAGGAGAATGTTAGTATGTGAAGTCACTATTCATAGGCATTATTCATGGTGATGTGACCTGGTGGTGATGTGGATGGTTAATGATGTGGCTTATGAGTGATGTGATTGATTGGTGATGTGGCAAGGTCCCATGGAGGGTATTCCATGAGTGATCAAGATGATGTGATGGGAGTGGGGTGTAGCACTCCACCAAGGCACATGGGTTGTCTTTAGTATTCACATATGGGTTGTCACATGGTGCAAAAGACAAAAGGGTTGGTGTGGGTCTAATTTATAAGGTATCCCAAGATTCCCATGTGTGGAGATAGTCAAAATATGATTACAATCATCTTTTGGACTCATATGGTCACATGGATAATGAAGACAAGAAAGCTACTATAGCAAATTGACCTCACATGTGTGTGTGAGACAATGGTTTTAGAGGAAAATAGAGGTGGCACATGTTCTTGTCTAAAGTGAAGATGCCTTAGAAAAATTTTACATGAAGACAACAATAACATTATGGATCACATGACATCCCACTAAGTGTGGTGTATTTTTACCACTATTGCATTCTCTCTCCTCTATCTCATCTTATTCTTGTAAATGGTATAAATCATGAATCTCTCCATTATATTTCTAATTCAATTAGTGGATCCATGCAATCATTGGGCTTGCATTCTTTGAGGTTGGATCCTATAGGCTATTTTAGCTTGGTTCACAACCTGAATGCTTCAAGTGGAAGCATTAAGTGCTTTGTTTGTAAGTACTGGAAGAGTTCTTAGAGGAGTTTTTGTAGAAGAGAGATTTATGTTGAAATTATTAATGAAGTCTGGATCTTCCATTTTGCCCATGGTTTTTCCTTGCACATTTCAAGGTTTTCATGAAATCTATTTGTAATGTGTCCTCTTGCTTGTTTTTATTTTGTGTAGCTTATTTTTCGCATTATTTACTTGCACTGTAAGTCATATCTCATTGATCTAACATGTATCAGGGATTTATTCCTAAAAAATATTTTAGAAATAAATAAATTATATGAATGTCCACATATAATCAAAGAAGGTCAATGAAAATCAAAATAATATTCAAATAAAACAAAGTAACATCTTTCTACTTTCATGATTGCATTCACAATTACAAACTCCTCTTTTTCTTAATTTTGGTACATTTGTCTTGTAATCACTAAAATTACCAAGGATTTACATGGAACACTCTTCCTATGAATTTATCTTTAGTTCTACCAATTTCAATCATATAACAATATTCTTTTATATGATAATTTTCCACTATTTCCTAAAAAAGACTAAATAGAAATTTGTATTCAAGATTATTGTATGTAAAACATTATGTATACTTATTATTATTATTATATTATTTATTCACATTTTTTTTGTGTTTTGTTGACATTAGAATCTCTAAGAGTGTATACTTTTGCATACAATGGGATCAATGAAGACCGACTTCTATCACTTCATGAGAGGTATGTCATGGGATATCCTTCTTACAACCACTTTCATATCATCATCATATAAATGAAAATAAACAACATTAATTCAATCTACTTGCATACACAATGCCACCTTTGGAAGAAGAGGAGGATTTAGGCCTAAGAGAAACTTACAACAAGGAAGACCATTGAGCAATATAGGCATTGAATATTTCAAGAATAAGAGTTTTAATGATGAAATATACCAAGTCTCTAGAGTTCTCAACTTTATTTTATATAGGGTTTCACCTATCCATCTTAACTTCATCTACAATCATCTCTCACAAAGTGTTAAACTCTAAGGGAGAGGTTAATGACATAAATATCCCTAACCCTAACCTTCTTTCTTTTGAACTTTGAGTAGTTTGTGATTATTATAATCTTCATGTATTTTAAAGTATAGTATAGTGCATGTTTACATTACTTTATTTCTATATTTCACATTTTTTATATAGCTCTTTATTTACCACCAAGTGGCACCTTCATTCCTATAACTCTTAATGCTTTACCATTTAATTATTCATTATTTTTTATATCTCTTGATTCGTCATCACTATTTAAGAGCTCTTGCTTCATCGTCATTATTTTATAGCTTTGCAAATACCCATATTTGGTACAAACTTCATTTTATAATGTTTTTTTGCATAGATTCACATGTGTATCCCTTTTGACAGAAGATTGAGTAATTAGTGGCACGGTCTTGCATGGGCCCCTTGGGCTCCATGGATTTATATTACATTGTCTAGTCTTTTGTTATTTTTTTATCATTGTGTTGCACTTTGGCCACCTTATGGTAGGGATCCCTGAGTTTTTTTTTTCAATGTTTTAAATTCTCAGACACTATTTTTCACCTTAAGACACTAGCGTTGATGCTTGTGTCCAAAGTAGATGATAGTGTGCTTCTTTATCCTTCTCTTTATTTCTATACTTTTCATCTTATGATTGTCTATGAGGGCTTGTATGTTTATTTTATTGTCAACTTTGATGTGCCACTAGGTCTTAAATTGAATTTGAAAAGTTCCTCATATACAAAGATAAGACTTAATTTTCAATTACCAAGAAACTCTCTCAATTAGCACATACATTATTTTATTCAAAATCTATTAAACTACACCTTACATTTATTTGCAAAATGTTTAAGTCTAAAGTATTACAAAAGATCAAATTTCACTTGTATTGCTTATACCAAGGGATATAATAGGAGACAAAATAAATATTTGTACAATTTCCATTACACACACGTACCTAAGAGGGATAACTATATGATATTATGAGTCCCTCCTTGGAGTATATGTCTATGTCAGTTTCACTTAGCAACAATAGGGTTGATACAGTTAGCTCAACTCATGCTAACCCCTTTTATTAAGTTATAGGTATGCAAGAGGCAAGAACTAGGTTTGGAGTTATTCACAATCATATAGATCCTATGCACATGATGTAAATACATCAATAGAAAGGTGATAGAAAACCCTAATAGGCATAGGCAATCATTTTTGAATACACTAAATATTTCATATAGGATAGAAGTGTCAATCCACAAACAAAAGCATTGATGCAAGTGTTCAGGCATCCATAAACAATATTTCTAAAATATGATAACTGGATCCTAAGCATTAATCTAATTTTGCATCTTCAAATAAGTTAAGTATTATCTCATCTTTGTGTTTCAATCATCATAATGTCAATTGGCATTGTACTTTATATATTTGGTAATTTTACAGATTCAATATATTGTATTATCTGAATAAATTTAATTGGTATGCTTTAGAATAGTTTTATTCATCCATTTGATTGGACTATTGTACCCATTTAACCCTCACACATATAAAAGGGGTTAAACATTTGGTGAACCTACCTCTAAGTGTTAATCAAACTAAACCTTAGTTTGTTTTAGTGTTTCTTCCTTTTACAAATTTTTTAGATTGTTGTATTTATTTTTCAAATCTAATTTTTATTGCATGGGTATAATATAAGTGATGTTTGTTCCCTTTGTTACCCTAGGCCTTGTATGTTTTATTTTAGGTGTGGTTAGGTTTACATCCCTAAAAATTCATGTTCATAATGACACCCCTAAGGAGCCTCATATTTTAGATTTTCTATTTAATCTTCCTAATGATCAATAGATTGCTTATGAGGATCTTAGGGATAGACAAAAGTTTAATACCTAGTCTTCCTTTTTAGTAGCTCCTTGAAATTATGATAATGAAAATACCAATAATGAAAATGCAAAAATTTATGACTATGGTGAAATCAATAGCATGATTTCTTATTCCCCTTATGATTATGATAGTGATTCCACATATTTTGAATATGAATGTGATGAGCCTAGTTGTCCTACTTCCCATACATTGCTCGATTTAAAACCTAATTATGTGATGATTGAATAAATACCAGGTGTATAATTTATTAGTGCATTGCACAACTTATAATTTTAAAAAATGAACATGCATGAAAATACCATTCCAAATGTTGAAAATAACAATCTTTCATGCATAGATCATTATAAAGGTGAACCCATAGTTGCGTGTACATCCTCTTTCTTTAATTATGGGCATGTTACAAAGAATGAATGTTTACCTTATTTGAAAAATATAAAAAATGTTACCAAAATTGAAGATTATATTCCTTATTTGTAGCACACAATTGATTACCAAATACAAGCAACTTACATGCGGAATTAAACCAAAATCACAAGTAACTAGAATTCAAAAACAACACAGAATATGAGAGACAATACACAATTGTATTAATACTCATCCAGAAAAGAATACAATAAAGAAGATGCCACTTCTTCTTCACACCTCTCAGAGGCTTCCCACACCTCAAGTGTACAGTACTTCTTTCCTCAAATCTCTCTCTCTTACAGTCCCAACACACAACTCAAACACAGAGTTGGTGTTCACCTCCAACCAGTCAGTATCCACTACTGCCAGTACACCAGTGCTCCATGCACTCCACAAGTGCTCCACACAATCCAAGTAGATCTCCCCTGAACTACAACAACCTGCAACCCAAATGATCTTACTTATGGAAGGAACTGCCTTCCCTTCCTCTTTGCTCTCTTTCTGAGTACACATCGTACTCTAAGTAGATCCTGCCTGATCCTGCTCCCTATTGTGTTGTTGTCCTCCCTGATCTTGCACACCTACAAATCAATCTGGTTCTGCACACCTACAAACTTGGATCTTGCACACACATACACCTGCAGATCAATAATCTTACTTACCATGTAGATCTCCTAACATAGCCATGCACCCTTGCTGACCAAGATCCTACATACATGAAGAACCCTACTGATTCTCCAAACCAGCACCCACACTTGGCACTGTGGCACTAAGAGAAACACACCATGCTCTCTTCACACACAGAAGGAGCTAATATTTTGCTCTCTTACTCTCTAACACACTTTACAATACAGCCCATGAGTCTCTTATATAGATCTCATCCAAACAATAATTAGACATCTAATTACAATAATTAGATCCACAGCTTCTAGTCTAAATTTGGCTCTTGACATGCAAACACTTGGTTCGTTAACTAACTACCCATAAAACTTGTAGTTTTAAACCGCACAGGTGACCGACGTCGATCCTTGTCTGCCTGGAGGTGACTGACGTCAGCCGATCCCTGACCGACGTCGATTGCTTCTCTTCACTAACCTGACCAACATCGACTGATCAGACCGACGCCGATTGCTCTGCAACTCAGCAACCTCCTCCCCTGTTTGCATCAGTGAAGCCTTTAGCTCCACAACCTAACAATCTCCCACTTGGAGATAAATAGTTGCACTGTACCTATGCCTGTACCCCGTCTAATCTGTTTCCTGGCTTGTATCCCTCTTCAAGATGAATCCTGAAGACCAACCACCACACAACCAGTGGTGCACCTCCTGTCATCCAAGTAACCTACCGCATCTGCATCTACAAACACATGTAGAAAATAACTTGACCCTGCATCGCATGTATACCTGTTGCCGGTCCATCTCAAATACCTGAGAATCCACTGAACTGCCCTCCAGTGCTTCTTTCCTAAATCGGCTCCAAACTTTTTGACAGCTCCCACTGCATGGGAAACCCAGGTCCAGTACTCATGTACTTAGCCTCATCATGTGAATCAGGACACTACTCATAAAACTGTCCAACCCATCGACGTGCTCACCGGCTTCACGCAATCATTTGGAGACAAAATCAACCTATGATCTCCATGTCTCTAGAACCCACTCATGCCAAAGAATTTTGCTGCTCCAAATTCCTCATGACATACTACTGAACTAACTTTACCTTTAGTTCAGCAAAACCCTGTATGTGTAACCCTACATGCATACACACAACATATAGTAATAGGATGATGTTGCAACTCATCATCCACCTGGTAAAGTGACCCATAGTAGTTACCCTGACATTGACTAAAGCCATGCTTTATCCTCCACCTGTCAACCCTGTACCACTATCCTGCAGCTTCCTTAAGACCATATGACCTAGCCTTCCATCTCATGTGTCCATTCTCTCTATTCTTTAACTAAGGTATCCATTCATCTCTGTGCTTTTATACCGACTGGCAACCCTACCAAATCTCTCACTTGGTTCTGCATTCTCATCATGCCATGCTCCCACTATTTCCTGGATCCTTCCTGCTCTGCAGTGAGAAACGAGTATAAAGAAGAGGAACATTGAATTTGAGACTTACTTACCCTTTTAGTCCTCCATATGGGCGTTTGAGACTCCTTAACAGCTTGTTGTCTGCCCAAAATCTGTTACAGTGACCAACCTCAATCACTACATAGTCTGCATCCGATCGATGTTAGTTTCCATGCGCCTGTCCTGACTACCAACTCTACCGACATCGATGTCCCTATTGCCGACGTCGGTCCTCCTGATTGATGTCGGTCTTACCTGTTGCCGATGTCGGTCCTCCTGACCGATGTCAGTCTTACCTGCCTGACATCATCGGCTTCGGTCTGCATATGACCGACATCGGCACCTATCTGTTCGACGCCGATTCCTCTTGACCGATGCCGGTACCTATGTTTTCCTATGAGTGATGACTTTTTACCCGCAAGCTTTCTTTGAATCAAATCCCTGTCCAAACTGCTCTGCTCAGAGTTACTCAGCCTTCTCTACTAATCTATGTCTGCCATCTCCTCCATAAACACCAAGGCTTTCCAGTTCTTAAGCTTGTCAAACACATCTGACTTCCTCTTAAGAACATGCATCTCTTTCTTGCTCATGTGACCAAGCCTACAAAGCCACGTCTCTGTAACAAA
Organism: Torreya grandis; assembly: GCA_037957365.1. Classification (NCBI taxonomy): domain Eukaryota; kingdom Viridiplantae; phylum Streptophyta; class Pinopsida; order Cupressales; family Taxaceae; genus Torreya; species Torreya grandis. The sequence continues at coordinate 2,879,081 of JARHVA010000649.1, forward strand.
AGAAGAATCAGTAATATAAGCAAGTAGATAAAGGGTACCTGCTTTCTTACCATCAGCTAATTCAAGTGCATCTGATATGAGAGTTCTTGTGCATCTCTCATCACCCAACTTCCCTGAAGAAATTAGCCTTATCTTCAAGACCGGTACCTGCATGACCTCCTTCAACACCCATGTGTTGGCCACCTGCAATTTCAGCTTCACTTCCCCTTTGCCAATTCTTTGGCAAGGCACACCAGCCCCTAAATAAATCTTTCCAAAGTCTCCAAAGACCTTACCATGAAAAGATACTCTATTTCAGACTGCATGGAAAGAGGAAAAAGAATCTATAAAACAAGATTCTACTTTATCCAAGAAACATCCCAGAGCATCCTGTGCAACAACACCTGCAACATCTACTTCTTTAGTTTCTTCATGCTGATATTCTGCCAACCTACAATATTTCTTTACCTACTCTTTCTTTCCATAACACCGTAAGTGATCATCTGTGCTTTTCAATTCCTCCATTCTTAGTGTACTTTCTTCTGCCATTGCTCTACTCCCACTCAATCAGAAACCCCTGAGAGTGACTTGTAATCAAACACAAAACCTGCTCCCTGCAACCTTAGCTCTGATACCACTTGTTGGGAAATACGGAAGCACACAATTGATTACCAAATACAAGCAACTTACATGCAGAATTAAACCAGAATCACAAGTAACTAGAATTTAGAAACAACATAGAATATGAGAGACAATACATAATTGTATTAATACTCATCCAGAAAAGAATACAATAAAGAAGATGCCACTTCTTCTTCACACCTCTCAGAGGCTTCCCACACCTTAAGTGTACAGTACTTATTTCCTCAAAGTTCTCTCTCTTACGGTCCCAACACACAACTCAAACACAGAGTTGGTGTTCACCTCCAACCAGTCAATATCCACTACTGCCAGTACACTAGTGCTCCATGCACTCCACAAGTGCTCCACACACTCCAAGTAGATCTCCCCTAAACTACAACAACCTGCAACCCAAACAATCTTACTTATGGAAGGAACGGCCTTGCCTTCCTCTTTGCTCTCTTTTTGAGTTCACACCGTACTCCAAGTAGATCCTGCCTGATCCTGCTCCCTGTTGTGTTGCTATCATCCCTAATCTTGCACACCTGTAAATCAATCTGGTTTTGCACACCTACAAACCTAGATCTTGCACACACATGCACCTGCAGATCAATGATCTTACTTACCATGTAGATATCCTAACATAGCCATGCACCCCTGCTAACCAAGATCCTACATACATGAAGAACCCTTCTGATTCTCCAAACCAGCACCCACACTTGGCACTGTGGCACTAGGAGGAACACACCACGCTCTCTTCAGACACAGAAGGAGCTAATATTTTGCTCTCTTACTCTCTAGCACACTTTACAATATAGCCCATGAGTCTCTTATATAGATCTCATCCAAACAATAATTAGACATTTAATTACAATAATTAGATCCACAGCTTCTAGTCTAAATTTGGCTCTTAACATGTAAACACTTGGTTTGTGAACTAACTGCCTGTAAAACTTGCAGTTTTAAATTGCACAGGCGATCGACGTCGATCCCTGTCTGCCTGGAGGTGATCGACGTCTGTCGATCCCTGACTAACGTCGGTTGCTTCTCTTCACTAACCTGACCGACGTCGGTTGATCAGACTGACGCCGATTGCTCTGCAACTCAACAACCTTTAGCAACCTCCTCCCCTGTTTGCATCAGTGAAGCTTTTAGCTCCACAACCTAACAATCTCCCACTTGGAGATAAATAGCTGCACTGTACCTATGCCTGTACCCCATCTAATGTGTTTTATGGCTTGTATCCCTCTTCAAGATGAATCCTAAAGACCAACCACCACACAACCCGTGTGCACCTCCTGTCATCCAAGTAACCTACCGCATCTACATCTACAAACACATGTAGAAAATAACTTGACCCTGCATCACATGTATACCTACTGCCGGTCCATCTCAAATACCTGAGAATCCACTGAACTGCCCTCTAGTGCTTCTTTCTCGAATCAGCTCCAAACTTTTTGATAACTCCCACTGCATGGGAAACCCAGGTCCAGTACTCATGTACTTAACCTCATCATGTGAATCAGGACACTGCTCATAAAACTATCCAACCCATCGGCATGCTCACCGGCTTCACACAATCATCCGGAGACAAAATCAACCTCTGATCTCCATGTCTCTAGAGCCCACTCATGCCAAAGAATTTTGCTGCTCCAAATTCCTCATAACATACTACTGAACTAACTTTACCTTTAGTTCAGCAAAACCCTGTATGTGTAACCCTGCATGCAAACACACAACATACAGTAACAGGATGATGTTGCAACTCATCATCCATCTGGTAAAGTGACCCACAGTAGTTACCCTGACATTGACTAAAGCCATGCTTTGTCCTCCACCTGTCCACCATGTACCATTGTCCTGCAGCTTCCTCAAGACCATATGACCTGGCCTTCCGTCTCACATGTACGTTCTCTCTATTCTTTAACTAAGGTATCCATTCGTCTCTGTGCTTTCATACCAGCTAGCAACCCTACCAAATCTCCCACTTGGTTCTGCATTCTCATCATGCCATGCTCCCACTATTTCTTGGATCCTTCCTGATATGTAGTGAGCAACGAGTATAAAGAAGAGGAACAACGAATTTGAGGCTTACTTACCCTTTTAGTCCTCCATATGGGCGTTTAAGACTCCTTGACAGCTTGTTGTTCACCCAAAAATCATTACAGTGACCGACCTCGGTCACTACACAGTCTGCATCCGACCGACGTTGGTTTCCATGCACCTATCCTGACTACCAACTCTGCCGACATCGGTGTCCCTATTGCTGATGTTGATCCTCCTAACCGACGTCGATCTTACCCTGCCTGACATCTCTAGCTTTGGTCTGCACATGACCGACATCGGCACCTGTCTGTTCGATGCCGATTCCTCTTGACCGACGTCGGTACCTGTGTTTTCCTGTGAGTGATGACTTTTTACCTGCGAGCTTTCTTTGAATCAAATCCCTGTCCAAACTGCTCTACTCAGAGTTACTCAACCTTCTCCACTGATCTCTGTCCGCCATCTCCTCCATAAACACCAAGGCTTTCTAGTTCTTAAGCATGTCAAACACATCTGACTTCCTCTTAAGAACATGCATTTCTTTCTTGCTCATGTGACCAAGCCTATAAAGCCACGTCTCTGCAACAGAAGAAGAATCAGTAATATAAGCAAGTAGATAAAGGGTATCTGCTTTCTTACCATCAGCTAATTCAAGTGCATCCACTATGAGAGTTCTTGTGCATCTCTCATCACCCAACTTCCCTGAAGAAATTAGCCTTATCTTCAAGACTGGGACCTGCATGACCTCCTTCAACACCCATGTGTTGGCCGCCTGCAATTTCAGCTTCACTTCCCCTTTGTCAATTCTTTGGCAAGGCACACCAGCCCCTAAATAAATCTTTCCAAAGTTTCCAAAGACCTTACCATGAAAAGATACTCTATTTTGGACTGCATGGACAGAGGCAACAGAATCTATAAAATAGGATTCTACTTTATCCAAGAAACATCCCAGAGCATCCTGTGCAACAACACCTGCAACATCTGCTTCTTCAGTTTCTTCATGCTGATCTTCTGCCAACCAACAATATTTCTTTACCTGATCTTTCTTTCCATAACATCGTAAGTGATCGTCTGTGCTTTTCAATTCCTCCATTCTTAGTGTACTTTCTTCTGCCATTGCTCTACTCCCACTCAATCAAAAACCCCTGAGAGTGACATGTAATCAAACACAAAACCTGCTCCCTGCAACTTTAGCTCTGATACCACTTGTTGGGAAATACAGAAGCACACAATTGATTACCAAATACAAGCAACTTACATGCAAAATTAAACCAGAATCACAAGTAACTAGAATTTAGAAACAACATAGAATATGAGAGACAATACACAATTGTATTAATACTCATCCAGAAAAGAATACAATAAAGAAGATGCCACTTCTTTTTCACACCTCTCAGAGGCTTCCCACACCTCAAGTGTACAGTACTTATTTCTTCAAAGCTCTCTCTCTTACGGTCCCAACACACAACTCAAACACAGAGTTGGTGTTCACCTCCAACCAGTCAATATCCACTACTGCCAGTACACCAGTGCTCCATGCACTCCACAAGTGCTCCACACACTCCAAGTAGATCTCCCCTGAACTGTAACAACCTGCAACTCAAACGATCTTACTTATGGAAGGAACTGCCTTGCCTTCCTCTTTGCTCTCTTTTTGAGTACACACCATACTCCAAGTAGATCCTGCCTGATCCTGCTCCCTGTTGTGTTGATATCCTCCCTGATCTTGCACACCTGTAAATCAATCTGGTTCTGCACACCTGCAAACCTAGATCTTGCACACACATACACCTGCAAATCAATGATCTTACTTACCATGTAGATCTCCTAACGTAGCCATGCACCCCTGCTGACCAAGATCTTACATACATGAAGAACCCTTCTGATTCTCCAAACCAGCACCCACACTTGGCACTGTAGCACTAGGAGGAACACACCACGCTCTCTTCACACACAGAAGGAGCTAATATTTTGCTCTCTTACTCTCTAGCACACTTTATAATATAGCCCATGAGTCTCTTATATAGATCTCATCCAAACAATAATTAGACATCTAATTACAATAATTAGATCCGCAACTTATAGTCTAAATTTGGCTCTTGACATGCAAACACTTGGTTCGTTAACTAACTGCTCGTAAAACTTGTAGTTCTGAACCGCACAGGCAATCGACGTCGGTCCCTATCTGCCTGGAGGTGATCGATGTCAGCTGATCCCTGACTGATGTCGGTTGCTTCTCTTCACTAACCTAACCGACGTCGACTGATCAGACTGACGCTGGTTGCTCTGCAACTCAACAACCTTCAGCAACCTCCTCCCCTATTTGCATCAGTGAAGCTTTTAGCTCCACAACCTAACATTATTTAGCTCATGCAAATACACAGTTTAAAAGTACTTCTCTCCATATCCTTGTAGGTTGGAAATATGCAAATCATAATACTAGTCAAATTAGTTTAGATGCATGACCTTATTCTCTTATTCCAATTAAAGATAAACAACAAAGCATCTTTGACAAAGGTTTCCTTATGAAATAATTTCCAAAACCAAGTAACACCAATTCACCTAAACATTCACATGCTAGTACCACTAGTGTTCCCTTCTCATTTGGTAATGATGTGTCTAAAATAGAAAGTGACATGGAATCTTTTATTCCTTTCTCCTTTAGATTCAAAAATCAAAGTGAAACTTGCATTTTTTCTTCCTATGAATATATTTCAAACAAAATATAAAATGTTCCATTTTCACCCTCCTTCACATTTTTTGCTCAAAAGCAAGTTCCAATTCTAGAAGAAAATAAAGAAAGTAAATATTTTATTTCTCTTCCATGTAATTAAAATTCAAGTAGTCAAGATCTTAGCCATGAAAGTTGTATCAACCTTTGTGACATCCAAAATGATATAATTACCTCTATTGAATCTTCCTGTAATATGAATGCTTCTTTGCCCAATGATTTTCAATCATTTAATGATCCTACATTAGAATGCAATGATATTTGTAAATATGCCATCATTCCTATGTTTCATATGGATGGTAAATTACAACCTATAAGTGTATCTTCAAACTCTACAACTATTCCTCCTTTTGACATTGTATCTATGTTGACTAATATAGGATATCTTTAAAAGAAAGTGACTGTTCTTAAGTTACAAGTACTTTCACATGAGGCTACTCTTCGTGATAACATCATATAGGATCAATCCCTTACATGAGATGTCTTTAACCATACTTATCCTACCAAATTTTTTATGCCCATGTTACCTTCATTTGATGGTCATGGAGACCATATAAATCATTTTTAACAATATGTACACTCGTTTGATCATTGGGTTAAATATGGACGCTTATTATTAAAGGCCTTCCATAAAAGTCCAACATGAGAGGATATATATTGATTATATAGCCTTCCAAATAGTTCCTTACCAACCTTAAAAAAACTTGAAGACGTATTTTTATATGATTTCCATAAGCATAAACTACCTAAGTTACCATTGGAGCATTTTTAATATTTAACACAACATGATGAGGAGTCTATTAAAGATTATGTTATCGGATTTAAGGATGCATCGTATCCCTTAAACTATACACCATCAGACTGGGAATCTTAATTCATATTTAATAGGGGCCTTCTTTCTCCACTTAAATAAAGAGCATTACACAGGCCTTTTGCTTCATTTGATAGTTTATACATGGATGTTCATAAATATGCATGTGAACTAACAAATATTGATACTAAATCACATACATCTTCACCTAAATGTAAACATGTTACAAATAATTCCTATAAAGCCAAGCAATGAACCATTAAGGTCCCTAAGCCATCTCATATAACTTATTCCAAATTAATAGTTTATACCATGGAACAAATAATAAAGGTTTTACACAGAGGAAAATAATCCACATACAAAATACCTCCTACAATTAAAACACATACCTCTACTAATAGATGATTGCTTCAGTTTGATCTATTGTGAGATAAACCACATGATATTTTCATATAGTTTTGGATAACTAGTTGATTACTCTTCCTCTAAATTATTACCATCCACCACACATATTTGAAAAGGTGAAAGGACAACCCTTATTCACTTACCATAGTATTAATAGGCATCGCAATAATTATTGTTTTGTTCTAAGGTAAAATATTACACACCTTGCAAATATAGGAGTTATTACATTTCAGAAAGAGACAACAAGGTCTCTTTCTCCCACTTCTTCAAGAGGTTACTCTAAGAGGGTCAAGACATCCCATGTTGCTCCTATTAAATAATGCATGGTCTATCAACCCTTGTATAATTAAACCACTAGAATAATTATTTCCCCTAGCAAACATTCTACACGGACTGATGTCTCCCACACTAATCCTACCAAAGACCCATTAGTTAATCAAGCTCTTGCTAGAGGTGTACTTATGGGAAGCATAGAAATAAATGTTATAGAATCCAATCATACTTTGAAAACTATGTTTACTACATGACATAAATGGATACCTACACTAATTCATAATGTTATAGATGAAATAAATACACTTGATACTCCTAAAGATACATCAAATATTGTGTTAGAATAGAAAACAAAAACATAGTTGCCACATGATCATTATAGTCAAGCAATTTTATATAATATTGGATTCCATTGTGTATGGTGATTGTCTTAGTTACCAATAAATCAAAATGAACAACTAATAATACTTTAAAATGTAATCAAATATCATATTTCAAACATATTACATGCACAAAATTAAAGCATTCAAAACCATAAACATAAACTTAAATACACTACAATCAAATATCAAGAAAAGTACCATCATATATATAAGTGACCAAATGTTTATACAAAAAATAAAATCATATGTAGGGGGCATATCCCTGAGAGTATAAGAGTCATCATCACTATAAATATCCAATGGTTCACACCTCTCAATGTTGAGGCTCCAATCTCTCGCCTAGGATTACGAGATCAAGACCACTCGTACAATCTCTCCTTTAATGCTCCTAGTTTATGTAGAGTATGATCATTCTCATGGATTAGGTTATCATACCTATTGATCAAAACCTACATCACCTTAGTGAACTCCTTTTAGGAATGTATTTCCTCTCCAACTCGGCATGTAGCTCATCTTGCTTGGTAACCACCATGTGGTATGCCTCCACTACCCTAGCCACATTATCAAATAAGGGTGTATGGGCACCTGTGGTATCAACTACTCTCTCCACAAAACCATCACACATAATATCTATGGGCACACTATATTTTAAGGCTTACACAATGCTATCTACCATCACAACCCACTCATGGTTACCTACAATAAATTCAAACAAGTTACAAATTAAACAAATTTATCAAATATAATCTATCAATTATCCTAAAAGTAAACCAAACATGATAATTTACTTACATGTGGCTTTGAGGGCTGACTCATTTAAGGGTTATGGGCCTATAGGATCTCCTTCACCTATACCTCCTCCATCTTCACCCTATGAGGTACTACACCATAGGGGAAACATTAACAAGAAATAATAATGGCCAATAGGCACTAGATTACCACTATGTATAAGCATTTATACACCTCACATCATCTATAATAGCTAAAGGTATAATAGGGTCTATTTCCTTGATGGGGAACAATTATCGATCTACAATTATGGGGTTAGGCCTATCATTCATCCTATGGTTGGATCTAATTATCTAATTCCTTGGATATGGAGTAAAGGGGACTCCTTGATGAATACTAAACTATCTCAACGCATGATCATACTAAAAATGCTCGTAAACACTAGGGAGATGATCAACCAACCACATGTTGACATGAACTCACCATAACCCCTGAGAATCCTCAAGCTACCTAGTAAAGGTCCTATACGAATGCTAAATAATCTATGTGAGCATCAAGTTATCGAGTATCATCTGATAATCCATTATCATATGCATCTTACTCCAAGGTAACATCCATTATATGATGAAAACCTATGGATAGGCCCATCCATCTATGGGTCTACTAATGGGTCATCTAATCAAAATTTGTTCATAGGCCAACACATGAATAAGTGTGGCCACACCTAATCTACCACCTTGAGTCTATAAAAAATATGTACAAATATTTATATAAGTGGGACATTATCATGGGTTCCCAAGAATACCTAATACCATGTTGATCAATATTCCATGATACATAGATGGGATACGGCTACTCCACCACCATCGATAGCCACAAAAGATGATAACAAACAACAAATAAACTTTCACAATCATAGAACATCAGATATGACAATGACCTCTAAACAGACTATGTCAAAAGACTCTCCCACATTTAATCAATGATCTATAAAATATATATGGGACATCTGCATATACCCACTGTTACCATTTCCTAATACCTAGGCCCTCTCCCTTATAATCGATAATCGTAATATATGATACACATACTCTAGTGGAATGATAATCTCCCTTGTTGGAAGATAAAAAGTACAGGTATAAACATTCCATCTCTCAATTGATGTTATCATCAAATGAATATCATAATGGACATGTCTTAATCAAACATGTCTTAGCCTACCCAAATCAATAATGACCTAATCTGCATCATCTAACCCTAATTCTAGAAAGGTGGATAGATGCCTCCCATTCAAAAACTTATAGATATGAATGCCCTTTTGTAAAATCAACAAGAAAAATAAAAATTAGTCACCAAATTCATAATATATTAGGAAGTACAAATGAAAAAACTAATAAAACATAGTTGGAAGTTAACATCAGACGCTACTGTCATTTTTGGATAAAAACATAGGACACTACAATCAAAATAAGGATGTTATCATCAAAATCTACATGATACCATCCCAATAGCCAATGGCAATGTCCATTGATAATTTCAATGCCCAAAATGGGCTCAAAAATCAAAAAATCAAAAATTTCAAGAACATGAAACTAAGTAAAATTTTCTAATTACTAGTTCCTCTAGATCATATCCTCCCAAAATAGCTTGTAGGACATCAAAACACATTAGATAAATGGCTTTCCCTCAAGGAATTATAACAATATATCCAGAACAAGAAAATTATAAAATCTAAAATTGAAAATTAAATAGAAATTTTTGAAATTTATATATATATATATATAACCATTGATTTTTCAACTACTGCTCACACTTGCAAACTTTGACCTACGATATCTCGATCACCATTTATCCAAATTGAAAACTATGACCTATGTTGGGATCCATACAATGAGTATTTATACACTATACTAATTTCATGAGCACTCTTTACAAATTTAAAAATACTTACTTCTAAAAACACCTACTTCTTCTTTAGTTTGCACCAAGGTTCAAAATGTGTGCAAAAATTGAATATTGCTTACAAAATATATGAAATTAACAATTATCAATTTACTAATGCATAATATTGATGCATGATGGAATACTCTATGCTTGACACATATGCAATATTGTCATATTATCATTTTATAATAAGGTGACTACCAGGTTATATTCTCCTCATTCCAAAAGGGGGGCATGTCATAAAGGCATGACTCCACACATACATAGTTTCAGAATTCATAATTTGTGATATAGTTTACATGATTCATATATACACTTGGGTTGGAATACCATACATTTGGCACTAATTTTCATAGATTTGGGGTAGATTTTTTTAGATTTGTGACAGATATTATACATGGTTAAAGATTAGAGGTTACATGTTGATAAATACTTCAGCTTGGTATATGTTGCATATGTTATGCAAGTGCACCAAAAATTACAAAATACATATCTAAATTAATACATTATTCATAGCAAACATGATAGCAGGCATGAACAGAGTTAGTTCCTTATCTCATTTACCAAGATGCATTGATTCTTCCAAATTAACAAATTACATACTCAAAACACTTACCAACAAACACTAATACCTTACCAAGAAGCACTGATACTTTACTAAGAAGCATCATTTTTAGCCTTTATCTATCTATAATAGTTGTCTTCCTTGAATATTATGATCAAGATTCAGCACCCTCGATGGCCTAACACTACTCTCCTTATTTAGGTTGAGATGTTTATACCACTTAACCTTGGATAGATTATCTAGTATATATTTATCCTTAAGTTATGAAGTCAAAGTTCAATACCTTTGATGCCCTGAGCACCACTCTTATTATACTAGGTTGGGGGCATGTTCACCTCATAACCTCCTTTCCAAGAACCATCTTCAAGATGTTTAAAACTTGACCAATTGTGAACTTATTCATTTTTATGGCCATAAAATGGATGGGACCTCAAGCCCCCTTCTAATTCTCCATCCTCCATGGTGAGGACGAAACTCCATAGACATCACTATGCAACACATTTATAGGTGTATTTTTTCCATGTTTTTTCTTTATCTAGATGCTTTTACTATTGCTCATTTTTAAATTGTATACGTTAATTTATACTGTAACATGATTTTAGTTGTAAGATAAGAGATACAAAGTCAAGTTGGGACTATCATCAGGCCAAGGTGTGTTTTCACACCTAGGTATGAACTTTTTTTAATACTAGTAATTTGATTCCATGCACTTACTAGATTAAAGAAGGGGGAAATTTAAATACCCATATTTGGTACAAGCTTCATTTTATAATGTATTTTTGCATAGCTTCACATGTATACCCTTTTTATGGAACATTAAGCACTTAGTGACATGGTCTTGCATGGGCCCCTTGGGCTCCATGGATATTTCTTACACTCTCTAGTTTTTTGATACATTTATATCACTATGTTTCACTTTGGCCACCTTGTGGAAAGGATCCCTGAGTTTATATTATTTGCTTTGTGTTTTAATCTCTCAGACACTACCATTCACCTAAGGATACTAGAATCAATGCTAATGTGAAAGGTAGACAATAGTGTCCTTCCTTATCCTTCTCTCTATTTTTGTACTTTTTATTTTTTGACCATTTATGAGGGCCCGTATGTTTTTTTATTGTCGAATTTATCACATCACTTAGTCCTTATTTGAATTTGAAAATTTCCTTGTATATATAAAGCTAAGACATAATTTTCAATTACCAAGCAAGTCTCTTAATTAGCACATACATTATTTTATTCAAAAGTTATTAAACTACACCTTATATTGATTTGCATAATGCTAAAGTCTGAAGTATTTTAAAACATCAAATTACACTTATGTTGATTATACTAAGGGTTACATTAGAAGGATCATATAGTTTAATAATCACCATTACACACATTTAAGAGGGAGAACTACATGTGAGTCTAAGGCCCTCCTCGTATTATATGGATATGTAGGCAACACTTAGCAACAACATGGTTGCTAGGATTAGCTTGACTCATGTGCTAACCAATTTTACTAATTTATAGGTATGTAAGTGATAAAACTATGGTTTGAGTTATATATAGTCCTATAGAGCATGTGCATGTGATTTAAGTACATAAACATAAAGGCAATAGAAAACCCTGACAGGCTTAGGCAATCATTTTTTAATATTCTAAATATTTCATACAAGAGAGAAGTGTTGAGGCAAGTGTCCATAGGTTGATGTAAGTTTCTAGGCCTCTAGAAACAATATTTCCAGAATCTGATGACTATATTTTGAACATCAGTTTGCCTGTTTCCACCTATGTACATCTAAGATCTACCTATGCATCTTCAAACGAGCTAAGTATGATCTCTTCTTTGTGTTGCAATCATCAAAATATCAATTAGCAGTGTACTTTCTATATTTGGTAATTTTATAGATTTAGTAAATTATATTATCTGAATAAATTTAATTCACTTATTTTAGAATAGTTTTATTCATCCATTTAATTAGTGTATTCTAACTCTTTAACCCTCACACATATAAAAAGGGTTAAACGATATCTTGCTTCATTGCCTAGTGGCATTTTTATTATTATAACTCTTACTTTACCATCCATTTACACCCTAAATCTTTAATGTTTTATAGTTTGAAAACAAATTGTTTGTATATCTCTTGTTTCATCACCTAGTAGCATTATTATTATTGTATCTCTTAATTTACCATCCAATACAACCTTGAATCTAGTAAGGTCATCCACCCTCCTTATCTCAATAGCTTGTATGTATAATACTCACATATAGATCCATTCCAACCTCACTTGTACATGTCCCTTGTTTATATCTCTAGACTTATTTGTAGACCGGCTCATCTTTTATGTGTTGAATTTAGGATAGTCATTTATGTTTTACCCTTTTTAGAGGATCCTTGTATTGTAGAGGCCCTATTTAGGCCCAATGTATTCTAGTGAACCCAACTCTAAACGGTGTTAACTATGTCATCTTCAAGTTTTTTCCTTTTTATGTTTTTTCATGTTTCATTTATCTCTTCAAACATGTCATCTCTTATGGTTTTCTTTATAAGCCCCAATCCTTTTATAATTTATATGGTTCTATTTCATTACCTCTATGAACATCAATAAAAGCAATGTCTCATGGTGTAATGTATTTCAATCTCAACTTATACCAATCATTCAATGTAATATTATTGAAATCATTGAACAAGGTACACAATAAGATCCTAATAGCATCTACAAACTCAAAGATCAATACTACATTAAATATACTTTATGTCATCATTTGGGTCAGACTTGGATTGGAAATTGATATTTTTGGGTGTTTTAAGACATAAAAATTGGATGTCTTTATGTCTACTTTGACAACATAAAGTTTGCACAAAGTTGACATAACTAATCATTTTTAGTCGTGTTGAATTTGCATAAAAAATAGAGCATTATTTTAAGTTCATGCATATTTATGCAAAATTAAGCGACAAAATTTCAGCACTAATAAACTACCATAAATTATTTGCAATTAGAAATAAATATAATATATTTATTTCTAATTACAAATAATTAAATTATATTTAATTACTTAACTATTTAGATACATATTATTTATATATATAGTAGATTAAAAACTTGACTCATAAATTATTTATTTATAATAAATAAAGAAAAATTATTTTAAAATTAAAAACTCTATGTGACTGAAAATAAATCCTAGAGTTTTCATTAGGATTTCCATTTTCTTAGGTGTTCCATTAAGGTTTTTGCTATTATTTTTACATAATTTGTTATAGGTTTTTTTCCTTGGGTTATTTCCTAAATTTTATACATAGGAATTTATCATATAGTTTCTACTATGGTTTTTATTGTGATTTTTACTAGGGCTTTTTCCAAGGACATTTTCATCAGGTTTTCTCTAAGGTTTCTTCTAGGATGTTTTCCTAAGGCTGCTACTAGGGTTTATTTAGGATAGTTTTTTCCAAGGTTTCTACACTAGGATTTCTAGATTATTTTTAATGTTTCTATGTATACTCATTTTTTAAAATTATTTTCCTTACTATTTCATAAATTAATTAAAAAATCATACCTTTGATCGCATATTTTTTATGGCTTCCACATACTCTTCTTCTTCCAATTCATATACATTGGTTTTCTCAGGTGTATTTAGTTGTTGTCTCTATAACTCTCTTCTTAGGAAATCTTCCTTGTCTTCTTTTTTTAATGACCATATCCTTTCTCCTCTTGTTGATATGTTACCTCTAAATTTTGTACACATTTTTAGTGGTATATGGGCCCTGTTGTTTTCTCCTTCTATCATTTTTCCTACCTTTCTATCACTTTATCTATTGCATTGTCCATTTCTTTGCTTCCCTATTCTCAAAATACTTAAACAATAATTTTTTTTAAGGGGGGGAGAGGTTGTTAGGCCCTCCCTCTTTTGTTTTTAATTTTAATTTTTTATTATTGTAAACTTTACACAATTAATATTAGGTTTTCCTCACCATAACATTTTTTTAACTATTAAAATTTTCAAGACATAAGTTATTTGGGATAAATGGAGCATTAAAATTAGACTTAGTTTAATTTAAGGATAAGGGGGACATTATTTTGACTTAGGTTATGGTGCATTAGTAAGGGACTTAGGTTAATTTGGGGATAAAAGGGATATTAGTAAGGAGATTAAGTTAATTTAGGGATGGAGGTAAATTATTTAATAAAGGGTAGGGTTAGGAAGCAAGAATATATATTAGTACTTGGGTGTTTACCCTGATTATGAGTTTCACATAAATAAGTATAAAAATATGTAATTAAATAGATCCAAACATATACCAATAAAATATAGATATCAGATCTATATAAGAGGCTAAGTAAAGGAAACAAACCCAAGTGTCATAAATGAAAACTAAAACAAAGCAATGAATTAAAAAAGAGGCTAATAAATAATACACCTTTACTATTTTGTACATCTAAGACTGTATCCTGATTGTGTTAACTATATTTGACTTGATTCTAAATTTATAGACCTTTTTACTAATCTATGACAAACCCATACCTATATGGGATTGTCTTATACAAGCATGTAAGAAATAATCCCAAATAATTCAATTGTATCGCTGTGTCATTGGGTACATCTATGTATCCCGAGATGTTTCTATAGTGTTTCGTAGTTTGATATTTATGGTGCCTATGCAGGGTATCTTATTATAATTTTACATTCAATTCATATATGTTTAGGTTCAAATTTATTGTATGGCTAAACATTCACTTTGACCTATCTTGCACACTCAAGAATAAAACAAAATTAATGAATTCTAGCAACTACAAAATTAGCATTGCAAAATATGTATCCCATCCACCCTAAATTATAATTCCTCATAGTTTTTTGGGTGAGTGAATCGAATAACCCAAGTAAGGGTTTCAACCTCCTCTTCCCTAGAAGTGATCAATATGACTACTAAATTCTAATTATCCTCATTTGGCATAAAGGAATTTGTAGAGAGATAAAGATAGATAAGTGTCACAGGTGTGTCTAATTTGATTCAATAGAGTACCATTTGAATGGAGAAGCTAAGCTTTAGGCTTGACCTTTGGTGGTAGTGAAGTATCAAATTTTCTCCTCTATTTTGATTCTTCCTCTAGTTTCTAACTCATAAATGGCTTGGAAAGACCTTTTATTTATAGGATGGTTTAGGATAATTAAAGATTGTCAACCAAATTTATAAAATACAATGGGAAGGGTTAAGGCGCATGACCCATGGTAATAAAGAGATGGACCCAAAAAAACTAAAAGATACAAACTCATATGGGTATGGGTTTGTCCAAGATGGCCCCCTATAGACACGGGTTTCATGTCTAGGATAAAATTCATGATATGTTTTCAAGGCATGGCTAGCTAATGAATAAGATATAGTCTAAATGTACAAATGGATATATATTTTGGATAAGCATTGAGATGTTTTTAAGGTTTATGGACCAAATATAGATTTATGTGGGGTTGGGTCCATATAAAAAGGAGTTATAAAATACAAGTTTGTAAAATAAGTTAAGTTGGAAGTAATGGGAATAAGGGTTTTGTGCCAAATATGGGTATCTACATAATGCCGCCACTTTTATGTGGGTATGTGAGTGAAATGCATGCATTTGTCAAAGTATAAATGTTAAAAAAATTAAATACACAACTTCACTTACCTAGGGAATAATGAAGGGTTTTGACCTTGCTCTTATTAGTTTCCATCCACAATTGATTAGCTAATTTTATTTAAATAAGTGTTAATTATTGAAGGTAGTTAATTTTCTCATGATATGCATGCATTTTGATTATTGAAAATTTTGATATTTAAAATTTTAAATTAGCTCTTAAAATTGAAATAAAGCTTAGGAAAGATTACAAATATTTGGTGTTAGCCCCAAATGCCACCATAATTATTGCATCTCTAAAATTTTGATAATATTTGAAAACATATTCCAATACTTTCTCACATGAGTCACCAGCACCTAACACACACATCCTATAATTTTGAAAAGTTCTTGAAACATATCCAATATATTCCTTTGGAATCCATCTTCACTGAATTGCTAGTGATGACTAAATCGTCAACATATACAACACAATCACAATCTCCCTCTCTTATTATTTGAGTTAGAGATTTAAATCATAAAGATTCCTATATAATCCATGTTGAATTAGATGCTCATCAATTTTTATATAGTAGACTCAAAGACCCTATTTGAGACCATACAATGATTTGATGAGTCTACACACTTATACTTCTTTACAAGGTGTGACAAAGCCTTCTGGTTGAGTCATTTAGACTTATTCTTGTAGATATCCATTTAGAAAGGCACTTTTCACATTTATTCGATGAAATTTGCATCCAAAATGTGTAGTAGGAGCAAATATCATTCTGATAGTCTTGATCTTGTACATAGGAGTAAAAGTCTCCTCATAGTTAGTACCTTCCTTCTAAGCATACCCTTTTACTATGATTCATGCCTTGTTCTTGTCATTAAAAGTCCATTTAAAATCAATTTGGTAAGTTACCATGTTTTATGTTTCATCAAAGATTGATATTCTATATTCATGGCATCTTTCTAAGGTTTTGACTCTAGGGCTTCTTGAAATGTAGAGCACTTAATTGATTCAACAACGATACTCATTAGGGCCAAATTATCATCTTCTCAAGTCATGTTGCAAGTCCTTGGTATAGTGGTAGATGTGTTTGGAACTCCATCCAATTTAGTACCTTGTATTGTACTTATATACCATTTAGGTACCTGTTCAATTATTCTTGTGAGTGGTGGAATTGCAGTATCTGACTAATTATCACCTTTATCCCCATTATCATTGTCACCATTAGTGTTTTTATACTCTTTAAAATTGTCTATAGGTCTAATTTTTGAATTAGGTGAGTGTGTGGAAGGTAGTCTGGACATTCCTTTCTCATCAAACTCAACATCCATGGTCATGTATATTTTCCTTGTATTTGGATCCATAAATTTATAATATATTAATTATTCACTATAACCCAAAAAGATGTATGTCATGGATTTGTTATCCAGCTTCTCTTCTTTTTAGTAATATGCATGTATGATTTACATCCAAAACCCTGAAGATGAGCTATTGAGGGTTTATACCCTGTCCATGTTTCTTATGGATTTACCCCATTAAGAGTTGTAGTAGGTGACTTGTTTAATAGATAAACTATCATGCGTACTAATTATTCCCAATATGTATGTGCCAACCCTAAATCCTCAATCATAAAACACACCATTTCCATGATAATGTGATTCCCACTTTCTACAACACCATTTTATTATGACTATAAAGTGGAATCATTAATTGTTGAATATATTGTTCTTTCAAATAAGCCAAAAATTCTTTACCAATCTATTCTCCTTCTCAATATGGATGGAGAGTTTTGATTTTACAACCAATTTCTATTTCCACAATGGCTTTGAATTTTTTTAAATGCTGAAGGCTTTGTCCTTTGTATTTAAATAATATACCCACATTTTGTGTGAATAGTCATCAATAAAGAGTTGAAAATATTAAAACATATGGTGTCTCGTTCTCATGGCTCTGCATAGATCGGTATGCACCAGATATAATTTTCCTAAAGCTCAGATTGTACTTTCTTCAAATGATGCTCAAATTTATTATATTTCTAAATAATTAGGGTAGATATTTATGGTTTTTTCAATAGAGGAAGTCCTCTCACCATATTATGATAGCTGAGTGAAACTAGGTATCCAAAACTCATATGTCCATATCTTCAATGCCATAAATTAGCTGAGTCTAAATCCTTTACAATAAGTGCCTGATTGTTCTGAATAAAGTCAAGTTATAATATTCTCCCAACTCCAAATTCTCCTATAAAAAATTTCAAGCTTTTTTAGTTATCTTTGATGAGGCACGTCTTTTTACTACCTTTGTAGTCACAATCAACCTTTAGGTTATGCTCAACCAATTGACAGACAAAGAGAAGATTATTATGGAGTCCTAAGACATATAAGACATTAGAGATATTTTTAGTCATGTCATCCAAGTATTAAGTAGATGTTATTATTGCCTTGAACATGATAGGATGAATCATCACCAAAAGAGAATCATTTTTATGAGGAGTCTCATTCAAACTATAGAACCAATATTTTTTTCAACAATGTGTCAAGTTGCATCAGAGTTGACATATTAAATATAACTTTGTGAAGTTGATTCAACATGAAATTATGTAACATATAGGAAGTCTCAGTTTGAGTGTTTTTCTTCCTGCTCAGTAATGTTACCTTGTTGATGTTGTTTCTTTCTCCAGTTTCCCTTTTTCTAATCTTATCCTTTGTTTCATTATGGTGATTAGTAGTTATTGGGATTTTTGTTTCTAGATGAGCCTTGTGTGTATGAATTATACCAATAATATTTTAGGTCGTAACCTTTTCTACCACAAATGAGGCAAACTTTTGTTATTTATTCCCTTGTGGATTTTGTTGATGACCTTGATTTTAGGGGTTTTTAGATGGCTTTATGGGCCTCTTCCCTTTTTGTTGATGAGAAGCAAGAGTGCGTTCTTATTATTATTATTATTTATCATGCACAAAATATCAATGTTGTAACATGTTGACCAACTATTTAAACATTGGTTTTTGAGTTGTGGTATTCAAGGTAGTCATGAAGATTCTATAGGAGGGTGGTAGGGCTCTCAGGACAATTGGTATGAGAGAGGTATATGTCAATTGCTCACCCAATGCTTCGAGTGATGCCCTTAGGGTTACAACATCTTAGAAAATCCTCTACATTTTCACTTATATTCAATTTGAGATAATGAAGTTGACTCTATAGGTGGAGAATTATGATTTCATTTTTGGCCTTATACACTATTTAAAGCTTATCCCAAGCTTCCTTAGCTATTTTAGCCTCATGGATATGTGGTTATACTTCATTTGATACCCCAAACATAATAATCAACTTTGCCTTATAGTTTACCTTATCAAACTTATGCTATTTATTGGAATTAGAGGCATGTCAAGTGAATGTACCACTAACAACAGGCCAAATGTCCTCAAATTCTATGTGCTTTGATCTTGGTTTTCCAAGCAACATAATTATCACCATGTAGAAGCTGAGAGTCTAGTAGAAAAAAATTTGGGTCATTTATAACCATTACAAACAAGTTGATAAAGTGAGATGGATAGGCTTATTATCACTCCAATAAGTTCTCTTTTATATATACCATTATTTTGATATACCACACCTCTCTATATATACACTCTTCCTATATATTCATTGGTATGTGGAAGAAGCTCATCCTTTTGATATACCCAATGATACGTGAAAGAGACATTTACTTATGTGAGATCAGAGTGGTACATGGTACTAATACAATACGTGAAAAGGATTCATCTAATAAATGACACCAAATTAGATATAATTTTGCATGTGTGGGTGTAACTTTTATGTATACTTAGAATTTATGCTAAACGATCTTGTCAAATGGGTAATGGAGGGATGGTTTAATGAAAATCATTTGATCTTATTTATCCTCAATGATTTATAGGGATGAGGCCTAAATACCATTATTGCATATATTTTAGGAAATGGATACAATAGATCAAACATGATGGCTTTTCCCATAAACATGATTTAGAGGTGTTAATACCAAATGCTATGATTTGTGCAATATGCACTATTTTGTTGTTTTAATGTTTGAATTACCATAAATTGGAAAATACAATGCTTGTAAATGACATTTTTACACTATACATAAAAAATATGTAAAGAGGAAAATAAAATACCTCCCTCCTCCCCTAATTTGTATAAAAATGCTCACCTTATTTACACATGTTGTTTAAAAAGAAAAACTCCTTGGTTGAAAATTTTTTATTTCAAAAAAATATATACTAAAAGAAACTTTTGATAAAAATTAGTCTTTGAGTGAAGTGGGAGGGGGTCGAACCCTTGACCTCTCTCTACACTAGTGCTTTAGTAAGAGCTTTTATACCAAATGGGCTATGCAACCCATTGGTGATATGTAGAGGGAATTTGCTATTTGAATCTTAATTAAAGCATTTAGAAAACATACACACACACCCCTTGAATCATGCTTTCAATGTCTTTTGATTTTTAAATAACCACAGTGATTCACTTTTGAGATAACTACGATGTGATTCATTACCAAATATAATGCCACACTGATTGAGATGAAGCAACCAGGACTTAGAGAAATACACAAACAAAGGCTTTAAGATGCTTATTTTTCATAGGAATTTTCTTAAATAAACTCCCTTGTTCAATTAGATCCATATCAAGAAAATCTATAACTAAATATAAATTAGTCTTAAACTAAATTTTTAACACATCTAGTAAGATGATTTTGAGAACACTAAGTTTGATTTACAAATGCCCTTGAAGCCATGATCAATGCACTTCACACCACTTCACACTTATCATATTTATGTTCATGATGGGGGCATGAACATTGTTCATTCTCTTTTTATCATGCATTTTATATTTCACATTGAGTAAAATTAAGCAGAACTATACAATCAAACTTACATTCATGATGGGGGAATGAACATTGTTCATTCCCTTTTAATCATACTTTTTGTTTACATGGATCTAAATTGAGTGAAACTATATAATTGAATCTATAAGACATATACAATGGTTGATTCATTTTCTTTAAGTGAACCTAGCCTGATGGTTATCTCTTTACCTGCATAGTTATTTTGATTAGTAAATAGTGTATTTATCCCCCATATTCATGAGGGTTGGTGTATATTCTCTTCCTAACGTAAGAGCCTACATAGTTAGATAAAATTTGAACACATGCACCCTAAATTTCTAGGTGTTTTAGTAAGGAAGCAAAAGTTTCTCCAACACTTCAACAAGAATGCATGATCTCCAACTAGTTGCAAGGGAAACATGGTTTTCACCAACACACAAGTGTACTTTAACCTTTGTTCTTTCAAAAAAATTGTTTTAGATCAAAATTGTCAATTTATGGACATTGACTACACATGATTGTAGTTTTTACTATTGTGTGACTTGCATAGTTGGAGCTTCATAGCAAAGACAAAGTGTATTGTACACACTTAGGTATATTTCATCTTTTTACTCGAGTAATTCCATTAATAAAATAAAAGGGGGGCATTTGTAGAGACTAAAATATGGTCTTCGGTACTTGACATTGACAAGCTTGACACACATGACTTGAATGCATAAACAAGGTCTTAATCCATCATTCTCTCACACATGCATTCTATATTATAATTTGACACTTCCATTATATTTTTACACACTTACAAGAACCTCATTGTCTATTTTAAACTTGTTAAATATCCTGTAAAGACATTTGTAGACTCTTAGTTTAGTTTGCTTATACACATGTTGGTTCCACCACTTGATGCTAACTTGATATGATCAGAACTAACCTACTCCCATAAATGGTTATTTTTCAAAATTAAATCTCACCTTAGGTTGACATGTTTTCCTATCATATCAGTGGTAAGGAAAATTACCCAATCGGACTCATATATAAATAAATAAAGGTCTTATTCAAAAAGGATTGGGCACTTATCGAGAACACATATATACATTATTGCACATTACACAAATTTTCCCTATTCTTCCCAAATTGAAAATCACACTAAAGGCAAGTCAAAACAATAAATGTTAAGTATCAATACCAAATTATTAGAGGCATACATATAATGAAGGATCATAATTAAATAATCACATTAGGTGGGAGATCTACGTGTGGCTTTATTTTCCTCCTCAGAGTATTGGATATGTAGGCAAATTTCCATCATCAAACATTGATGATTGGGGTTAGTTGAAATCATTACGCTTTCTTGGATTTTACAAGTTTATAGCCCTCACAAATACACCTAGGGTTTCACAGTAAAGGAGACTAATTTCTTGAGTTACGTGCATCATTAGGGTTTGAAATCATGAATACTAAGCATACAGAGATAGGCATAGGTAACTTTATAATCATTATTCCTCATTTATACATAAGTTAGTTCTAACCAACGCAAGTTAATATTTACTATCAATTTTGGCCTAGATTGATAAAATGGCCCTACATAGATAGAGACTCAATTCTAGAATTGAATGTTGGGAGAAGAAATTTGGATAAGTAAAGCTGCACATTATATTATTTGAATATTCGTGCATCATATATGAAATTGTTAGCTATATTTATTTTGTCCTATCCTCTTTGGCTTATGAAAGGATAGAAGATGAACAGTCTCCTCTTTTTGGCACCAATGTATGAGAAGAATATGAATAGTCAGGAACTGTAGCAACGATAAATATGTATGCTTGTATTTAGAAGTTGATGAGCTTTTGTTGAGATCAATATAGACTTATGGTTATGGTTACCTATCATATTTTTTATGTTATTTCTTATCTACATTATCATGTTTAATGTTTGGTTTAATCTTATCTAAAGTTAGTTGATTAATCTATAACCCTTAAGAAAGCTCTGGATTATTCTAGTTCCTATCTATTGCACGATAACTCAATTTCATCATGCTTCTATTAGAATATGAATTATATGTACTATCCTACATGGACTCTTTCACTAAGTTAGACACCCCCATCCCCTTAATATCAGTATACAACACCTTGGAATTCACCCATAATGAAACCATAACAATTGAATTGGACCCCTCCAGCTACGTAATAACAATTCAGCATGGGAGATAACAATCAGTAGTACCAACATTAGAACTTTGTATAGCCACAAAGAGGATATCGAGGGGGATATCAATCTAATAGAGGAGGTCAAGGTGGTTACAGAGGAGGATATCCAGGTGGTAGAGGTAATAATTATCAATGGCCTCCTCTGCAATGTTATCTACATGGAGAATATAATCATGTCCAATGAAATTATCTGATGAATCCAAAATGATATTCATATTGTACATATTGTAGATTCTCTGATCAGCATGATACAGAAGATTATCCTATTCTAGAGAAGTGGAGAAAGGATAAAATTGTTTGAAATGTAAATATGGTAAGTATGGAACCTAAATAAAATGCATTTCTAAATGTTGTGACATGGAAACAACATGCAAAAAAAGGATTGCCTCTACTTGAAATGCCTCAAGATTAGGGCATCAAAAAAGTTAGACAAGATAAAGACCTAGATCCAGCTATAGAAAAGAGTTTCATGAACAAAGCTGTGTAGTTGCTGAAAAATATTCAACAATAGGAGACTACTGATGATGATGTTGTAGCAATCAATGCACAAATGTATGGCCAAATTGTGTGCATTATATGACATGATGGGGTTGTCACTATGCTTATGAATCTCCTAAAACTTTTGAGTACTCTATGTAATGAAGACATATCATAGAACATCATGAATCTACTACATAATCTCTTAGAATGTTCGTAGTGTGGCCAACAAAAGATAGAAAAATTGATCTGGTATGTCAAGACAAAGAAACCATGGGTTGTTGAAGTGTGGATTGATATTGAGGTTATTGGTTATGAGATCCTAAATGTTGTCTTTGATTTTAGTATCAAATTTAATATGATTCCTAAATCTACATGGGAAGTTGTTGGATGACCAGCTCTCAGCTACAGCCCAGTAACTCTGAGCTTAGCTAATTATAGAAAAGTTGAGCCTATTGGCAGATTGGAAGATGTTGAGATCAAAATCATAGACTTGTCTTTGTGAGGTGACTTTGAGGTCATAGATATGAAGACTTTAAAAATGTACTACCCTACGTTGATAGGGAAAAAATGGACGTATGATGGTCAGATGACTATCAATATAGTGCACAACCAACTTGAGGCACATCAAGGTGATAAAGTTGTTGTCATTCCTATCAACAGATTACACAAGCCTTACATAATTCATGCTAAACTAGAATCTCCATAGGTTCCATAGGAAACTATTTAGATGAAGGTTAATATTGAGGAGAACCAAAAGCTCTATGAGTAGTTGACTACAACTTTTTGTACTAGCATGCCAAGCCTCAAGTACAATCACTTACTCTCAGTAGTTTAAGATAATGAAATAATAGAGGCCAAAACTAGTAGCTACATAGTTTATGGCAAACTAGTTTGTCATTGAAGAGTGTGCTTCTATGTCTGCAAAGTCACCTACTCAATCAAAAGTTGAATTCCTATATCATTCGATGATCACATGTAGGATTACATATAACTAACATGGGAAGGCACTTTGCTTTGGGAATCAGCTTCATCTATCAGTGGTGACTCAGATACCCACCTCCTTAATTAGACCTAAGGTGACCATGAGTTTTAACCAATGTGAATGGTCTTTGCACACAAGTGATAATTACCCATGTACTATGCAACAAAGGACATCAATGATTTCATGCTACACCTGCAACTCTACATCTTGACCATCAATTAGCAGGATAACACTCTAAACTATGTTTTGAAGGGACTTGTTACAATATGGTGGGAAACTCATCAAGACAACTAGCTTGAGTGGGATGATGATTATGAACTCATGATCAGCAAGTTTTAGCCACCACATTTCATCCACACCAACTAGACATTTTTTCAAGAAGGTGAGTGTCCACGGATTCATGTACATAAATGTGTTGAAGTCTAGAATGAGGAATGTGTGGCACCTAAGTATTGGGTTTACATTTTCCACCATACACTTTTTCCCCTACCAGTAACATGGTACATGCACCAAGAGCATTGAAGGGAAACCAAACATTGGGCACAAGTGTAGAGTGATTTCATACATACTTTTGTCTTTGAAGATGAAAATCCTCTAGTTCATAATGTACTGTAGAAACTCAAGTACTTTTTATTCCATGGGTATGCAAAAGATTTGAGCACCACAATAGAATTGATTACATAGAAAAGCATAGCCTCTAATCTTAATTTGACACTTCAAAGGTATAAATCTACTAATACTAAAGAACAAGCTTTGATGCAGCCATGTCATCGATTCCAGAATGAGGTAAAAGATAGTGAAGATTCTAATTTTGATGTTGATTTAGATTTAAATGATTTATTTGAACCTAAATGACCTATAGAACTACTTAAAGACACTGACACAGCACTAATTGAATAAGATAAGTTGTGCAACATCCAAATTCTAGAACAAGAAGGGCAAAGGAAGATTTAGGAATCTATGGATGAAGGAAAATGCAATATTTATCAATAGACTCTCAAAAAGCATGTCGCTAATATCAAAATAGAGGAGGTTCTAAAACTGGTAAGCGTAGGTGACTATTAGATGAAGACTAAAATTTTGAAAGACCTACAACTTCTGAGGGATTACCAAGATGTCTTTCCAACCTAATTCTCAGAGGTTTAAGGAGTTGACCTATCTTTTGGTGAGATGCATATTGAATTAAAGGAGTGCATATGACTGATCAAAAAGTGTCCATATAAGCTTAATCCAAAGATGAAGCTAAAGGTAAAGGCATAATTTGATATAACACAAGATGCAGGGATAATCTATCCAGTAGAAAAAGTTGATTGGGTAAGCCCAATGGTAGTTCAACCCAAGAAAATAAGATAAATCCAAGTGTGTTGGGACTACCACATTGTGAATGATACCTACATAAATGATAATTTTCTAGTACCATTTACAAATGAATTTTTAGAGTCTATCATAAGACATGAAGTATATTCTTTCACAGATGGGTTCAATGGATATCATTAAATTTTGATCATAGAGAAGGATCGATCCAAAACAACATTTGCAACAGAGTGGCATTTTTTTGCATATAAAGTCATACTATTTGGCCTAAAAAATGTCCTTGTGGTATTTTTGCACGTAGTAGTTACAACATTCAAAGATTTCATCCATGATTTCTTGGAAGTTTACCTTGATGATTGGGTAGTCTTCTCCCTATTCAAAGAGCATTTGTCTAAGCTACATTTAATGTTGGAATGATGTCAAGCTCTACACATTGCTCTAAATTTGAATAAATTCTTATTTTTTACACCTTTTGGTATTTTACTTAGACATGTTGTTTACAATGATGGCATCCTAGTGGATCAAGATAAAATCATAGTAATCTTGAGTATGCCCCCACCTGTTAGTTCTACTGAAGTGCACTCCTATTTTAGGCACACATGCTACTATCAAAAATTTATCAAAGATTGTGTAATGATTTCATCTCCACTGGAAGCCTTACAATGCAAGAATGTTAAGTTTTTATGGACATCTGAATGCCAAGCAACTTTCATTGAACTGAAACATTGATTGGTCACTATGCCCATACTTGTTTTCCCAGACTGGAATAAGCCATTTCATGTACATGTAGATGTTTTGGGCATCATAGTTGGTGTTATACTTGTGTAGTCCATAGAAAGTGTGCTTAATCATCCTATCCACTTTGCTAGCCTAAAAATGTTTGATGTAAAGAAAAGTTATATACCTACAGAATAGGAAGAGTTGTCCATTATATTCGCACTTAAGAAATTTTGGCACTATCTTTTGGTGACACCATTTAAAGTTTTCACTAACCATCAAGCCCTGCGGTATCTGGTCAACAAACAGATTTTACGAGGATGAATATCTCATTGGTTGATGTTGTTTCAAGAATTTCAATTCCACATAAATGTAAAACTAGGTAGACAAAATGTGGGACCTAACCATTTCAAATACATTCCAAATGGTGAATAGTTAGAAGAACTAAAAGAAAACTCACCTAATGTGCACCTCTTCTTTTTTCTCTATGATTCTTTAAAACATCAAAGCCATTACCAACTTCCTCGAGCAAGGAATCTTCCTCGAGCAAGGAATCTTCCTTGTGTACTTTTAGGAATGGGATAAAAAGTAGTTTGTGACTAGAGCACTACCATATACCATCATTAATGGACTGTTATATTACTTGGGGAAGGATGAAGTCCTATGTAGGGTTGTCCTCAAACATGAATGACCTCAACTCTTGGAAGAATCTCATCAAGTAGTTACAGGAGGATATTTCATAGGAGAGGCTACAACTAGAAATATTCTATAGAGCAAACTATGTTGGCCAAATTTATTCCAAGATGTACATAGAGTTACATAGGACTGTGATGTCAACCAACATATGGGAAAACTACTTCAGAAAGATGAGATGTCATTGCAAACTCTGTTATCAAAGCAGCTTTTTGAACAAAGGGGTATTGATTTTTTTGGACCAATCAACCCACCAAGCAAGCACAACAAATCCAAATACATCATTACTACAACAGATTATTTTACTTAGTGGGTTAAAGCTATGGTGTGAAGGACTAGTGAAGTTTTTATATGAAAATATCATTACCAAGTTTAGATGTCCAATAAATTTGGTCAACAATAGAGGAATGCACTTCCTAAACAATACTATCAAGGCCTTGACTGAAGATTTTATGATCTCTCAACATAAAATCACTACCTATCATCTATAGGCCAATGGCCAAGTTGAAGCTTCAAATAAGGTACTGGAAAAAATGCTTATAAAAATCTATGATGTTAAGTGAGATGACTGGTAAGATCGCATTCCTGCAATCTTCTGGGTATATCACACAAATTACAAAAGGGTTATAAGATTTACACCATTTCAGTTGGTGTATGGTCTGGAAGTAGTCATGCCAATGGAATATCTAGTACCTAGCTTATGCAATGATATGGTCATGCATTTAGGAGATCATGAATCTCTTACTAATCAGCTCTTGGAACTAAATAGGATGGATGACTGCAGACAAAGAGTAGCATGGAGATAGAAAGTGCATAAACAAAACCAGAAATCATGGCATGATAAGAACTTATGCTAAAAGGAATTCCACAAAGATCAACCCATTTTGTTGTATGATAGTCAATTTAAATCATTCCCATGCAAGCTAAAAATAAGATGAAAAGGGCCTTACATTATACATGACTTAGTGTAGCAAGAAATGGTAATTTTAAGGGATCTTCAAGGAACCATGTTGCCAAGGCGAGTAAAAGGTTATAGGCTTAAGCCCTACTAATAATAATCTGTTGATCTCATTCTATGGGTTAAGTGGGTGTTGAGTAGCACCATGTAGATTAGGATTTCTCTATTTTATAAGTTTTCTATGTGTGTTTATTTTTTGTTTTATTTGTTTGTAGATGATCTCAACAACAACATTGGTGAATTATAAATATCACGTGCACTAGAAGTGCATAGGAAGCTCCACGTGTACTATCAAAAAAGTCAAAGAGGAGCAACTAAAAAATATTAAGTCCAAGAAAGATGTTAAAATGTCACATTAACAAGATATCCATTAGATAACGGTCATCCACTGGAATTAAATGCAAGAGCCAAGGGTCAATGGACATAATCTTTAACAAATCAGTGGTTAGTCAACATCAATTGTTTGTACCCCTAATATGGACACCTACATGTATAATAACATAACTCCACTCATGCACCAATGACTAATTAATTTAATGGCCAAATCAAAAATTGATTTTCCACATTCGCCATTGCATTCAAGATCAATGGATAGCTAGGCATGGCCTCGATGCAGAAGCCAAGAGGTATGAAAGCTATAAAATCTAAGTTTGAACTCCAAGTTTACATTTCATCTTTAGCATATTTTCAAGCGCTGTAACTATCAAGAGCCAAATCATTTTCATTGCATAGAACATTTAGAAGCATTTAAATTTCCTATCACACAGCCATAGATATCATTTAGCTAATTCAACCCCTCTCTAAAACACAAAAAGAATCTATGGGTGTCGACATGGCAATTTAGAAAACCAAGTATACTAATCAGGAGTTATTTCAATACCTTTATGAAGCTGAATAGAATATCTTCTAGATCAACCCTATTGATGCTATGCAGCCACTTGCCCTCATAGCTCCCCATAAATTCCAAAATATAGATGTTGAGCGCCTATTGTGAATGCTAACCTTTAGTGATATGGGAGAGATCATTCATGTATTACTTAAATGATACAATGATAGAGCAATCTATTTGGGTTTGGATGAGACAATGGTTATCAACACCCAAGCCATGTCCTAAGCCTTGGGCATGCCTGCATGAGGAGACTCCCTATTGGCCTACAAGACCAAAACACCTCCTATCTTTCTAGAAGTCTAGGACCTGTATGTGTGACAAACCTAAAGGATCCCCATCGATGAGATTCTAGATGAACCTATGCACATTCTTGTATAGTACATCACTAGATGATTTTGGCAGATGACTAAGTCTACCAAACAAATACCTAAGGGAATTGTGGACATCACTTACAAGATGATCCATCGACAGGAAGAATTCAACTAGCTTAAATACTTTATCCAAGAATTGATCACAAAAATTGAGAAGTGCCACACCACTCCTAGGCAAACCTTTTAGTATCCGTTCATGATCTTTTTAATTTATTTTACATAATGGAAATCATCTAAGGGGAAAGTGCACCTAGACATGAACTACTACCTAGCATAATAGTTCTACAACATCATATAGATGCAGGAATGTGGAACCCTTGCATATGAGGGAAAGTTCAAAGCTTGGTGGGAGGAATGTCTGGACCTCATCTCTACACACCCTAGAGTACTACCAGACATTTGGGACAACATGTCATTATCGCCATCCTGCCTAACAGAATCTTCATTATAATTCACAAGGTGTTGTACTCACTAATTAAACTACTCCCCTTCTTCATCAAATAGATATGGTGTAGGATAATGTGGCTAGATAAAAAGATCATGTATCCATGTAATCAACTCCTTTGCAATCTATACCATCGAGTGCAAACATTCCTACTATGCAACCATTAGAGTTAGCATCCAGTTCACAATAGCAGAAGGGGAAGTGCAAAGCAAACCCTCATTCAGTGTCACCTCTTCCAAAATAAACAACATGTAGCACTGTGACTTGGAAATGTGACCCAAAGGTACCATAGATTTCCAACTCTTATGACCTCATGGAGATGGGAATTAATGTGCAGGAAGTCTACCAAGTCATGTTGGGAAACATGGCTAGAGACTATTACGAGGAGGAAGAAAAAGAGTTCTTTTTTTGGAAGGTGGTACACACAGTAAAAAATTGGAAGTAGGTTCCACCTAACCTATGGGTGTAACTTTTAGTTTTCCCACCTTCCATCATTATGGACACATTCCAAGAAGAGGTAGAGCAACTTTAGTGTAGAATGGACTTCTTCCAGCCATCGACTGCTCCAACATTTATACTTGACATCATTTTTGCATCCATGATGGAGAGTCTACTAAAACAACTTGTGTACATGACAAGAACATGATGGGAGGAAAGAGTCTCCTCTACCCTAGAGGAATACATATTTGGTAGGCTAGCTATTGTGCAAGAAGCACAACTTACTCCTGAATCTTCTACACCACCACCATAGTGCATACTAATCACTATCAACAAAAAGAAGCAACATGTTCTAAGTTCAGAGGTGAAACCAAAGGATTCCTCACCATTACCATAGGCATAAGAGGTTGAATAAAGTACACCAGAGTATTTAACATCGAAATAACAATAGGTCACAAGGGAATAAACTACTCATGCAGTTGAACACATGCATAAGAAAGAAGAAAAGAAGAGAAATAAAGAAGAAGCATAGCACCAGCACGTAACAAAGAAATCTAAAGAAGTCGAGGCCTCAAAAAAGGCCAAGAATGCAGAAGCAGACATACATAAGACTCAAGAGATGGCTCGACAAGTCCAAGAAGCCATCATTGCACAATAATAATCACAATAGGAGAAAGAGAAGAAGGAGAGAAGAAGAAAAAAAAATGATAACAAGATGTAGCAGATCAGGTGAAACAACAAGGAGAGGAAGTTGATAAGGAGGAGGAACATGATGAATCCCTATAATAACAACAAGAGCATACACAGGCACAAGCCTAAGTGCAAGCCCAAGCTACGACAGAACAAGAATAAAGAAGCAGAAGAATAGAGGAAGAAAGAAGAGGAAGATAAAAAGCAAAAAGAAGAAGAAGATGAGGGAAAGAAGAAAGAGAAAGAGTAAGCCAAAGATAAAAAGAAGAAAGAAGAGGAAGAGAAGACCAATAAAGAGGAAAAGTATGAGAAAAGAGAGGAAGAAGAAAAGAAGCAAGAAGAAGAGGAGGATAAAAAGAAGAGGGAGGAAGAAGACAGGAAAAAGAAATAGGAAGAAGAGGTCAAATAGAAGACAACTGAGGATGTTGTGCAGCAAGCTAAGGTGATAGTAGATGCCATAGTGTAGTAGCGAGCAACATGCATGACATAGGCACAAACACAATCACCAAAGCTTCCACTAAGAGGTGTATGGTCATAGGATGTTCCCTTAGTCACTGTTCGATACACCACCTTTTCCCTTCTGCTAGCCCCCATGCCACATTAGGATCCCATAGCAACCACAATCATATTATCCACTCTTCTAGCTAGATAAGAGGCCTCTTTAGATGTATATCACCTACTTTTAAAGAAATAATTAGAGGATGCCACAACATTCTAATAATCTATCACACAAAAGGTTGCCTCCCTTGAGTAAGAGCGAGACCAATCAAAGGTAGAGAATGTGGAACTCAGGGCTCACATGCATGAATCAATGAATAAAAATAAAGACACTTACCTAGCCTTGGCCTCTCGATTCATAAGGGAATAAGTCATGTCAGACCATAGCTAACTCATGACCTTAGTCATAGAGCTTACAAAAGAATAGTACGTAATGCAATAACTTTGTGTACTCAATAACTTGGGCTAAATTTTAAAGACTAACACCATGACTTTGATTACTTTGCTAAAGGAGTATCAAAGTATGTTTGACATCACAGCCCTACAAGCCCATCAAATCACATGTAGCCTTCTATATTATAAGCATTAACTTGGTAATTCCATTACCAACTCCAGCATAGACTTTATCATAGTTACCATAGCCAGCACAACCATGCATAGCTAGACTGTATCGACAAATGAAACTGAACTTGATCTATAGAAATGTTTTAATGCTAGGCATAATGTACATGACTAAATGTTTAGTTGGTAACATGACCTATGATGTAGTACATTTACGAGGCTCTAGGTAAAAAGACATGCAAAAAAGTTAGAATAGTTGAGCATAGATATTCAACTGAAGGTCAGTAATATAAGGGCAAAACTAAGTGTCACTTAGAATGCAGACCTGAAAGAACTCATTAGGTGTTACACATCAATGCACATCTTGATTTGTATGGTTTAGGAAGTGATGTTTGACTAGGATGCATTCAAAATTGACCTGGCTCCATTCTGCAATGAGGTGACCTTGATTCTCAAAGTTTTTATTTACATGCCACTATCATAAATCCAGTAAGAGCTCATACAATGCATGACCGCTAAGTCTAAGGCCAAAGATCCTGCTAGCTAGCCTTCTTCCTCAAAAACACCACCTCCTTCTAGTTGAATATTATTTAATACACAAATTTTTGAAAATTTTTGTGAAGTTTTGAACAAATTTTTGTATTAAGAATGACTTTTGAGACAAGTGGGGCTAGGATGGTTGAAAACCTATAAAGGGTGGCCACTTGGTTATGCTAGCTTATTGAAAACCTAAAAGGGTAGTAGTTTGGTATGTTTCTTAATTGAATTCCCAAAAAGTTAGCTAATTAGTGTGTAAGAGGTGAAAACTAGAAACGGTGCCTTGAGCGATTATTACGACTCTTGTTAGTCTACCCAAATTTTTAGCTTCTCCCCTCAGCGCATAGTTAGATGAACCTATGAGGTTGTCTCAAGATGAGACAACACTTTAAGTTTGAGAAAGTGTTGGGAGAAGAAAACCAGATAAGTAAAGTTGTGTAGGATATTCTTTGAATATTTGTGCGTTATATATGAAATTGTCAGCTATATCCTCTTCGACTTCTGAAAGGATAGAAGATGAATAGTCTCCTCTTTTTGGCACCAATGTACGAGAAGAACATAAATAGTCAGGAACTATAACAACTATAAATATGTATGCTTGTATGAAGAAGTTGAACTTTTTCTGAGATCAATATAGACTTTTGGTTATGGTTACCAGTAGTATTTAATATGTTATCTCTTGTTTGTGTTATCATGTTTAATGTTTGCTTCAATCTTATATAAAGTTAGTTGATTACTCTGTAACCCTTAACAAATCCCTGGATTAATCTAGTTCCTATCTATCGCATGATAACTCACTTTCATCATGCTTCTGTTAGATTATGAATTCTCTGTATTATCATGTGTAGACTAATAAAACTTAACTATCCTCATCCTTAGCATGTTCTGTTGAATCAGGAACCTCTACTAACATTAAATGAAATACAATCATATTTTATCCTAATTTTCACTCCTAAAACACAATCATAGTCAAATAGTAACCCAAAAAAGCTAAGTACCCATCCCTTGGTTGTACTTACTATATGTAGCATATTTCACTTTTCAAAAAATTGCAATCATTTTTAATATTTTACATTAAAATGTATGCTTGAATCCTATATATTAATATTTTAATTACATTTCAAGTTTCTATCCTATCAGGGTTGTAAATCCAAAGTAGGGCAAAATAATAATCACACATAGGCTAATATTTCCTTTGAAGTAAAGATGGAATGCGCTCAAATGTGGCACATAATTCCATGTTGTTAATAAAATATGACAATAAAGCCTCTTTTAATCTAAGGAACTAATACAAGGAAACCACTAGGGAGTTTATGAAACCAATCCAAAACATGACCCATTAAGCTTCTAGGAAATTTATAAAATAATATTTTATCATAGGAACCATATCTTCTAAGAGAAGTATAAAAATTACTTAAGATATAAATAAAGATATACAAACCCATCAACTAGTGTGAATTTAGGCATAGTAAAATAATGAGGGAGAGGAGAATAAAAAATATTATCCACTATAGGTTGATCATATACCACATTCTTATGAGTCCAAGACTTAAATATGATAGACTCACGAGATTAAGTTTTTACCTATCTTCATAATTCACCTATTGCATGTGTCATAATCAAAAGCTCATGAGTGGGCACAATAAAACTATGAAGGGGTTCATTTAAGGGTCTAATATTATTATCATTATTAAATATAGGCACACTATGAGGATTAGAAATAGAAGGGGAAGAAACAAAATTCTCACAAATCCTTGAAGATGAAGGAACACAATCACAAAGCATAAAAGGATCCTTATTTATATAAGTAGAATGCATAATAACTACTTCATTAATAATTTTCATAATTTCAAATAGGCAATAAGGAATTTCCATGATATGTTTTTTAAAAGTCTCAAGAATATTATTATTAAGATCTTCTTTATATGTAGAATCAGAATTTAAACTATTTTAAGCATTGATATTTTCCTTCAACAAAGATGTATCATTCTCATTATAAATATATATTTTTATAATATAAACCATGAATTAAGCTAATTAAAAGCACAATCTATGAGTAAACAAGAACAAGACCTAAAACATGGGGAATAAGCAAGGAAAAATCCTAAATATCAAATCTTGAAAAAAGCAAAAACAACAAACCCTAGGGGAATAAGTGTAGCAAACCCTAGGTTGGATGGAAGAGTATCAATTTCATCAAAATATTTTAACTATTTCATGCATAATGGGATTTAACTTATGTACAACATGTTGAAACTAAGGCATGACTTAGATCTAAGATTATCCAATAATAAACAACAATCAAATATGATCCAATGTCTAAATAAATATTGAAAGTACAATTTAAACAATGAACAAGCAATGTAAATGAAAATAAATAACAAAGAGAGGATAAGAAGACTTAAACAAACACACTTAGATCTAACAGAGGCTTGAAATAGTAAATAAGAGTACCAAAATGTGTGTAGACTAAGATTTAAAATATTGGGAGTGTTTTGATCGGAGGGTCAAAATCGACGGACCATCGACTGTGATCCAGGCCTACGATTGTGACCTCTACTAATTTTTGGGAACTAATTTTTTCTTAGATTCTTTGACATATATAGATGAACAAGATTCTAGTTTCATTTTACAATATTGATAAGCATAATTTTATGATTTGCTTCTCCTTTGACTTGATTCTCCATAATGTCTCAAGAGGAATAAAAATGTGCAAGTGAGTTGCCTTAGGAAATTTCATAAGGAGTTGCAACTACATATCCCACATGTATGGAAGGAAGACTCAATATAGTTTCAGTGCTTGTGAGTATAATCTTAACTTAAATGAGATATATGGCTTCACATTTAATCATTAGATAATCAAATGCAACTACATGAACATTCACTTAAGCCTTCTTTTGTTACAAGTATGCATCAAATCAAAACCTTTGAAATCATTTAAAACCCTTGAAGAGAATAAATAGAAAATTAGCAGTGTGTTTAAGACTTAAAATGACTTGAATCTCCTTGTTACTTGTTATTGTAATATCCTTAAGAGGCTTTATATATATGGTCTTGTTTAATTTAAATTAAGGACCCATTGACATGTAAGTTGACATAAGAAAAGATGGGAAAGTTGACAAAACATGGCCACCCAAAGCATAAAAAGGATAAAGGGGTCAAATGGCTTTGTCGATTATGACCCAAACATAAAATTAATAGAAGAAGAAGAGAGGAGGGGATCCCTAAAGCCAAGAACACATAAAATATAGAAAAATAAACAAAAGAAGAGATGATATGCAGGAAAAAATTTAGTGGCCTTATTTTTAAAAAAACTTGGAATTCACTAGGTGAATCTATTTCATAATGGTGGTGAATTAGATTGGAAGGTGTATAGTACTCTAAGCAAATTATGAGGTGACATATGGTGAATTACTAAGTATTACCATGCAATCATCTAATTGCACCATGCATTCAAGAAATTGCATCACTCAACCATCTAACTACATAATGTAGTCACCCAAATGCATCATGTAGTTGCCTGACTACATCATGCAGTCACCCAACTATAGAATGCAGTCTCCTTACTGCATCATCTAGTCATCTATGGATCTAGGTGGTTAACTATGCAAGTGAATCAAGTGATGGAACATGAAGAATCATTTTTTTTACAAAAAAAAATTCCCTAAACATAAATATTATTATGTATTTGGATTCCTCTCAAAAATTTATGTAATTAAAAAAAATAAATGGTCACAATCTGAGTCTGTATGCAAAAGTTACAGCTCAAGAAGTTGGGGAATTGGCATTGCACTTATAGATAAATCACTGTAGAAGATGGGGAGCCAACATCATGCAGTCATCCATCTACAAGTGCAATGCCAACTCCCTAGTTCCCAAGGCCATAACTTTTGCATACAAACTCATATTATAATGATTTTTTTTAAATTACGTAACTTTTCAAGAGGAATCCAAATATGCAATAATATTTAGGTTTTGGGATTTTTTATACCTTAACACTCTCAGCATAAACCATAAAATCAACACTGTAGACAAATGATGTCTGGATACAGTCATCTAACAGCTTGTTAAAGTCATCCAACACATATTTTTTATCATTAGACACCTATTTGTTATCATTGCCCAACACCAGGTTGGTGTCATTTGACATTTGATTACTATCGTCTGGCACCTGGTTATAGTCATCCACCTTCTAGTTATAGAAAGTTTAATATATTATATATAGTGGTGAATTCCCCTAAATTAGCTTTCTTGGTGTCAGTGACATACATATATAAGAGGAATTTTTTTTCAAAAAGTAGGCGAGTCGACCCTTAAATTTAAATTATACCCTAAAATTTAGGTGATCCTGCAATATCAACTACCCC
This sequence comes from Torreya grandis, assembly GCA_037957365.1. Taxonomy (NCBI): domain Eukaryota; kingdom Viridiplantae; phylum Streptophyta; class Pinopsida; order Cupressales; family Taxaceae; genus Torreya; species Torreya grandis. The sequence continues at coordinate 2,916,163 of JARHVA010000649.1, forward strand.
AAAAAATCACCAAATATTGACTTCAAAAAATGGAATATTTGTGAATTAACAAAGATTTGCCACTAAAAAATCCCTGATGATGAGATCACCAAATAAATAAAGAGAAAAAAGTACAAGAAAATGAACCAATAAATACATCATTTGAATCAATTATCTATATACACAAAATCAAAATAAAGATATTAAAATTATAAACCGTATACCAAAATTAAGTGTTTAAACTCTAGAATTTGGATGTATGCCATTATTAGTCTAATCCCAAGGTAGGACTATAGGAATCAATTTTCAAATAATCAATTTTCATTCAACCAATCAAAAAATTAAAAAATATATTATTTTAATAATTGTGAAGGTTTATTGTAGTAACAGAAAAAGAAAATCGAAAGGAGGCAGATTGGTGTCCTCCCCCCTGGGTGGTTTAAAATGAATTTTGATGAGACTTCTAGAGGCAACCCTAGAGCCTATGGGGATGGTTGCATCATTAGAGACTATAGTTGTTCCCTTATTAGGGTTATCTCAAATAAATTGAAAGATGGTACAAATAATGAAGCAAAAGCTCAAGCCTTGGTGCTTGGCTTGGATCTGACTTCTCAGTGAGATATTAAGAATATTCAAGTGGAAGGGGATTCGTAAATCATCATTTTAGCTCTAAATAAGTCTTCATCCTCTTCATAGAACCTAAAAAACATTCTTTCTAAATCTTGGGAAAGTCTTCAGGAGTTTGATGCATGAGAAGGTTTTCATTGTTTCGGGGAAGCTAATATCGCAATAGATTTTCTTGTAAATTGTGGAGTTAATCAAAACACACCAATCATTGTTGATAATCATATAAGGTCATGAGATGATTTTGAGGGCTTATCTAATATAATTCTAAGCTCTTAATTGGTCATAATTGGCCCCTTATTATTTGTCTCTCTCGCATGTGAATAGATGGTGGTGGCAGAGAAAGGGTTTGGAGGAATGATTTGCATTAATGAAGTTGTATGTTCGAGAGTCTTCTCTTATATCCTTTCAAAACCCTGTTCTCTATTTTAGTGTTGCATTCTAGCTTTAAGATTTTCTTTCACTAAGGAGGCAGGTATGGATCATAATATAGCTTCATCCCTCACGTTACCAGTAGTTCATAGGGGCAGTATTGTCAAGGAGAGAGTGTTTGGTGGAGGTGTAATAAAAGCATGCTTAAAGAATATTTTGTGGGCCCCCATTAAAGAAAAATTGCATGTGATAATATTTACTTTGGGTGAAGAGTATTTAGTGGAAAGTGTTCTGAGCAAAGTGAACTCCAATATAGCTACTATGTTTGTTTCAAACATCTTGGTCATGGTACAGGATAAGAATTTGGTCGCTAGGGTTTTGGATTTCTTTGTGGCTTTGATGCATAGAAAAAGATTATCAGAGAATTTAGAAAATTTCAATGCAGGTCCATTCCAAGGGCTCCCATTCTCAAGCAATAATGGATTTGGGTATATTCTAATTTCCATTTTTAGAGACCTCAAAATTTGGTTTATTTCTCTAATGGGGTTTGTCAAAGATCTTGAGAACAAGCTCTATCATCCTCCACTGACAGGTAGGCAAATCATTTCCTCTCCTCTATAATTGCATATTTAGAGTTCCATTACAGGTCTTGAACTATGGAATGAAGCTCGTCAATGTAGGGAAAGAGTGGAGGTAGTGTCATTTTTATGTCAAATGGTGGACAACCCCTAACATGTTGCTCTGTCATGGTTCATTAGCATCCCTTGTCATGCAATGACTACAGCTATGCATGGTCATCTAGAGATTAATCGAGCAATGCCATCTATTGGAGGGAAGAAAGGAAGGCTTTATTAGGCTATGGAGAGTGAAAAAGGTGTAGTGGTTCCTGAAGTAAAGCTAGAAGTTAAGGTGGGTACCTGAGCCTCGTGGCTATGTGGTATACTATCAGATGGATATCTTTATGGTTTATCTATATTTTTTGTATGATGCTTTCATCCAATTGGTAAATCTGGTGTTTTTAACTATTTTTTTGTTGCCAACTTGGTGGCTTTGTCTCCCATTGTACCTCTATTTATTTTTGATATTTTGATGGTCGAGTTCTTTTGGTATAAACTTTGCATTTAATATATTGGGCAAGGGACCCATCAACCCTAGTATTTATCCAAAAAAATAATTGTGAAGGTTGGCAAAAATTTTCACATATAAATATTGGAGTATTCTCTTGATGTTAATTAATCATATTCCTTTGAATTTAATGCAAAATTAACATGTGTCACGTTCTAATTCTTACTGCACAAGACATCAACCCATATTACTGAAATAACAGTTGAATGTAGTGCTATTTGTTTTATAATGTAGGTGCATATTTCAAATCCTCATCAGATTTTGTCATTTTGTATGAATTTTTGAATGGCATCATTGAAAAAATCACAATAATTAACTCATATTTGAGGTATTTGTGCTTTTTGGAATTAAGTATGTGTCAAAATCATATGAATTTAGTTTGATTAATAGCTTAGCATTGGAGGATGGTAAATAGTTTTCAAACATTATAAAATTAGCTTTGATTGGAAAATCACATTAAAGCATAAATATTTTGATCCTTTCAACTTTGTGATATCAAAGCAAAAAAATTAGATCTTAAATTACAGGATAACGTATAAGATTGACAAGGTGGTTTGGATGCGCATCCATCTTTTAAAAAAACTTTAAAAAAATGTAAGAGTTCACTTTAGAAACATACAAACATGGAACAACCTAATGTTTATAAAAGCATTTATTGAAGTGCCAGATAATTCATCTATAAGTTATATGGATGGGTTGAATTTTATGTATAACCACAAATTGGCTAAATGCTTTTTTAACTAGATTTGATTCTAAAATATATGTTTTTAATATCAGTTATTTAGATTTTGTAGTTATTTTTATATTCCAACATAACGCTAATAATCATTATTTAGATTTTGTATTTCTATCATATGTTCTAACATTTTTTACCAAAGATCTAACTTAATTTTGACAACTATTTTATTTTAAATGCTTGCCAACTAAATAGATGTCAACAAAATGTTGGATGAGTTGAAAACTCTAAATTTTCTAGTAAAATTATGTTGATGTTCTCTATCACTACGATCTGATTTAATCTACAAATAAACTAAAATATGTTATTACATTAATTTATGCAGTAGACATCAAGATCTGTCTACCTTAATTATCAAAACCTAAAATAATGGGATGTCAAGGTGTCATCTTTTCTAGATAAATTTGGAAGGAGTTTAGATAGGCTGTCAACATGTATGGCACTTTAGATTTAATTATAAAGACATTATTCTATTGGAGAAATACAACATATAAAGAGTTATGAGTCCTCCTTGTGTTAATTTTATTATGATATGACTGTAAAAAATCAATATCTTTGCATGATTATTTACACAAGAATGACATCAGTTCAAGGTGGTAAGGAAAGCATCTTGAATCAACAGAGAATTATAGTTGAAAAATTTAGGACAACTATATAACTTTATGATAAAGCTTGGGTAAGGTTTGGAGTCTTACACACTTTATGCAATGTTCCTTATTTATTGAGATTTTATGTGTGCATCTACAAGTTGTCATATTCTTTAGACTTTCTTCCATACAATTCTTTAAATATTTTCTACTAAGCATGCATATTATTGTCTATTAGCTCAAGAAACTTAATAAAAACAAAATTCAAAAAACTTTTTTACTTTTTAGTTCAAAGATAATTATGTTAGTAAAAAGCAATGATACAAGAAGCTTATAGGTAGAGACAATTTTGAAATGTGTGCCATAGATCCTTAGCTATATGTTTTATCAAATTTGGGATTTATTTGAAAACCCTAGATGATAACACTTCTATGCAAAATTAGGAGAATAATATAACACTAAAAACATTCACTAATTTGAAACTAATGTAGTATAGAAATTTATTAAAAATAGAAAATTGTAAGGAGAAAACAAAGACTTACCTAGAAATTATGCCTCTAGGAAGAATCAAGATCTAAAACTTGTTATGCAGAGAGGTCTAGTGTCTAGAATCAAGATTATGGAACTGGATCTAGGCCTAGACAATAACACTGGGAAGAGGACACAAGAGGGGTAGCACTCCTATCCAACTTATGGTACTCATGTCCACTTAAAATGAGGAAATCAAGGTTTCTAGGTTCTCTATGCCTTCATCTGTAGATTTTGTATCTAGTGTAGGATCTTATGATCACTAGTGGAGACCACTGTGTGACTGATTTTCCTTCAAAAACCCTGGCTACTTGACATGTGAAGATCAATGCAAATTAGTGGGGGGAAAGGATTCAGTGGTTGAATTTGGGTGAGACCTCAACACCCCATGTGTTGAGCACTGCCTACATATCAATACTCCAAAAAGGGATGAAACTTCATGTAGTTCTCCCATGCTATAATGGTGTGTGAATAATTGGTGTAATGTGCAAGATATTGGTGCAATATTAATGTGATTAAGTACCTTAACTATGACTTGTGACCTATAAAATGTATTCAAAATGAGCTCTGGCCTATTAGGGCTATATACAATCAAGATTGGGAGAAATAAGTATTTTTCTCTCAATGTGCAAGTGTGATTCTGATGATTTTTTATGTGGAAGCCTATTGTTTTTCCAAATGGTTTGAAAAGTGTTTATATAGTAATATAATTAAAAATAATTCAAATGAGGCTCATTAGGGACATGGGTCAACCTTCCTATAGCTTTGAAATTGGCAAAGTAGTCATTATTTGGTAGAAGATAGGAGAGGGGGATGCACATTAGAGCAGTGTGCTCTTGTCCCATAGGTTGCTCTTATCCAATGGGTGATTTCATCATATTGAGTGTTAGGTAGGTCTTAAGAGGTGTCTAAAATTAATATGTATATTATTAAATTAATTTGGGGGTCATATAACATCTTAGAAGAGTGTGTAAGGTGGTCAAAAGTGATCAAAAGGGGCCCTAAGATAGGTCTAGAGCTAAGTATGTAAATGAGTGGTCACAAGTGCACGATTTTAGCTTAAATGTTAATTTTATGTGTCTGCACTTTCTCCCTTTTATTTTAGTAATGCAGCAAAGCCAAAGCACTATAGTAAAAGGAAAAAGAGTGCATACTTGGACCTACCTATGGAAAGGAGTCCTGGTGTAGGCCATGACATTGAACTGTGATCCATGTAAAAACCTAAAGTGAAACATATATAATATCAGTCTTTACTTAAGATGAATATCAAGAAGTAAAAGATAAAAAACTAGAGAGTGACAAGGAATGAATGCACTTCATCGACTACTTGAATCATTATGCCTTTTCTGGTGCAAAAGCAGTGAAAAAATTGGTGATTGTGGCATGTTGTGCATTTGTATTAACATTGAATAGATTGGATTTGATTGTACATGACCCAATCCTCATCAATAAGTGGTTGTGCTCAAGAATTCAAGTGTATTTGACTCCATCATCATTATCCCAAAGTAGTGGAGTAGATTGGAATCCATGTATGAATCTTGATATATATAATTGGTGTTAAAACTAGTGTAGATACTGGTGTAAATAACAAACCAACCATTGCAAATCGAATAAGGTGAATTTTGGTGAAAAATTGGTGCAAATATTATGTATAATATGGGTATAGTGTATACATAATGTAGAATGACATGAATTATCATTTCATCTATGAAACTAGTGAAAAAATAGGTGCAATGAAGAAGCAATTTGTCACACACATGCCCCCAAATGATATCTAGTGTATATGGATTCTAAAACTGAGTAAAATAACTAGGATTATGAGTAAAACCTAAGTTCTAACTTGGAACAATGTGTCACACATGGTTACCCCCAAACTAAGCAAATCTGAGACAAAACTATGTAATTTTAAGTAATTCTATAAATTGAGACTATGAACATATTGAATACTGATCTAAGTAAACCAAGGTCAAAGAAAATCTAAAATGCCTATTCTTTAGGCATTTGGACAACATTGTTTGAAAGGGCACTAGAGTAGTTCTCTTCTGTCCAATGTGGCACTCATGTCCAAATTGACTTTTTGTGTTTTTTTTGTTAGGTTGTGGAGCTAAAAGCTTCAACCTTGTGCAAACTGAGGAATAGATGGTTGCTGAGTTCTACAAGAACCGACGTCGGCAGCAGGACCGACGACGGCAGGGACCAGTGAAGAATGCCACCGGCGACGGCAGGAAGTCGGCCGACGTCGGCAGAACCAAACAAGCAGGGACCGACGTCGGTCGCCTGTGTGTTCCAGAACTGCCTGTTTCACGGACAGTTAGTTAAGTGAACGAAGAGTTTGCATGTTGAGACCAGTTAGAGTCTTGTGCTGCGAGGACTATTGTCTAAATTAAGAGTCTAAGTTATTGTTTGAGTTAGGGATCTATTTATAGACCCATTGGCATGTATTGTATAAGCATGAGATAGAAAGGAAGAGTTCCTTCTAGTTGTAAGATCTATGAGTTGCAGGTTGTTGCAAGCTCATTGAGGATCTACATGTAAGTTTGGTCTTTGAATTGCAGGTTGCAGGTTCATGAGAGATCAGCTTGAAGTGCTATAGAGTGCTTGATGTACCGGCAGGGTTATTACTGACTGGTTGGTGAGGTGAACACCAATTCTGTGTGTGAGTTGGATGTTGGGACCGTTTTTTGTGTAGGAGAGTGTGTGTGAGAAGAATTACTGAACACTTGAGGTGTGGCGAATCTCTGTAAGGTGAAAGAGTGTGGCGGCTCTTTGTTGTATTCTTTTCTGTTAGTGTTAATACAAGATAGTGTATTGTCTCTCATATTCTGTGCTATTGGTGAATTCTAGTTACTTGTGTTTCTGGTTATTTCCGCATATTCAATTGCTTATATTTGGTAATCATACTGTGCTCTTTCTGAGGAGCAAGATCCCAACTAGGAGGTGGAATCAGAGCATGTTTGTTGTTCTAGATCTCCCCTGACAACTGGTATCAGAGCCTGGGTGTAGGTTCTTAAGCCTGATACCATCAACTGGTATCAGAGCCTTGGTTGTAGGTTCTTTCAGAGCTTTTGGTTGGGATACTAACAGATTGGTGTAGATCTGGGTAGTGTGTTTTGATTACAGGTTACTCACAGGGTTTCTGTTTGAGTGGGAGTTGAGCAATGACAGAAAGTAGTCAACTACAAATGGAAAAGTTCAATGGCAAGAACTACCAATTATGGAGGATGCAGATTGAGGACTATCTGTATCAGAAAGATTTGTACTTACCGTTGGGTGGGGTTGCTAGCAAACCCTCGGATATGAAAGATGAAGAATGGGAGGTTCTTGATCGGAAGGCTCTGGGATCTGTTAGATTGAGTCTTGCATCATCTGTGATTTCCAGCTTATCACAGTGTAAGACAACGGTGGAGTTGATGGAATCTTTGGCAAATTTATATGAAAAACCCTCAGCTTCGAATAAGGTATTTCTTATGAAGCGTTTATTTAATTTGCAAATGTTGGAAGGTGGATCTGTTCATAGCCATCTTAGTGATTTCCATGGTTTAGTAAACCAGTTAAGTTCAGTCAATATTGTATTTGATGATGAAATAAGAGCTCTCTTAATCTTGTGTTCATTACCTGAAAGTTGGGAAGGTTTGGTAATGGCAGTTTCTAATACTGTGTCTCCTTCAAAAGTCTTAAAAGTGGATGATATTGTGAGTGTAATCTTGAACGAAGAGATACGCAGGAAAAGCACAGGGGAATCATCTGGAGATGCTTTGAGTGTTGAAGGAAGAGGAAGGCCAAGAGAGAAGATAGAGCGTGGGAGATCAAGGTCGAAGACGGGCAAGAGATCCAAGTCCAGGTATGGTAGAATAACCTGCTGGAAATGTGGAAAGCAAGGGCACTTAAAGAGAGATTGCAGATCGGGTACAGATCAGCATGAAGAACATGAAGAAGAAGCAGATGTTGCAGGTTACATTGCACAGGATGCTCTGGTATGTTCTTTGGATAAAGTAGAATCTTGGGTATTAGATTCTGGTGCCTCTCTTCATGCATCCCCACATAGGGAATTTTTTCATGAGTATGTCCAGGGAGATTTTGGAGAAATTTGTGTAGGGGATGGTAAGCCTTGTCAGATTGTTGGCAAAGGCAAAGTGAAGCTGAAACTGCAGACAGGTAACACATGGGTGTTAAAGGAGGTCATGCACGTCCCAGTTCTGAAGCGGAATCTGATTTCTGTTAGAAGCTTGGGTGAAGAGGGTTGCACAGTAACTCTCACAGTGGACTCTTGGAAGGTTACCAAGGGTACACTTGTTGTAGCTAGAGGTAAGAAAGTAGGTACGCTTTATCTATCTACTTGTTTTACTGATTCTCTTTCTGGGTTATCTACATCAACTGTAGATTCGGAGATGTGGCTTGATAGGCTTGGTCACATAGATATGAAGGAGATGCTGGTTCTTGAGTCAAAGGATATGCTTTCGGATTTGGAAGGCATGGATCGTGGTTTCTGTATGCAGAAGAAGAAGGTAAGGTTTCTTGAGGAATCTGATGTTAGTGACAAGAACAGGAAAGCCTTGGTTTTCAAGGAGAAAGTGACGGACAGAGTTCAGCACAAGATGCAGATGAATTCTGAGCAGAGCAAGGGTGATTTGGACAAGGGTTTGATCCAAAAGGAGCTCGCGGGAAAAAGTCAGGTCTCACAAGAAAAACACAGAGACCGACGTCGGCAGGAAAAATGGCGTCGGTGTCCAGACAGGGACCGATGTCGGCTATGTGCAGCCCGACGTCGGTGACTCGGGGCAGACAGAGACCGGCGTCGGCCAGGGGAAAATGACGTCAGCAGAGAGGCAGTCGCAGGGAACCGACATCGGTCGGCTGTAGACTGAGATGTGACCGGCATCGGTTACTGAGACGAATTTTGGGTGGACAGCAAGCTGTCATGGAGTCTCAAGCGCCCATGTGGAGGACTGAAGGTGTAAGTAAGTTCTTAAATTCGTCATTTCCCTTCTTTACACTACTTGTTGCTCACTTATGGCATAGGACCAGGGAGTTATTGGAGAAGCAGAACAGGTAGATCCAGGAAACAGTGGGAGCTAGGCATGGATGAGGATGTGATTCCTTGGAGGAGAACCAAACAGGTGTTTTGGGTAGTGTTGCCAGCTGGAAGTAAGCACTGAGAGACGAATGGATGTTAAGGATAAAGAAGAGCGGAAATAGATACGTGAGATGGAAGATCAGGGTATTTGATCTTGTATTAGCTGCAGAGCAATGGAGGTTTGTTCATTGTGTTTCTCTTTACCAGGTTGGATAGTATTAGCTACACTATCCTATTTCTGTATGATGTGCTTGTTGCAGGGTTACATATACAGGTATTGCTGAACTAAAGGTAAAGCTAGTTCAGGTGTCTGTCATGGAGAATCTGGGAGCAACAAGATTCTTTGGCAAGAGTGTGTTCTAGAGACATGGTAGGTCATATGTTGACTTTGTTTCAGGATGATTGTGTGAAACCGGTTTGCACGCCGATGGTTAGACAGTTCATAGAACAGGGGTCTTGATTCACATAATGAGGTTGAGTGCATGGTATGTACTAAACCTGAGTGTTCCCAAGCAGTGGGAGTTATCACAAGTTTGGAGTCAATCCGGGAAAGTAATACTGAAGGGCAGTTCAGTGGGACCAGCAGCAGGTGCACATGCTATGCAGGGTCAAGTTCTTTTTCTACATGGTTGTAGATGCGGATGTGGCAGGTAATTTGGATGACAGGTTTTGCACCACGGATTTTGTGGTGGTTGGTCTTCAAGGGTGATTTTGAAGATGGATACATAGCCAAGGTAACAAACTAGACGGTGTACAGGTACATGTACAGGTTGCAGCTGTTTATCTCCAAGTGGGAGATTGTTAGGTTGTGGAGCTAAAAGCTTCAACCTTGTGCAAACTGAGGAACAGATGGTTGCTGAGTTCTACAAGAACCGGCGTCGGCAGCAGGACCGACGACGGCAGGGACCAGTGAAGAATGCCACCGGCGACGGCAGGAAGTCGGCCGACGTCGGCAGAACCAGACAAGCAGGGACCGACGTCGGTCGCCTGTGTGTTCCAGAACTGCCCGTTTCACGGACAGTTAGTTAAGTGAACGAAGAGTTTGCATGTTGAGACCAGTTAGAGTCTTGTGCTGCGAGGACTATTGTCTAAATTAAGAGTCTAAGTTATTGTTTGAGTTAGGGATCTATTTATAGACCCATTGGCATGTATTGTATAAGCATGAGATAGAAAGGAAGAGTTCCTTCTAGTTGTAAGATCTATGAGTTGCAGGTTGTTGCAAGCTCATTGAGGATCTACATGTAAGTTTGGTCTTTGAATTGCAGGTTGCAGGTTCATGAGAGATCAGCTTGAAGTGCTATAGAGTGCTTGATGTACCGGCAGGGTTATTACTGACTGGTTGGTGAGGTGAACACCAATTCTGTGTGTGAGTTGGATGTTGGGACCGTTTTTTGTGTAGGAGAGTGTGTGTGAGAAGAATTACTGAACACTTGAGGTGTGGCGAATCTCTGTAAGGTGAAAGAGTGTGGCGGCTCTTTGTTGTATTCTTTTCTGTTAGTGTTAATACAAGATAGTGTATTGTCTCTCATATTCTGTGCTATTGGTGAATTCTAGTTACTTGTGTTTCTGGTTATTTCCGCATATTCAATTGCTTATATTTGGTAATCATACTGTGCTCTTTCTGAGGAGCAAGATCCCAACTAGGAGGTGGAATCAGAGCATGTTTGTTGTTCTAGATCTCCCCTGACATTTTTAACCTAAAATTGTGTCAACTATGTAGACGCTATTAAATCTTGTTTATGTATTGATCTGGGAAGGTCAAGTCTCTAAGATAAACCTTTGTGAATGCCTCCTTTTTTTAGGTGAGTTATTAATCCTATGCAAGAACTTAACTCTAAATAAAAGGCTATGTAGTAGGTTGATATGATTTTAAAAAATATAAATCTAAGTAATATTTACATCATGGAAAAGCATGGCATCATTATGTATGTAAACTAAGCATAGTAATAATGTAAGATGCATGTGAAAAAAAGTATTCACAAGAAGTGTGTACAGATAGATGTGATAATGAAGAATGTAAATAACTAAGTAATTGAGTATATAATGTTGAATGGAACTACTTAGGGAGGAATGCATGATGTCCATCATGGCATTGAAAGGGTTCAGGTGCATGATATCCATCATGTCATTGGAAGGATTCATGTGCATGATATCCATCATGGCATCCAAATATGAGTAAATAAGCAATAAAAGTGTCATGGCCATGACACACACAATCAAAGAGTGCATGCACAACACATAAAACACATAATATAAGGCCAAGGGGAAACAAACAAGGGACATGTTTAAATTTCACTCACTCAAATAGAAGACACATAAAATCATGTTCAAATTCCCTCACATGCCTAAAAAGAAATAATGGAGGCTTAGAGCCAAATAGAAGGACATGTTAAAATGTCCACACACACAGATAAAAAACACATATAATAACATGTTTAAATGTCCTCACACACATACAATTATAGATATAAAGGCCTTGAGCCACTTGGAAATGACATATTCAAATGTCCTCAAAGCAAACAGAGAAATGCACACAAGATGTGAATCTAGGAAAAGTAATATAAAAAACATGCATGATTGTTTATTTTGATCAATAAGTGCTAAGTTGAAATTTAATCAATATTCAATAATTGAGATAGGTAGTAGTATATCACAATATTAGTGAATGAAATATCGTAAGATGTAATACAATGTAAAGTATTAAGTGTGTGAGTAAGATAATGTGGGCAAAGAAGGATAAAACTTGTGTTTACCATGCCTCTAATGATTCAGTTGATGAATGTACATGTTTTAGGAAGTTTGTGTGATGTCTAGAACTGAGTATTGATAGTCTAAGCTCACTAGGACAAGATTGGGGTGAGGGACACTAGAGCATTGTACTCTTGTCCTCCCCAGCTTTCTTATCTGAATACAGTTTTTTATTGTGTAACAGTTAAAACACTTGTAACTATTTTTGGAAATGATGTCAAGTGTAATATGCAGTCATTTATATATACTTATAAATCATGTATGGTATAAAATTATTTAAACATATATAGAATATTTTGCACAACTAAACTGATGTATGATAAAGTACACATAAGCATGCATAGGTCCTAATTTTTGTTATTTTCTACAATATTTTACTGTTTTTATATTTTTTTGAAATAATTTGAAAGGAGTATGTACAAGGGAATAAATATACTAACCGATGATTCCCTTAAGAGTTTTATCATAAATATATTCTATATTGAACAAAGGAATGGTGATCTCTTGCAGATGAAGAGTATCATGCAACTTGTAGAGTTTGTATGATTGTTATATTTATATTCTATATAATCATTATCATCAGGATCACATTAATTTGGATTGTTATAATCATCTTCAAGATTTGAAACTTGTCAAATGCAACTCTTATCTTCATTTGTATTTACATATGAATAAGGAACTACCCCATACTATGGTATTGACCTTTTTGATTTCTCCTTTTCAATGTGTATTGTGTCATGTGCCTTTAGTGATATGCATTACTTATATCTATTTGTATGCTAGTTGAAATTATGCATTCTGTTTGTTTCTCTTTCTTTAAATAAACTCTATCTTCTCTTGAAATTGTGATCATTGCACTTTAATGTGTAAATGTGAAATGGTTGGCATCTTTACCCATTGTTGTTCCCATTACTGTCATCCATGATCTTCCTAATTCAACATTATATTGTGCTAAACTAGGACATATGTGAAATACCACTGAACATGTTATTGTCCCAATTGTGCAAGGTAACTCAATGAATCTAATAAATGAATTAGATAAAGTACTCTTATCCAAATTTTCCTTATCATATACAAAAAATTGTAAGAGTGTCATGCTACAAGCATTCATTTCAATAGTGTTATTGATCACCACATTAGTACATTGCTTGCCATCTATGAGGGGATTAAAAATCAAGGACTCTAGAAAAGATGAATGATTTTTAGTCAACTCCTTTGGAACCACACTCAAAACTGTATCTTTTATAGGTATTTCATTTTTTGACTTTATTTTGTTAAAAATAATCTTTAAAGAATGTTTTTTTGTTTATCTTGACTTTGATTTTGTAACTTCTCTTGTAGTAATTTCATTTTTCTTACTATAACATTTGCTTTGTAAATTATTCCCTTTGTAATTTCTCTTTTTGATCTTGTTCCTTTTGCTATCTTGTTTGCTCTAACTTAGCTTGTTGAACCTTTTCTTGCTCAAAATTATCCTTTGGTAACCATTTTTGTACTAATTATGATTTTGTCACTTGTGCTTTAGGAGATTCACTCATAAGGTGAGTGGGTTGCTTAAGTGATATATCAATGATAGAATCACTACTATCAATTATCTTTTATATTTTATTTTTCAAATCCAAACAATGATCTGTATGATCTCCATACATTCTATGAAATGCACAATAATATTTTGATCTCCTTAGAGGATGTAGAGGAGGTAGTTTGATCAACTTATTTATAATCATCACCCTTAAAATCTCACTTGAACTCTTATTATCTATTTGCATGCTTTTTAAATAAATTATTGTAGATGTATTTTTTTGTAGTTTCCCATTTCGATATGAAATCTTGTTAGGTATAACATTGGTAGATAGAGATGCACATACATGATTAATACTAGCATATTATTGATTCTTTGCACATGCAATCTAATGTTCCAATAATGTGATACTTACACTGAAAAATTGGTTTTGATTTTGTAACTCTTTTATTGACTTTTACGTAGTGATGATTTGATCCTTTAGAGTCTCACAAGCACAAGCCCTAGTAACTTCATATTGAACATGCATACATACATCCTGAAGAGGAGATGTGGGAGGTGGAGGGGTTTGAGGAAGGATATGTTGGTTACCTTACTGTGAAACTATATGATAGGATACCTTACCTCTTGGGATAATGATAACATGAACCTAATTAAAGGGAATGTAGATATCACAACCTTGAGGGTTATAAGGGGATTCTTTGTTAACCACGTTAAATTTTACAAGTAGTAAAATGATAACAAAAAAAGAGAGACATAAGAATGCTATAAAACACTCTAACATGATAATAAAATAAGAATTAAATTTGAAACCCTGGGAGAATAACATTTTATAAGGAAATCCTAGAGAAAACTAGGGCTTTCCATATTCAACAATAAGTGGGTTCACCAATATGTTTTATCAAATTTGGGATTTATGTGAAAATCTTAAATGATAACACTATTGTGTAAAATTAAGAGAATAATATAACAATGATAACATTCACTAATTTAGAACTATTGTATTCTAAAAACTTACTAAAAATAACAAAGTGTAAGGAGAAAACAAAGACTTAGCTAGAAATTATGCCTCTGAGAGGAATCAAGATCTGAAACTTGTTGTGTAGAGAGGTCTAGTGCCTAAAATCAAGGATTTAGAACTAAATTTGGGCCTAGAAAATAGTGTTAGGAAGAGGACATTAGAGGGGTGGCACTTTTATCTACTTGTAGTGAGGAAATCAAGGTTTTTGGGTTCTTTGTGCCTTCGTCTACATAGCCTATATCTAGTGTGGGAGCTTATGATCACTTGCAGAGACTACTGTGTGATTGATTTTATTTAAAAAACCCTAACTCTTGACATGTGAATACCACTATAAATCAATGGGGAAAAATGAGTCAATGGTTGAAGTTGGGCAAGACCTCAACAATCCATGTGTTGAGTGTTGCCTACATACCACTACTCTGAAGAAGGATCAAACTTCATGTAGTGCTCCCATGTTATGGTGGTGTGTGAATAATTAGTGTAATGTGCTAGATGTTGGTGCAATACTAATATGGTTAATTGACTTAACCATAACTTGTGATGAGTAGAATGTATTCAAACTTGAATTCTGGGATATTATGGTTGTATTCAATCAAAATTGGGAGAAATAGGTATTCCGCTCTCAATGTGCAAGTGTGATTATGGTGTTTTTTGATGTGGAAGCCTCATGTTTTGCCAAATGATTTGAAAAGTGTTTATATATTCATATTATTAAAAATACTTTGAATGGGGATCATTAAGGACATGGTCTGACCTTCTTATAGCTTTAAATTTGGCAAATTAGTCATTATTTGGAGGGAAGACGATAGGGGCGAGGACACTAGAGTAGTGCACTTTTGTCCCCTAGGGCGCTCTTGTCCACTGGGTGATTTCATCATGTTGAGTGTTAGGTAGGGCCTAAGAGGTGTCTAAGGTTGATAAGGATAGGATTAAGTTCATTTGGGGGTCATATATCAGCTTAGAAGAGTGTGTAAAGTGGTCAAAAGTGAATAAAATGAGCCCTAAGATAGGTCAGAAGCTAATAAAAGTGTAAAAGAGTGGTCAAGTGCACGATTTAGCTTAAATGTTAATTTTACATATCTACACTATATTGTAAAACTTAAATTCCCTAGTGACATTCACCATGAAGTTAGATATGTTGTTTCTAGAGATAGTCTTCATTTGGTGTCCACTACCCTTTCTTATAATTTAAGCAGTTTGCCATCATTGAGCCCAAAAAAAATCCCCTGGGCATTGAGTTGCTTCAAATTTATCAAAAAAGCCACAAACTTTCCATAATATATCTTCACCTAACTTACTTTGGTTTCAAACAATAAGTCTTTTGGCTTCGCATATTTACTTAAGTGTAAACATCATGGGTGACCCAAGACAAGAAAGCAGGATGTTGGGATGTATTTTTAAAAAAAGTTGTACATTTGAACATAATTGACTAAAATTTACACCGTAAGTTGCATCTAGACAAGGATATTTTTACTGTAAATTATCATCAGCAAAAATTTATTCAATTTTACCAAGAAAATCTCTAAAATTAGAGTAAAAAAAGGGTCATATAATTATCTTATACTCTGAGGATTAAGTTGTCATAAGTTGAAGACTAAAAACTTCAACATATTAACAAGACAGTTAAGGATAGTTTTACTCAATATTATCATAAATAAAATTTAGTGCATTTTGTAAAGAAAATTAAATATTTTTTAAAATAAATTGTGTAGTTACTCTAAAATAAAAATCAATATAAAAAAACAAAGATAATAAGTCCTTGAGATCAAGATATAACTATCCTATGTAAGACAACCTAAATTTGATGATCGTATAACTATATTTATATTTTTAACCGTAAGATACAAATTATGTAAAATTTTAGGTTGACAATCCCATCCCTGCGGATGAAAAGCCCTTGAAACCACTCTCTTTCCCCCCTCCAATTCAAAAACATTAATTCATGCATCTCATACAAAATTTAAGAATATAATATTTTGTTTTCAAGAATCAGTGTTATTTCATGAGAAAGGATCCTATAACTGGGTATGGGCAACAAAACAATATTGAATCATCAAATTCATGCATATATTGTGGGACTTATGAAGCCATAAAATTTTATTGAAAACAAAAAGTCTAATTCCAATAGAATTGAACCTACGACCAAATACCAACATAAATACACTCTTAAATTGTCAATTTGAGTGTGTTTTATCAAAACAAAAAACCTAACATTACAGTACACGCTAACATTCCACACTCCAACAAAGTCATTACATGTAACAATTCGCAGAACTCAGACAAAGAAATTAACATAAAAAAATATAATAATTTTTTTCCTTGCCTTTCGTCATATCATGCATCAAAACTTTACAAAATTTTAATATATAAAATTAATGAACATAAAATATAACGAAACACAAAAAAAAAAAAAAAAATCGCCAAAAAACTTTGACAACTTGGAAAATTGAAATTTATTTGAATCAAAACTTTCTCTGGGTATTCTTGGAATGTCATTGTTATGTAATAGAAGAGGATTTTTAAGAATAAATTTCAAATTTTTAATGGTGATTTACAACCTAGCAAGACATTATCATCTGTTAGTGTTTATTGTCATGTTTATTGGTGCCCTACCAAGTGTCATCTAACAACTACAACTCTCACAATATCTTTTTTTGTTTGTTTGTTTTTTGATGAAGTTTTTTATGTAAAATAAAAAAAACTAGAATCTCAGTCCATATGGTGGTGACAAAATGGTAAAGAAGGTGGGATTTATCCAGTAAGTCTTGTATTCGAGTCTCCCTTATTATTGGTAGTTGATTCCTCAAATAGCATTGCCAAATGATAAAAAAAGTGAGCTTTATCCAATGAATCATTCAATTTATTTGTAATCTTTAATGTCTCAGTTTAGTAGCAAAAATTGCCACTACGAGAACATGAATTTACAATATATTAATATCTAAAAATAATCGAAAAAAGTTAATAAGACTTCAAGAAAACCATATTTCAAACATGGTGGATTTTATATATAACTTAGATTATTTTATTTATAATTATTTTTAACAAATATATTTAACATAGACAAGTTATATGGTATGTATGTTAAATTTTATTTTTACATTTATTGTGTATACATAAAGCTACATCTATTACATACATTATAATTACACATATATTAGTTATATTAATTACATAAATTATACTTACATATATATTTATAATCAATATAAAAATATTTATAATACTATTTTATTATATATCTAGAATATTTTTATATAACTTTTTCCTTTATCATCATATAATGTTTTATCCTAGTTTATTACTAAATACTTATATAAATTTATTGAAAAGTTTTAGTCATAAACTATTAAAATAAAATCAATTTCAGATGAGATCGAACACTATATTATGGACAATATTAAAGTTTGTTAAGTTTTTTTAGACGGTATAGATTATAGAAATACTATATGTCTTAATCCTGCCATTAAATTTGTATTTTCAAGTTTAAATTGATCTATATTTGTCAATAAATAATGTTGCATTTCATAATTATTGACGGACGTTGTTAAAAAATATCTTTCATCTATTTGCACACTCACTCATGTACTTTAAATTCAATGAAACAAACATTAAATGCAACATATTATTCAAATTATTAAAGCAAGCTTACATTACAAATTTACATACAAACTCATGTACAAATAATTCTCAATACAAAAATAGGAACTAACCACTACACGACGCTTGTTATATGTAAATATAAAATTCCTTAACAATTTCCCATAAAAATTTGTTGTAACCTCCAAAAATCAACCCCCAAAAAAACTCGACTTCCAAAATTACAAAAATCAAATTCCAACAATATACCAGTCAACTAAAAACATTAATTAAAAACTACTCATTAAACATATATTAATGAAGGGAAAAGATATTATAAATATAAGTGCATTTATGCACATTCCAACAAAAGTTTCAAATGTACACCATATTCTTAAAGATTTCCTTCAAAACAAAGTAACCCTAAAAATTTGTTTGAAAACTTTTAATAATATCATTACCCATTCATTACTTTTAATCTAATAGGGAAAGTATGATGACCATCTTAGTGAGTTTTACTACAACACTAAACATTAAATCTCAATGTTTGTTTGTCTATAAAAGCATCACTATATCATGGTCTTTTAGAGTAATGCAAACAAGGAACAAAGTAAATTCTCATAATCACTATAAATTTAAAAAGGTTTGAAGTATTAATAAATATTAATTAAGGTAATACTAATATATATCTTAAATAAATTTATGTAAAATATATCTATAGATATTATTTTAAGCATTTATATCATATTGAATTGTGAGTGTCTCAAAAATGATATCTATCGATTTATTTTATATAAATTTATTTAAGATATATATACTAATAACACGTGTGCGTAAAATAAAAGTAAATATTTATTATTCATAAAAAACACTTAATATAAATATTTGATGCAATTTTAAATAGAAAATAAGAACAACATAATATTTATTTATTATGATGTATGTGGTAAAATCTATAAATTAATTATGATTATTTGTATATTATTTATTTATCATGATGTGATATTTTTTATGATAATTTAATTCCACAATTTATTGTTATAATTATTTATTTATTATGATATAGTAATATTTTTTATGATAATTTATTTTGATATGATATGATTATTTATAAATATGATGTACAAATTGATTATTTGTGGTTATATTTTATCTATAAATTAATTATGATTATTGTATATTATCTATTTATTTATTATGATGTGCTAATAATTTTTCTGAAATAAAATATATATGTTACTTAAAAATTAGTTATGATTATTTGTATATTATTTATCTATAGCAAAAATTATTAAATATAAAAAATTGTATTTTATCTTTACAATATGGAATGGCAGCTTAATTTACTTTATTTTTTACTCTTTTTTAATTATGCCGAGAGACGTTCTACAATGGGAGAAAGGGGAGGGTAAAGAAAAATGGTCACATTTAAATCAAATATCAATGATATTAAAAAGAAAAATAATAATATCAAATACAAATAGTCAACATAATATTTAAATTAATATATATGACCCTTGAAATATTATAAATACAATTGCAAAATCAAATACACACAAGTTCAAATCAGATAGCAAATTAAAAATTGTAGATATAGCGATAAGAAAAACACAAAAAAATAATTAAATAAGGTAAATCTTCTACTTTTTTTCCATATTACTTACTAAATTAGCAAACTTAAATAAATATTTTTCATATTTAAATTTGATTTGATGGTAATATTAAAGAGTGAATTGTGAATTTTATTTTACAGAGTGATTTTTCTTTCATTGCATTGCTTAAAAAATTAACATTCATTAGAGTTTTTATAAGTTAAGTTTCAATGCTCGAGGGTTGTCATGTGGGTACACAATCCATGTCCCTCATATTTTATTTATATTATTAAACTTTAAAAATATCAAAATTAAAACCATGTTACATATATTTTATTTATATTTTCAAACTACCTCTTTTACTATGATAAAAAGAGGTATGTCATTTTATATTCATCATCTAATAAAATAAATTAAAGAATATTCCATCATCTAATAAAATAAATTAAAGAATATTCCATCATCTAATAAAATAAATTAAAGAGTGAGTGATTTTTCCTTCACTGCATTGCTTAAAAAATTCACATTCATTAGGGTTATTATGAGCTAAATTTTATGTGGGTACACAACCCATGTCACTCATAGTTTATTTATATTATTAAACTTAAAAAATATAAAAATTAAAACTATGTTTCATATATTTTATTTATATTTTTAAACTACCTCTTCTACTGTGATAAAATTTAACAATAATAAATTATTAACTACTTATGATTAAAATTATTAACTAATAATTAGTAGATCTTATGTAAAATATATTAATTAATAGGTAACATTAATATGTGAAATTAAGTTTATTTTCAATCATATTATTAGTAAACTATAGGTAAGATTTTTAATCATATTTTAATTTAGTATGACTTTAGTAAATTACAACCAAACCATATTTTAGGCAATTTTATGTTTTAATTTAGTATGATCCAGGCTAAACCAAATTTCTTATTAGTAAATTATGAAATTTGTGTGAATATCTTACCTACGATCTAAGTAATAATCAAATTAATATATTAAAAATAATTTAATATGTTAATTGTTATATATATTTGATGTTTTTATATATTTCTCAATTATGTTATTTGATATTTTTATATATTTTTGAATTATGAATATGATTTAGATATCTTCTAATGATCAAATATAATATGTTATCTATATTTGGTGTAATATGATTTACTTAAAAATTGTGTAGATATGGCTCGACCAAAATTGAATTTTACAAACGAAGAAGAATGAAGAGAATACCAAAAAGAACAACAAATAGAATATCAAAGACAATATCATAGATGAAGACAACAACAAATGACAGATGTACAAAGAGAGGAAGAAAGAAAAAATTGAAATAACAATGATAGATAAAGATTTTAAGAACATAGGGGTGAATTGACAGCTGAACAATTAAAAGCAGAAAAAAGGCAACATGGAGATAAGATGAACGACATTTGAACACAAACATCTCAAGATGAACAATATGTACTAAGAACAAAATTACAAAAAAAAATACGTTCAGATCAATTAACTGAGGCAAAAAAATAACATAAACAATAACTTCATTGTGAAGCATCTTAAAGGCACTACTAGTGATTGATTCATAATATTGACATCAATTCTAAAGAAGCAAACTCTATATCAATAAAGTGTGTGCTTCAAACACCAAATAATGCATTTTAAGTTGTAATAGATATCGATGTTACAAATACTGCACAAAATAAAGATATACAAGAGCAAACATCTCAACCTACAAGAAGAATGGAAAATGATGATTTAGAAGAAGAGTCAACTTCACAACCTAAAAGAAGAAGAAAAATGCAAGATAAAAAAATTGAAAGAGAAAAAAATATAACTGATCCCAATGTAATGGTTGGGAGATATTTGAAACATTTTAAATGATTTTTTGACATGGCTTAGATAATATTGCTTCACCAATCATGTGATATATTTGTCAAGAAAGTTATATTGAAATAAATGTTTCTAAAACCACTGAAGGCCCTATATGAAATACATGTCGACAAGAGAAAGGTCATCATCAATTTTTAGTATCAAATATGGATCCCGGACCACAACCACCAGAACTTGAAAACTTAACATAAGTTGAGGAAATGTTAATAGCCCATGTCAACCCAATCCTATAAGTGACACATGCAATAGGAGGCCAATATAAATATAAAGGATATATAATCAGTTTTCTGTAAGAAGTAAAAGAAATTGATAAGGTTTCACTACATCAAATAAAAGATTTTCTAATGATTATAGTTCGACGAAGGAACCAACATGGAACAAATTACAATTTTATTGTCAATAGAGAGAAAGTATATAAGGCACTAAAATATAAAATAAAACATGACAAGTTTTATTCAGATGTTCATATTGATAAAAATGCACTCAATGATCTCACACCTGACTCTAATGAAAATATATTTAACCAACTAAACTCTGTGCATATGCAATTTGATTCTGATGCAAATGAAGTTATATTTGTGAGTCCACTAATGGATTTAAATGAGAGAAACATCATTGATCACACAACTTCAATGGCCACTAAACCCCAAAATGCACTAAGGGAGATGGAATTAATCCATGCATGGGTAAATAACCCTAATGTGGATCTTGGATCATTGATTGATTGGTTGGGGATTGGAACATCTCCAATAAATGAGTATGTCACATTAGGATTACTTGATATGGCATTTCCAACATTGTTTCCTGTTGGAAGATGTGATTGGATAGAACCATGGTTGAAATGAGTACATCTACATGAATTTTTTAAACATCTATTTCGATATAGGGATCACCATTTTGACCAACATCCATGATTTAGATATTATATGATGAACATGATCATGAGACATCGTGCACAAAATGTAAGTATGGTGTTCATGAAAAAAAGCCTTCAAGAGATGTCAATCACTATTACTGAGTTACGTGAGCATATAGAAAATATACCCCACTCCCATCTAACAGATCATTTGATGCAGTTTGGAACCTCATTGAGGGGTACAAGGTCATATTGGGTAAAATGTCATGGTGAATTAATGGACATGTTACATCAAATTTGATCACCTACCATTTTCTTCACATTGAGTATAGTTGACATGTATTGCCCTAATTTACATGCACTGATGCCAAGAATCCCACCGAGAGATCCATGAGAAGCCCAAAATTGGTGAAGATAGAATATTATTGATTATCCTCATATAGTGGTGCATTATATGCACTTGTGGCATTCCATTTTTCATAAGGAGATATTGCAAAAATGAATGAAAGCAAAAGATTATTGGTCTAGATATGAATGGTAACATAGAGGTTCACCACATGTGCATGGATTCATATGGTTAGATGGAGCATTGATTATGGATAACCTTGATTGAAAAGATGATTGTGAACAAAAAAATGTTGATAATTACTTTCATTCTATTGTTCATGCTTAGAATTATCGAGAAGATCCAAACCAATGGAACATATAGGTATGCTATCAATCATCAAGTAATCTATGGTTTATATAATATTTATATTTATCACTATAACTAACAAATCGTACCAATGATCTCTACTTCTACTACTTGCACCAACTAGAGTTACAACATTCAATATTGGTGCCTCAACTATCCATGCACAACTTCAAATCCCAATTGTAGATTTTGTTGAATTATAAGGAATATGACTTACAAGTTTCCAAGAGGATATCCGCCACATAAAATACATATTGATTGATGAAATGAGCTTTATTGGGCAAAATTTTCTACAGAACATAGACTCGAGACTCCGTCAAGCATTTCCTAAAGATGCAAACATGAGTTTTGGTGGTATATCTATTATTTTGGTTGGAGATTTGGGTCAGCTTCCTCCTGTTAGTGATAGACCACTATACGATAGCAATAGATGAGCTAAACTGTTATGGGAAGAATTTAAAATAGTTGTTACTTTGGATAAGATATTTAGACAGGAAGGAGAAAGTGATGACTAATAAAGGTTTCGTTAGCTACTCACAAATGTGAGAGATGCAAATCCAATAATAGATGACTAGAAGCTATTGATGACTAAAACAAATGTTGAAATCGATAGAGCAATCAATGAAGAGTTTGATAATTATATTCATTTGTTTTCAATAAATGATAATATGTGTAACCATAATAAAAGAAATTTATATTCATTGAAAAGACCAGTTACACACAGTATTAAAACCAAAGTAGGAAGTACTAATGCACCAATGGGAGGTCCAAATGATGAACTTGATGTGGAGTTATTGATTGCTTTCGATGCAAGGGTTATGTTAACTTCCAATATTTAGATAGAAACGGGTCTTGTAAATGGAGCTCTAGGGTATATGAAAAGTATAATCTACAAACCTGAGAGTGCCCCACCGAAACCACCAACATATGTTATGGTCGAGTTTGATAATTACTCAGGAATACCATTTGAAGATGCAATTCCAATTGCACCAATACAAAGGGGATACACAACCCAACTACCCTTACGGTTGGCTTGGGTGTTAATAATACACAAATCACAAGGTTTTACCCTTTCAAAAGCCACAATTGATATAGGTCAAAGAGAAAGAACATGATTAACATTTGTGGCTATATCTCATGTAAAGTCCTTAGAAGGACTAAAAATATTACCTCTATTTACATATGACCACTATGAAAAGCTAAAAAATGGAAAACAACTATCCAAACATAACGCTGAGGAAGAGAGATTGAAACTCTTAGAGAAAAAATAATTTCACGTAATTGTGAAAATATTCATTGAGCAAGTTTTTTATTTGACATTCTATGTGATGTGTACTAATTCATTATTTGACATTTTATGTGATGTGTATGGTGCATTTTGACGAGTACTAAATAACTATTTAGATTAAGGATTTTAAATTATGTAAATTAAAGTTATAGGTGATTTAATATAATGTGTATTACAGTTCTGTATGATTAAATGTAATGTATTATATACATTTTAAGTTTGGGTGAAAATTTTCAAATTAGATATCAAATAAATATGCAAAATGCACAGTTGTTATTAGCATACCTATCTTAGATAAATCTATGTAAAAGATGCCGAGAGATGTCATTCTTGAGGCACCTATTCCACTTATGTCACAAATCCAATATAAGATAGGTACCTCGAGAATGATATCTCTCGATGTCTTTTACATAGATTTATCTAAGATAGGTATGCTAGTTTTTATTTCTCTCACTTTACTCTATATTTTTGTTTGAATTTATTTGTATTTATATATTTTTTAACTTGTTTTATTTTTTAATTTAATCATTTGATTTTGAAATAATTAAATTGTTTTATTTTTTATTTTATGTTGTTGGTTTTTAAATAATTAAATACTAACATTTTTACGCCATTACAACTCTCAGCTTTCCCACCAATGGCACTGTAAAAATACCGGTGTAATAAATAAATAATAATTAAACTATTATATTTTGAAAAAATAAAATTATATCCTGTCATATTATTAAATAATTGTGGGTCCATATAAATAAATTTATTTATTTTGAGATAAATAAAATTATCACAATAATAAATATAATTCACTTATCATATATTCCAACATGGTAAATAAATAATTAAATTCTTTTATTTGAAGTAAATAAAATTATCATAACAAAATTATAATAAATAAATAAATTATATATATATATATATATATATAATACAATATAAATAAATTATTATTATTTTATTTTATTTTTTGAGGTAAATTAAATTACAAGTCTAAATAAGTAAATAAAATTCTAATTCATTGCCATGTTATTAAATAATTATAGCCTGAATAAATGAAAAAACTAAAAGGGTGTATAAGTTTTCTTAATGTTGGCTTTAAAATAACCAAATGTTAATACACTCATGCCATTATAAAAAATTATCCCCCTAAATTCTAATGTAGGAACACGTATTGGTGTAATTATTCACATAGAAATTAGGTCAAATTTTAATTAGTGATGCCACATAACCACATCATACATAAGGATAAATCAAAAATAATTTAAATTTTAAACTCCATATTAGTATGTTCTACATGGAAGACACTCTATCCTTTATGAAGATCATGAGGTGAGTTTGCCTTGGGTCTTTTTCTAAGGTCTAAAATCCAAGGTAGATCTAACCTTCACATGTAAGTCGCCATCCATTATTATACCTAAATCACATTAATAATTTCATCATATTATAATCAAATTGAGAAGTGTTATTAATGGTTATAAGACATGTTCCAATCCATTCACAGTAAGTAGTTGTGAATCAATTTGCATATGACTACCATGCCACCCATAAATTGGCACTACGTAATCGACATTGTTTTATTTGTACATGGATTTTTATCACATGCATACATATAATATTAACTACCAATTATATATATATATATATATATATATATATATATATATATATATATAATCAAACTCTATTTTTTTCATGTATATTCAGGAATGATGGTGTTATCAGACCATTGCATTAATGTTTTGAAAAAAATGTAATTTAAAATAATAATACCTACTTTTTTATTATAAGAATAGGTCAATTTACCAAAACTTACATTCCATGACTTGATTTTTAAGCACATCAAGGATAAATGTAATCTCGAAATCAAAAACCATATAAATATTAAATTTCCAAAAGTAAATGTTCAATAAACATAAGTTTAAGTGAATTAATCAAACAGAAAAAGTGATATCAATCTTAACTCATATGCATAATAGTTAAGAAAGATTGATTCCAAAATTGAGTTAAATGAGTAAGAACCATTTACATTGCTGAAATAAAGATTCATTGAGTCAAATGTAACCTTTAATACGTATCAATTTATAACTTACAAACATGTCAACAAATCTATGGTTAACTTTCCATTTCAAAAAATGCTACAGCTATTACTAATATGTTACAGCTAAGATTTTGACATAACAAGGGAAAATTACTATATAACAATTTTAATGAATGTAATGACTGTAATCATACTTCCCGTGACCCTACTCCTTATGATTATACATCATATCATGTGTAGACTACCAATCCTAGTTATCCTAATTAGATTCATAAGCCATTTGCTTGGACCTTTTCCATGCCACACCCCAACCCTTTAACCATCTCAGGTCTTTCTCACACTAGATAGACCGCTTGGGGACCCTGCAGGACCCATTCGAGAGGTTGTTGACTAGCTTAGGATTTAATTTGACCCAGGTCATGGCTTAGGGAGGAAAACCATGACCTAGTCTACACGTTTCCTTCATGAAAGCCATGACGTAGGCCACAACCCAAGCAGAACGCGTAAAAATCCCCCTGTTTGGTCCTAAACAGTAAAAAATAGCTAGTTTTTTTACTTTTTGACAGATTAGGGCTGGATATATGTGATATTACTCATTCATTCACTCCTCTCTCTTCATTTTCACTCCACTATTTCATATCTCTCTAATCATATTCTCTTAATCACACACTTTGGAAGCTTGGTAGCCATCTTCGAACCTCTATTGGTTCTTGCTTGGCATGATTGTTTCCTTGGTGTAATAGGGATGCCCTACATTGTTGTTAATCTTGTTTGGTGATTCTATTTCCTGATTACAGTGTTCCTAAAGCTTGTGGACTACCCCTAGCCTCCTGAAGACTCCATTGCATCTATTTCCTGTGCTCCTTGCATTGCTTCTCTCAGATTGGTGGCTTCCCCCTTCCATTTCTCCCATAGCTTTAGCTCTTGGTCTGGACTCAGCATAGTCAACCTGATCTTCTTCTTACATTACCTCCCAAGCTTGGATAATCAGTTGGTAGAAGGTCTGCACATATTTTGAGTTTGATATGAGGGCACTTTGCTTAGCAAAGTGAAACTCTTTTCTTATTTGCAATAGTATATATGCTAGGGTTTGCTTGTTTTAGAAAACTAGTTATTGAAGGCTTTGCTTAGTATAATTTCTAAATCTTATTGCATCTGTACATGTTTATAGAGCATTTTCATATCTTGAGATGCTCCTTTGTTCTATATGTTTACTCTATTTTGAAATTGGTTGCATTACATAGTAGATACACTAGAAAATGTATGCTCTCTCTCTCTCTCTCTCTCTCTCTCTCTCTCTCTCTCTCTCTCTCTCTCTCTCTCTCTCTCTCTCTCTCTCTCTCTCTCTCTCTCTCTCTCTCTCTCTCTCTCTCTCTCTCTCTCTCTCTCTCTCTCTCTCTCTTGAAACTAGAAAACTAACAAGAAACACTATTATTTCATTGAAAGGTAACTTGAATCTAGTATAGGCATGCTCTTTAGCCCTTGCCCAAAAATATCTCTGATTTCCAAAATGGCTTTCAATTGGCCTCAAAGTGCCTTGTTCATTATATTTACTCTCATTTGGTTATTCCTTTTGTTTCAATATTGCTATCTCTTTCTTGTTCATGTAAGCCTTAATATAGTTTTTAGTTGTTTTTTATTATTGTGGTTGGGTTTACTAGAGGTTCATGCATACCTTGTATGCTCATTTGCACTTGCCCCAACTTGGTTTTTAAACCCATCTATAGCATGGTGCAAGTTGGCAATCTGGATAGCCACTATAGACCTCCTATGGTGCATAAAACCCCTGAGCCTTCCAACCTCTTAGTGGTTTGCTTTAGCACCCTGTCAAACACTAGTGGCTGTGTTCACATTCTTGGAGCTACAATGAGTTTCAGAAATCATAACCTTATTAGTAATACTAATAATTGATTTATAGCATAAAATGAAAATAATGATTATTTTCCATTAAACAACATACCCAAACAAGTGTCTTCATAAATAAGAAACAAAGAAGACCACTCAAAATTAACATACAATCATGTATCAAATTTGAAACAAGAGCAACCATAATGACTGCAATCATATCATCAACAAGTTAATCTTGTCTATATACTTTCAATTGGTCCCATAAACCTAAAGAAGAAAAGAAATCAATATCCACAGGAAACTACAACTATACACATTTACTCCAAAAAGAGAGAAATATAATTCAAGAGAAACTATAGCCAAGTGAAGTCACTACTGAGCTACACTTAAACAAGCTAATTTTAACAACAAGAGTAGATTACTACAGTGACACATATGAAAACTACCATCACAAATAAGTGACAGATTCATAAATAAGCTACAATCATCTTTCGTGCAACATAATATGCAATCTCCAACTTATATTTATTATTACAATAGTAAGAAAACTACAACTATCCTCACTTTTAGTTGTAGCTTAAATATATTCAAGATTGAAATAAGCTACAACTCACCAATGAGCTAAACACATATATGACAAGTTATTTATGCTAACTAGTAACAAGTAAACATTCTAGTAATGCAGTCATATAGAACATATTCAAGATAAGCACATTAATAATGCATTAGATGATGAATGGAAGATGCTATATAAAGGGTTGTTATTGATAAGTAAAAAGATTTTTACTTGTCAATAACAAACTTAATCTTCAAAATGATATTCCTACATTATTGTATATTATGTTAATATGCAAAGATTATATCACTACAAGGAGTGAACATAATACATAACAACTCAAGATATTACCAGTATGAAATAAATAAGACTTAGATTTTTTTTCTACCATTGACATATAATAATTAACAAACGATTATGTTTGCCTAAGTCAAGACATAACCCACTAAGGGTATGCCTTGTGTATGTTAAAGTGATCTTTTTATGCAAAAATAACCAATCACGTCAAAGAAAATCAACTCACATTGCCAAAGGATTAAATTCATTAACAATCAAGTAAGGATATGAGTTAAAAACATATCATAATAATCAATTGATATGACTGAATCTCAATTAAACTACATACAATACATTTACAACTATTAAGTTAAATATGTAAACACCAATATTGGCCTACAAGGACCTTTATTACAATGCATAAAATTATACAAAATATTTTTAACAACATGAGACATAATGAGTTCCAAAAGAGCATTTAAACATGAAGGAAAACACAGTCTAAAGCTTGTAGCAATCCTCAAAATAAATGCATAATCATCAATGGTAAGAAGTCTTTTCAACATCAAAATGAGCCCAACCATATAGTGAGTCCCTACCCACCCCAACCATTAGTTGAAGAGTAGAATAGATCATCTCGCATTGAGCCCATGACATATAAGTAAATAACTATGATAACTTACAAATGAGATCCAGGGTTTAGGCTAGGGTTACATGAACAAAATAACCAATCACCAAACAATAACCCAAAAACATGAAACACTCAACAATGCTTAAGAGGTAGCTTTCAGCAAGGCAAACATTACTAATTTATAAAAATCAACTCAAATAAAACAAAATACACAATGGTTTTTTCGACAAGCAAAATCAATAAGCAAACACACATGTGAAGTGTCACAAATCATATAAGAAAGCACCATACATAGTCCAAAATAATTATAACCATAAAATTAAATTATACAGTTCATCTATATGCCATCCAAAGATGAGATAAAGCATATTTAACCTCACTCAACAATGAGTTTTCATCAGCCATAATATTTGGCAAAAATAAATGTCTTATAAGCATATATTCAAATGTAAGCATTCAGGAAGAACCCATCTACTTTCAAACTACATTATGTTTTTTATTCAAAGTAAAAATATCACATCTAAACTTTGCACATAAAGCCAAAACAAAACAACTTACTTGTTCCCATAAAGTTCCTACAACCAATTGTGCAACCACTTTTTTTTCTCCTATTTTCTTTTTTCTTTTTATTTTCTTCTAAACCACACCCCTTTTTTTCATTTCCATTCATCACAATCCCATTTAAACTATTCTTTCTTTCATGAGTTGGAGTCTCAACTAGGATAATAGTTTAGTTCTTCTTATTGAAATTACAGTTGTTCCAAGAAAACAAGTGTTACCATCCAAAATACCCTTACATGAAATCTAACAAATTTCAAACCCCTCATCGCCATCCAAACACCAAGCCATTTTAACTCCTAGCATAAATGAAATGCATTATATTGCCTTCTAAAAACACTAATCATCGATTAGGTATATCAAAGGTCAACTTTACTTGTTGCAACAAAATCAAATAATAACATAATCATATTCCAACCAAAATCCAAATGACTTTGATTAATCCCATTATCACTTGATTCTAAAGAACCTTACAATCCCATTCCATGGTTAAGTCTTAGTGACTTACAAATATAATGTTATAGCCACATTTTGAAAGGCCTTAAAAATATTGTCATAGTCTAAACCCTTGGACTTCAATATAAATAATCCAAGATCCTCATAAAATAATTTATAGGTCCAAGTGACCTTCAACAACTGTTTCAAACTTCTCTATGCCAACAATTCAACCTTGTAATCAAATTGTTTATTATTCAGGTTCAGTCTGAGTCAAAATGTCTAATTTTCCTCTCATTGACCAATGTCATATTGATTCAACAATAAACAAAATAGAACATGTAAAGACTACATAAAATAATAATTCAATCATGCAAAACAAATAATCAATGTGCAGTGCATGGCAAATAAAATACAAGATGGGGTCTAACCTTAAGAATCACGCAAACAGGTAGTAGCGTATAAGATGTGGATCTCATTCATATTTTATCATATTTATATACTTGTATACCTTACGCTTGACCCTGAATGATTTTTTTCACTTTCTAACCTAACTCATACTAAAACAACACCAATCATGGCCATTAGGATTTGTTGTTGAGATTGACACCTTATTTTCACCTTCAGTAGGCTCATTTATAAATGTTCTTGGCACCGGCCAGGACATGGTGGGTGTAAGATATCCATAGTCTATAGAATGTTTAGCAACATCTTCTATTTCTATATCAACAGTATTCTAGACAACTATATTTACTAACTAGTATGATTCTCTAGAGATTATATATTTGGCTCCTGTAATCTTTTTTTTGTCAAATTAGAAAGACATTATGTCTTGTTCTCTTCATAAATTATTTAACACGAATATATAAAACTGACAATAATACATACGAAGGCAAAAATAATACCCATATTATAGCCATGCAACAGAACGCTATATAACATCGTGAACTTGATAACTTTAAGACATATTTTATACTACCATTGGACACATATGGATAATACAATGGGTTATCTAAATCTCCATTTGTTCTATAAATTTTGCAAGCATTTTCATCTTCATCCTTTGTTTCCTCCATCAAATTATTGTTGGTATTGCTCCTTGAGGTCGGGGGTTCGAATCCCTCCCCTCGTTTGTTCAATCTCTTCCATGGAGAGCCCAATTCAATACAACATACTCATGAGAGTGTAAAATGTGGGAAAAGGTGATAATCTAGGACAGGAGAAATGAAATTGTCAAGCTCTGTGAAAATCCATAAAATTCAATGTGTTAAACAAGATCAATTTCAAATAGGAAACAATCAAACCCTAGGCTATGAGGCCAAATCCAAAACAAATGCGCCACTCCATATTCACTAACAAAGCAAGGCTAAATTAGAGATTTTAATCTTTCACATTCTAATAAAGTTCCCTACAAAACCTAAACAAAAATAATTTGATGTTCTAATACCAACCCAATAGAAATCAACAAATGACAAGCCAATTATACTAAAAATAGAATACCAAAAATAAACCTGATAATCAAATTACCGAGACATACTTGTACCCTTAAATAGTGAATCCAATGTCTCACATAACTTTGAAATTAGTTTGATGTGCACCATATAGACACCTAAATCTATGTCTTGTATTTTCTACTTAACATGTTATATGTAATGTAATGACACAATTACAAAGTAATTTTTTACGTCAATAGTTCATCCTTGTCAGCTTCTAACTCAAAAGTAAAAATAAAATATCGAAAAGGTGTTTATTCTTATGGAAACTAAAGTACTTATAAAATAGCCTAAAATTACCATGCTACCATCATACACATTTTTAAAAGAATGAAAATTGTTATCAAATCTCTGTGCCCTTTTTGGAAGAGTTAGCTTGATTAGCAGGAAATGACATTGACATAAAATTCAAGGCTTACAACATAGTTGAAGGCCTTTTTTTAATTGCATATCAGTAACTAATCCACATTAAAGCACGAGAGCAATTAAATGTTTTTTTTTAGTATGGGAAAAAAAAGCTTATTTTCCTTCTTTCAACTACACATGGCGATTGATTCAAGCACCAAAAATGCAAAACATTGGAAACATATTGGTAAGAAATATTGGTATTGTATGCACTAAAATCCACTCACCCTATTAATTCTAATAATTTCACTAATTTCTGCTAATTTAACTACATTTCCAAGCTACTATACCTAATATCCCATTGTCCCCTTTCCATTCCCTACATCCTACAAACCTTACTCCATCCCAAAACCAATTAACCCCTTGATTAAACCCCTAACAAAACCTATTTACCCACTAACCTACTCCCTAAGCCACTAGCCAATTTTAAAATACAAAATAATCTACCTACCCAACCACCACCCTATTTTAGCCTCTCCTAAACCCCTAAATCCTAATAGGAGATTTTTAGAATCGGAGGATTCTAGAAATCTCCTCCATTTTAGCCCCCTTTCTCTAGAATTTTCTATTCTAAAGATCTCCATGGAATTAAAAATTCCATGGAAAATCCCTCGTCATTGATCTCAATTTGAGCCATTGATTTCTCCCTCCATGCCTATATAACCAAGCTCACTCCCAACTTAAAATTAACTAGAACACTTGAAATCAATTTGTCATCTTGCTATCTTGCTATCATAACACCCTCTTTGCATCTATTTTAACCATTATCAAAGCCATCTTCAGAGCACAAAATCTCTTGGGAAGCCATTATCAAGCATTATTCAAGCAATCCAACATCTAAATTATTTGCATCCAAAATCAGTTGTGCAATCCTGGAGAAGAGCTACAAAGAGGTAATGTGATGGTAAAGAATCCAATAATAAGTTGATTATCTCTTTCATTCTTCTCTGTTTGATGTTTGTTTAGATTTTGGGGTTATTATTGCTTAAAGTAGTAAAATAAAAAAAAATTAAAATTTAGGCAAACATATTTGTGACCACGGTGGGATAGGTCCTTCCTCTTTATTTGACCTACTCGAGTTGTTAATGTGGTGATAAGCTTGCAGGTGGGAAGAAGGAGGATTAGTGGTCATTTTGGAACTCATTGATAGATATTTCCTTATAGGGATTTGTAAAAATTTTGGTTTACATCAATATCCATGTCTTTGTAAATAACAACACTATATTTTAAATCGATTTCAAAATCCATTAGTAATCTTCATTTCTGACATGCATGATTTTTTATCTATTTTCTTTTTAAGAAAAAGAAAATGAAAAGAGAGAGATTTGTTGATCAAATCTACTTTTTTACTAACGCTAATCATTTTAGATACCATAACCCTCTCAGCAAACTCGCAGGTAATTATATATTTTTATTTTCTACTGTCAATAAGGATACTCATGTCTTTTGATACTTGAAATTATGGTGTTCCATAAGAAATAAGTTTTGTTTCATCATTTTAATAATTATAATAAATAAATATTGTCTGGCTTTAAGAATTATGTCAATTGATTTAATCTTTAGTGTGCTTTGATGGATATTCGTATGTTGTTCTAAACCTCTCATTTTAGCACTTCACAGTCCAATCGACCCCTATTAGTGGAAGCATTGGTGCTTTGAGGGATTTTGGCAAATGGTATCGTGAGGGCGCTAGCAAAGGTGAAGCGAACGAAGTGAGATGCTTAGCAGGGTAGGAAGGTAGAAAAAAAGGAAGAGGTATTTAAGGCAGTCATGATTTTATTGTCTGAGCACAAATAATCATCAATATAGTTTTGTTTTTTATTATTATCCTTAATTATATTATGACTTCAATTATGCACTCGATGTCCTTTTAGGTAGACAAATTAAATGGTTTTTTAATCTATTTGAAGCAATCATTGTCATTGTTTTGTTGAATGTTTGTGATCTGTACAAATTCACCATTCTAGGGAAGACACCTTTAGTGAGAGAATTATAGTTATGGATAGTCCACAAGGCTGCACTCTATTGTAATGCAAGATTTTGGGATTAATTTCATTGACATTCATTAAAAGCTTTTGACAGGTATATAGAGATTAGGAAATACTCCATCACCACCCAACAACAAAATTGCTTGCCATTTCACCATGCACTACCTACCTACAGTCCACCTGGTCTTGGCTGTCCGTAATCTGTGCCACTTTACAATAAATGCAGTTGGGTTTTGAACCTTGAACACTCAGATTTTCATACACTTTCAAGATGTTTTACCGAACAGATCGCACCCTTTTCAGTTGGCAAAGGTAAATAAATTTGGTCAGACACCTAGTGCATTTTGGATGTATTTTGCAGTCATTACATTAACATTTATTAGAGGTATTTCAACAAACGGTTTGCCTGCATCCTACATTGCCTAAAACAACATTTTAGTCTTTAAAACACCATCAAACATTATTCCTTGTTCTGTTGTTCAGGGTATACTATTTGTTTTAACACGCCACTCCACGTCTTTTTTTATTCACCTCAATTATTATTGGAGGAACCCCTAAAAAAACTTTTACGATGTGCCATTTGAATACCTCCTTCCATGTCAATGTATCTCTCTGTCACATGCCATTGCTTTCTTTTGCCTAAAGCATCATTATTGATATAGAGCCCCCATGGCATCCAATGATCCCCATTTTTATAAATTTTCAAATCAATAGTCATTTAGTTTAGTTTTGTTAATGTTTAATTAAAATATCATTATCCAAATTTGTTTTCTTATCATCATAAGTGTCAAAATAAAACTTTAAAAAATGATCTATATATATATATATATATAATATAAGTCAATTGGTAATAATTACTATATTATTGTCCTTTAAAATTTTTACTAATAATCATAGTTTTTGTATATATAACTAATAATATCTTTATAATTTAAATGAGTGTTAAGTCCAAAAAGACTAGTTGTTTTGTAATTTTAAGTTTAAAAGTTTTTATCATTTTGATAAAACTAATTATAATTTGTCATAATAATTTATACATTAATAAATAGAGGAAAATTTTATTCTAACCTATAGGTTACAAAATCCAGCACTACTAATGTTATTTTCTTTACAGGGTCATTTATCAAAACACGTAAATTTAAAACCACTAATCATTGTCTTGTAGATTGCCTCTTTTGCCAATCAAACTACTAATCTTTGTCTTGCAAGATACCTCTCTTGAGTGCCAAACTTAAACTACTAACCCTTTTGGTGTAGGACCCCTCAAGACCAAAGACACCCCATTTTGTTTTCTAACCTTTGTGCTTGCAGGAAGGGGTGCCAATAGTATATTATTTTAGTTTTATTATATATACTTGTTTGTTATGTGGGTGATTTTTCTTGATTGCGTGTAATTTTATATACTTATGTTCCTCATATAGAATAATTAAATGGTAAATCAATCGTGTGTTTGCCTATGTGTTATCTTGGCCTGAGTCTAGGATAGCATGTGATGTGGAATTCATCCCCACGCATGAGCTTAACAATTAAGGGTTGGACATGGATTTCATCACCACACACTAACCAAACTTTGTGTTCCAACAAAGTCTAAAAATTAAGAGATTTGTCATTCGATGCCTAAATGGAATTCTCTGTAAGGGTTTCATGGAGTGAGGGGCAGTTAAGATCCAATACATAAGGTGGTTAGACAACATGTTATACGAACTTGGGCCTCACTGTACCTTCACGTATATAGAGGGCATACCTAGAAACCCTTATGTATACCTAGAATATGAGCTTTCAGCCATAACAAGTGTACCACTATAAGAATTAGTATCAGCTCCGAAGTAGCCATCATGTGTGAACGGGGTTGAGACGATTTTGTAGATTTTGTAATGGGTCATCGACCTACAGCCTCACCCATAAAGCCATTGGATGGTTTAAGAATCAAGTTACACACCTTTATCAATTGACTAATTTAGGATTCATGATTGTGTGTTGTTTGAGTGTTGTGTTAGACCTGTATTGTTTGCCAATTGAGTCGGCCATACCCCATTTTGTGTGTGACACCTTAGATACCCTTAGGTAAAAATCCAATCTTATCTCATCATCTCATAAATATTCCATATATCCTCTAATATACTATCCATAGTCTCTATTCACCTCTTTATATCTTAAACCACATCCATCCTATATCACCTACCCATCTCGAATTGATCACTCATTCCATATTTTCTATCTTAAGACCACTTGTAGCACCTAGCCTATATATTCTCCCATCCCATATTCATCTTCCATGCCTTTTGTGTCTAAACATCCATTATTACATCTTTCTTGTCCAATCCTACATACCATCACACATATCATATCCACCCAATATCCATCCTCCCTTTATCCTCTCATGACCTTTAAATACTACATTTAGTCTTAGAATCAAATTTTAGTGGTCACCCATCCTCTTAAGTCCTCATTATCACTTTTTACATCTTTAGACTAGGTATTATCGATATACAAAGTCTTATCGAGATTTTAATCTAACACCCATCACCCATCCCTATCAAGTACCTTATTCACCTAACACACATCCAATCACCCCTTTTGCTAGTGGATAAGGTATTTGATCCCATCACTCGCTTTAATACTTAGCTAGATTGGTTTCTTACAAGGCTTTGTCTCTTGGTAATTCTTAGTCATCTCATCCCTTTCTAAAACGAATCATCACATCATTCTCTTTGACCACTAGTAAATTTGGTTTCTAGACTAAGTATCCAAAACCTCCACATCACCTATCACACTTCATCACATCTCTTTTTCCCTCATCCAAAATGGTGACTCACACCCATACCCAACTTAGGATTGGACAAACTTTCAACCAAGACTTTGACACATTGGGGAATCTAGTTGATCTAACTCGAGATCATGATGATACCCATAGTGATATGCATACCCCCAGAGGAGAAGATGAACGGTTCAATCCCCTCCGTAATGATGAGGTTAAGAACTTAATTGGCTGATACCTCTATGAAAATTGTGATCATGTTTTAGCCTATGCCATTGAAATAGGGGGCACATTACCCTCAACTTTTGATCAAAGCCTCCTATAAAATATAGTCTACCCTCCCACCCATCCTAACACACCACATAAAAATGTACATACCAACCAAATACCCAAAGAAGAGGGTGGTGTAGACCACAAATTTATAGAATAAGAACGCCCAACACCCCTCCGTAATAATCATATTGAGGCTAATAGGAGGCAAACTCTCTTAGATGACCACTTAGACCAAATTACCCAGCAAATTAACCTCTTACTCCGTGCTCAAAATCAATGTCCATCATCCCCCCATCAAAATAACATCCAAAACACCCAAAATGTCCATAATACTCAAAACACTCACAACACTCAAAATACCCATATCCCCCAAAATAGTCAAAATCAAACCACTAATCCTCTTGGGGACCCCGCATTCGTACAAGAGTGGAAAGCAATGAAGGAAACCCTCCAACAAATAGACCCATGCTCACAAGCTCTCAAATACAAATATGAAGATTTTTGCTCTTCACCCTTGGACATGAGTATCTTATAAATACCTTTCCCTCTACACTTTGAAGTACCTAAATTCAAAAAATATCAAGGGAAAGGAGATCCCTGAGATCATGTGCAAGAGTTTTACATGGCTTGCCATGAAGTAGCATATGGAGATGCCTATTTATTAAGATTTTTCCCAAAAAGTCTTATTGGACCTGCTTTAGAATGGTTCATGTAGCTACCCAAAGGGTCTATATCTAGCTTTGAAGAATTAACAGAACAATTTGTCAAACACTCTTCCTTTAATATTGAACATGACATCTCTATAATAGATGTCTATAACACCAAGTAGAGAAGCGGGGAAGCCCTGGCATACTTCTTACAAAGATGGAGAAGTTTAGCAAGCCACCTAAGATGCACAGTACTTGAAAAAGAGTCAGCCAAAATATTTTTGGATAACCTTAATGTTGAGCTCAAATATCAACTAAAACTCTAATGTGCTAAGACCTTTGATGAAATAATTAATAAAGGGATGTAAACTGAAAAGGCCATTATTGAAAAAGGAACA
The DNA here is from genome assembly GCA_037957365.1 of Torreya grandis. Lineage (NCBI taxonomy): Eukaryota > Viridiplantae > Streptophyta > Pinopsida > Cupressales > Taxaceae > Torreya > Torreya grandis. Next base: position 2,954,679 of record JARHVA010000649.1, read on the forward strand.
ATCAAGTTATATTCTCAAAATGAACATAGATAAAATCAAGACAACTCCTTTTCAAGAAAGTCAAAAGTATTTAACAAAAATAAGAATGTTGTGGGAGATGGGGTGATCGATTCCAAATAACATGTGTAAATAGTAAAAAAGAAGAACCTTGTAGAACAATCAAATGTCTCCTCTATTCACGTACCACGAGGCAAGCCAAAGCCTCAGATTAACAGAAGACCATTCACTAGCTTGGGAGTACCCATTGAAATGGTCTTTGACCAATTAATTATTGCTAACATGATCACCCTTCCTAAAATTAGACCTATGTATGATCATCAACCAAAGCCAGATTGATACCATGAAGATGAATTTTACAAATACCACAGGGTCAAAGGTCATGATATAGAAAGATGCTTGCAACTAAATCACTATATTCAAGACCTGATTGAAAGAGGTGACATTGAAATAGAAGGGGAAAATCCTTCAAATCAATCTACAAATGAGCAGCTAGGCATTTACAAGGACATGTTACCCAAGCATGATCAAAGAAATAAGAGACCAACAAGAGACTAGGGTTAGGCCTCTTCCTCCAACTATACCGACTACCATACCATGCCATACCACTATATCAACACCATTAAAGTCCGTAACCCCAAGAGTCCACTCCACCTTCATCCACCATTTAAAAAAATAATTGGGCCACTGTTGGTTGTGTGGTCACCACCAAACATAGTAAAATTGTAGTTCCTTCAGTACCACCCAAAGACCCATATACCTTATTTGCTAATCAAAAGGGGAGTATTTCTAAGAAAGTTTCAAGTTCTTTCGATAAGTCTTATGACATCATTCAGTAGCTTGAGAAAATAATAACTCAAATTTAATTAATGGAACTTCTTAAAACATCCCCTTTACATTGAGAGATAATCAAGTTTTGAATGACCTAAAAGTCCCTAGTGATTTGGATACTAATTAATTACAAACATTAGTAGGACATTTATCCCCTTCATAGCAGATTAATTTTGGTGCCTAGGACATGCCTCCAATCGTCCCCCACCATAATTATCCATTGTTCATTGAAGTATCTATATCCCACCACTATGTCTCTCGGGTTCTCATAGATGGAGGATCAATGTTAAATTTTTGCAATCTAGACTTCTTGAAGAAATTGGGGTATTTAGAAGCATCTTTAAGGCCTACCTTGATTATGATAAGGGCTTATGATGACAATGAGAGGCCATTTGTAGGAACTATCTACCTTCCCATTGCCTTGGGGTCAGTAGTACACCAAACATTGCTCCATGTTGTGGATGTAGATTTGCCTTATAACATGTTGCTTGGACATCTGTGGATCCATGAAATATAAGTTGTTCCATCTACTTTACATCAATGTCTCAAATTCTCCAACTCCAGTATGGAAGTTACCATCCCTAGAGAAATTGATCACTTTCATGGCTATTAAATGGACCAATCCTCATCATCCTATCAATATCTTGACACCAACAATTACATCCTAAGTTCAATAACTGCCAAGTATATATCCCCCGATCAACTTGTATCTGCATCAGATCTGATACCTAAGGTTACCCACTTAAAAATCACATCTACAGGGTGTGGAGATATGAATATAAAACATTTTGCATTGGTAATTTGCCACTCTCCCAATGTAACTATGGGTCCCTGGCCATGCGTAAGGTCAATCCAATCAAATATCAGTTTGGACTAATGACCTTCTTAAGTACAAGATTACTATTTAAAGAATGTATTGAAGAATTGGATGACTCATGGCTCACTCTAGATGATGAGGCCCTTATATCTCCAATTAAGCAATACCCCCGTGTCCAGAAGATGATGGAAAATATGCGTTATAAAAGGAAAGGACTAGGAAAGCAAGAACAAGGAAGGCTTGAACCCATCATGGTTCATGAATATCCAAAGTATCTTGGTCTAGGGTAAAAACTATTTGATGATGACCTAAATAATATCATTGTGGATACTCTTCCAATCCTTGAGCAGTCTCTCTCTGATGATGAAGTTGAGACAAGTTCCATTTATAGTCGCTTCGAAGAGCTCACTACCACCAACCTCTTTCCTGATACCACCATTTTCACCATCAACATCTCCCTCTGCTATCCATCACTCATTGATTGGGATAAAAAATAGGAGCCCTCTTTTGATACATTTCAAAATGATGAAGTGATCTTGGAATATATGGGAGCTCAAGATTTTATGCCATGTGGTGATCACAAAAAAGGCTTTTCATAAATATTTGTTAGTCTACATACTTTGGAGAACAACAAGAACCCCATGATCAAAAAAATGAAGAACAATCTGAAGAGGAAGAGCCTCCTAAAGATTCGGATGAACTCCCGCACATCTCATTAGAATTAGAAGAGTACTTTGACATTGATACCAAGCTCCCAGATTGTTTGGCTTCAGATGTTCCAAAAATATCATTGCCTCCCTGTTTACAAGATCAATCACCCTCTCTTATTGAGGAGGTGATAGAAATCAACATTGGGATTGAATAATATCCCAAAATGGTTAAAATGGGGGCATCTTTAACACCCGAGGAACATAAATTTATCATTGAGTTGCTTAAAGAATTCATAGACATATTTGCATGGAGCTATGCGGACATTCCTAGATTAGACCCCTCTTTGGTAGTACATCACTTAGTAGTGCATCCTAATGCTAAACCGATCAAACAAAGATTGTGTAAGATGCACCCCAAAGTGACCCTGTTAGTCAAAAGAGGAGATACAAAAATTCCTGGAAGTTGGCTTCATCTGAGTAATCAATTATTTTGATTAGATCTCTAATATTGTTCTTGTAACCAAGCCACAAGGCAAAATTCAGATTTGCATAGACTTTCAAGACATAAATAAGACATGTAACAAGGAAAACTTCCCCCTTCCCAACATCGACATGATTGTGGACTCAACCACCGGATATGAAATGTTGTCTCTCATGAATGGCTTTTCAGGATACAATCAAATCAAAATCATGCCCAAGGACCAACACAAAACAACTTCTATCACTCTATGGGGAATATTTTGCTATCAGGGCATGCCCTTCAGCCTTAAAAATATAGATGTAACTTATCAATGGGCCATGAAAGTCATTTTCCATGACATGATGCATGCTATAATTGAAGATTATGTGGACGATTTATTGGGGAAGTCCTGACTCAAGTCAGAACATCATATAGTTTTAAGACATATCTTTAAACGATTGTGAGATTACAAAGTCGAGCTAAATCCCAAAAAGTGTGTATTTGGTGTTACTTCAGGAAAGTTATTGGGATTCATAGTTTTTAGAAGAGGCATAAAAGTAGATCCAGCCAAAGTGAAGGCAATTATGGAAATGCCTCCACTTCACAATATAAAGCAACTCAGAAGTCTTTAGGGAAAATTGTAATCCATTAGGCATTTTATCTCTCAACTTGCAGACAAATGTCACCCCTTCACCCATCTCTTAAAGAAGGGGAACACTTTTATTTAGAACTCTAAGTGCCAAGAAGCTTTCAATAATCTCAAACAATATTTGGCCAACCCACCTGTGTTGTCACCTCCTATCTTGATAAGGCCCTTGCTCTTGTATATTTCAACAACCTTATGTGCAATAGGTGCCCTCTTAGCACAACATAATGATTAGGGCAAGGAATAAACAATATATTATCTCAATCACACACTAATATCTTATGGGTTGAACTATACTCCAATTGAGAAGGCATGCTTAGCCATGGTCTTTGCCTCACAAAAGCTCTGGCACTACATGCTCAATAATCTTCTCCAGCTCATCACCAAGGTTAACCCTCTTAAGTATTTATTGTCTAAATCAGCCCTTACAGGAAGAATGGTTAAGTGGATCATGTTACTCAGCGAGTTTGACATCGAATATGTTAATCAAAAGGCCATTAAAGGACAAGTCATAACAGATCAATTAGCTGAAGCACCTCTTGAAATGACTAAGCCCCTGGTAACAACCTTCCCAGATGAGTTTATATTGAGTACTTCAGAATCAAGTAGTTGGAAATTATATTTTGATGGATCATTTACTATGCATGAATCAGGGGCAGGCATCCTTCCCATCACCCCACAAGGTGACCTTATCCCAAAATTATTTAGCCTCACCTTCCCATACACTAATAATATCTTCAATTATGAGGCTTTGATCATTGGCCTTCACCTAGCTATCCAATGGATATCCATCATTTATAAGTATTTGGAGACTCACAAGATATAATCAAATAGGTCAATGATGAGTTCCAGACAAAGGATGAGGAATTACTTCCATATAAATAATTGGTTGATCAATTGAAATAGAATTTTCAATCCATTACATTTGAGCAAGTACCAAGAGGGATTAATAAAGCAGCTGATTCAATAGCCACCATTGGCTCTCTCATTGATCTCCCTGAAGATGTTTTAGAAGAAAACTTTTTAATAGAACATCTAATTCTCCCAGCACGTCAGTCCATGAATCCCTATCAAATTTGTGTAATTAATGATCCTAGTCTTCCCTGGTACCATGACATTTACTAGTACTTCCATGATAACATCCTACCCCCAACCTTAACCACCATCAACGTAAAACCTTTATTCATCACACTTTTTGTTACATAATCCTTGACAACAGAAGCTATGATGGTACTCTATTAAGATGCTTGACCTCAAAAGAGCCCTGTCACATGATCAAGGAGGTTCATGATGGTATTTATGATGGTCATATCAGTGGAATGGCCCTGGCCAAAAAACTACTCCAAACTAGATATTATTAACCAACCATGGAACAAGACTCCTGCTAGTATGTGAAAAAATGTGTTGCTTGTCAAAAACATGGGAATCTTATTCATGCACTCGCATAGAAATTATAAACCATGATGAGTCTATGGCCATTTTCCATATGGGGCCTTGATTTGATTGGTAAGATTAATCTGACTTCATCAGATGGTCACAAATTTATCATTACCACAATGGAGTACTTTACTAAATGGGTAGAAGTGATGCCGTTGACCTACACTACAAGCCTCCAAATCTATAATTTCATCCTCAATCAGATCATTTGCTACTTTGGCATATTTTCCAACATCATATTTGATAATGGCAAATCATTCAAGAATCAGGAAGTTGAGGCCTTATGTCAACGATATCACATCAAGCAACATTTTTCTTCTCCATATTACCCCCGAGGAAATAGACACGCTGAGGCAACCAATAAGACCCTTATCAAGATCCTTAAGAAAATAATCAATCAAGCAGATAAGAATTGGCACCTGCAACTGTATCCAACTCTTTGGTCTTATCACACAAGCATCCACACACTTACTGGGGCCACTCTGTATGCCTTGGTTTATGGGACAGAAGTGATCTTGCTAGTGGAAATAGGGCTCCCCTCCCTTAAAATATCATTAAGGGGCATCATCACTAATCATAATTGCAAACAAGAATGCTTACATGAACTGGAGCTCTTAGATGAGAAGTGATAAAAGGCTCTTGATCACTTACGAGCTTATCAAACTAGACTGAAAGGCTAATATCGTAAAAAGATCCAGTCTAGAGAATTTAAAGCTGGTGACCTGGTCATGAAGGAGAACCAAAAAAATACTAATGTAGACAGAGACAAGAAGGGCAAATTTGAAGCTAATTGGCTTGGGCCTTATATCATCATTGCCAAGTTTGGATATAGAGCCTATAAATTGGCCACATTGGATGGCAAAGAGCTTGATGATCCCATGAATATCATGCATTTGAAGCATTTCTACACCTGACAGGCTCCACCATCCTTTGTCTATGAGTCCCCCCTCTTGGGGGCATACCCTTGTTCACTCCATCCACTCCATTACATCTCCCCAACAGTCCAATAAGTTAAAAAAAAAAAAAAAAATCTATCCAATGGTGAAAACCAATTCTCTAGCACCTTAAGTAAGTACCATGATGAAAATCATTTTCCAGCATCATGGTAAAATAACCCTAACCCTGATCTCAATAGTGGGCATCAATCACAGGTTCTTATACAACAATAAGAGATAAATGCTTCAACATATGGTAGACGATGTTGTTTGTTGAGTAACGAGAATATTTGTTGGGGAAGTCCTCTGGAGTTGCTTATCCATATCTGACATATATATGTCCCCAAAGTCCCATCACATCCTTATCACCATCCCCTATCCTATCACCCCATCATGTCCTCTCTGACAAACATGTCTCCTTTTAACGTCAAGCCAACTTCCATCCCTATTTGTCTCTTGCTGTCCCTAAGATCATGGTTCACACCTTCCGACTAATGTTGTCATTGTGGAAGGGTCAAACATAGGTTTTTTACTTTGGGGGTTTAACATACATTATGATACCGAATCCTGATTGATCAACCTAAGCCCCACTTATGGGTAATTTGAATTTAGTTGGATCCTTGTTTCCCTCTAGTACTATTCGACACAAATATACCATCTGTACATATCCCCTAATCGTCACTAGGCCCATTGTCTATAATCATTTTATCATCATCTCATTGTCCATTCATATATCCTTGTCATTATCTCTATCTTTGGTCTATGTTATGATTATCTTGTGTGAATGTGTGATTATTTAGTTAATCATGTACATATTAATTACATTGTCTTGTTCATTTTCTTTGTTATCATCTTGTATATGTTTTCTCTTGTTAAATTTTATGACAACAAGGATGGTCTAGGTGACTCCTGAACCTGTTTGAGCAACGTCACTAAAAATGGAGTTCCCCCATGCACTTATTTTGACGTACCTTTGACTTCTCTTATGTCATTGGCACACATCCGAATGGTGCAATATTAAAAAGGATTGCAACCATTATTAATGGATTCTAAATTGCCACCCATCCCACTAATCCTGTCAGTTATCCCATCTCACCTATCACCATCCTACCTAAACCTAATTTATCCCCTTGGCCCATCACCCCCTTTACCTCCAAAACCCCCTTGTCGCATCTAAACCCCATCAACTTACTCAATCACCTCCATTTCATCAACTTATTCTCCTTTAGTCGTCTGGGGCATAGTCTTTACCCATCATCCAAATTCAAAACTACATCGGTCTAAGGTCTTTTTAGACTATGTAGGCAACACCTAGTCCCATTTTTGTGCTCAAGGATAACTCGACCACCATTCATCCCTCATCACCATCCCGTCCCTAGACTAGTCACTCGATAACCACACATTGTTTTTAAGTTACGTATCTTACGATAAAGTGGCTCTTCATCATCGATCAACAACTTTTATCCCCTTTATCAATTTCCAAGCCCTCCCTAGCATTTGTCCTTCAACTTAAGTCTTATCAATAGGCTTGTACCCCTCTCATCAACTTAAGTCTTATCAATCACACCACTTTCTAGACATTGGTCGTTTGTCTAGAACCCATCACAACTGAGCCACTTTATCCCCTTGACTCTTGGGGCATCTCAACCTTAGCTAAGTTATTACTCGGGGCATCCCAACCCCATTCTATCATCCTAGTCTTATCCCACCCATGGATTTCTATTCGAGTGACTATCCGAGTCAGTTTTCCCTGCATGCTCCCTCGAGGGGGCATTATATTCACTAACATATCCATTAAAATTCATCTAAGAAACAATTTTTCTTTGAAAGACTATTACTCCTTTCACTCCGATCCACTCGCATTGCCCTTTCAAAGAGGGGCAAAATATATGCACTAAAATCCGCTCACCCCGTTAATTTTGCTAATTTTTGTTTATTTAACTACATTTACTAGCTAATTTAAATAATATCCTATTGTCCCCTTTTCATTCCCTACATCCTACAAACCTTACCCCATCCCAAAACTAATTAATCCCTTTATTAAACCCCTAATCGTAAGCCACTAACCAATTTAAAAATATAAAATAATCTACCTACCCAACCACCACCCTATTTTAGCCTCTCCTAAACCCCTAAACCCTAATAGGAGATTTCTAGAATTGGAGGATTCTAGAAATCTCCTCCATTTTAGCCCCCTTTCTCTATAATTTTCTTGTCTAGAGTTCTCCATGGAATTAACCATTGATATCAATAGCTCAAATTTAAATTTGAGCCATTGATGTCTCTCTCCATGCCTATATAACCAAGCTCACCTCCAACTTGAAATTAATTGGAAAACTTGCAATCAATTTGTCATCTTGCTAGCTTGCTATCATAACACCCTCTTTGCATCCATTTTAGCCATTATCAAAGCCATCTTCAAAGCACAAAATCTCTTTGGAAGCTATTATCAAGCATTATTCAAGAAATCCGACATCCAAGTTATTTGCATCCAAAATCAATTGTGCAATCCTGGAGTGGAGCTACAAAGAAGTAATGTGATGGTAAGGAATCTAATAATACGTTGATTATCTCTTTTATTCCTTTTTGTTAGATGTTTGTTTAGATTTTGGGGTTATTATTGCTTAAAGTAGTAAAATAGAAAAAATCTAAAATTTAGGCAAACATGTATGAAGTGTAACTGTGTTTGTAACTTACTTGTTTGTTGGTCTTTATTTGCTAGAGACTACTCTAGTTTAAGTCAGGGTCTCACTAACTCTAGACCTAATCGAGTGTCTTGATGTTTGCTCGATAAATTTAACAAGACTGCCAACAAATTCCTTGTGGTCGACCATATGATGGTTAAGCTCCCCAAACAATAAAAACGTGGAGGAGTGAAATAGAACATTGAACTACCCGTCAATATAGAGCTACCAAACAAAAATCATCGTCAAGATCAAAGCTACACTTATCCTACATGAAGTAAAATAACCAACCAATACATAGTTAATGGGCTTACATTATTCATTGTATAAGTGGCATAGATAAACAATTAGTTCCCTTGCTAATACACCGTAGTTGCAAAACAAACAAACAAACAAAACAGTGACAAACAACCACCTAAAGAAAACAAAATTCACAAATTATCACCGTGCACATCAAACAATTACAGACACATTTTCATTTCACTGCCATGCAAAAAGGCAGAGGTACCACTGCTACACAGTAGTCCTGGTTTTAAATATATTTAAGAGCGTTTCTAAAACTGTAACATGATGGATTAGAGAATCATGCAATATGCCAAGAAAGAAAATTGTCAGTAAATTGGTCCGTTCTGATCCGTTCCCGCTCGATCCGTTCCCGTTCCCATCCTCTGCCTGACAAAGGAAGGAGAAAGAAGTGCAGGAAAAATCTTTTGTCAAAATCTTTCAACAAGATATTGTCCTTCCACAAAAGGATTGGTCTTCTATAATCATGTTTTGTGCTCCACCAATGTGACTCCGTGTCACATCTGCTATATGGTGTTCGTAGCTCCTCAACTCAGAATCGCATGAGTGGTTGGGTGGGTGGAAAGGGCAGAAGATACAAATAAAATGGAAAGTCTTGCATTCGGTTCTCCAATCTCAGCCGTGATAACCTCACAGAAGGACTGTTACAGGCGTTTTTCAAGGATCCGACTTCAAATTTTGGGGTACAGAAAATATAGATCCAATCTGTGTTTTAACAAAACAGTAATGTGGAGCAGCAGTACCACCAACAGACAGACCAGTTTAATCTGTAATGCCCAACAGGTAGAATAAAACCCTTTGTGTATGTATTCCAATCGATGGGCATTCCATTCACTTTTTAAATTGCTTTGGGTACTATTTTTTTTCTTGTTTGTGTGGTTTCTGTGTAGGGAGTTCACATTAGAAGGCATCCTCCTGGCGATGGAGATGAAGGCAGCTGTGCTCCTACTAATATTTTGGAGGAGATTGTTTGGAATAAGGGCTCAGAGGTCGCACAGGCAAGCTTGTACCTTAACAACAATTCATATTTTTTTAAAAAGTTATTATCATTGTATTTTTGAACATTCGTATATATTTGTCTCCCCACCAATGGTAAGTTTCCGTACCCAGAGTTGGATGCAGTATTTTACCCAATTTCAAACACTTAACATGTGCCCTATACATATAAATTCTAAGGGTCCTCACTCGTCCAGTTTTAGTCCTTAGCTTATGGAATCCCCTATGTTTTGCCACTTAAGTTCATCCCATTTGAAAAACATTTAGGTTATTTTTCTACCCATTAAACATGGCGATTTATTTGTTTTTGTTTTCAAAAAATAATTTTTTTGATATATTAAATTTCTTGGATATTACATGGTATTGTGAGTTTTAGGGTTCAGACCTCGCTCAGGGTCGTGAAAAATGTAACAGAAGCTACAGAGTTTTTGCCAAAGACACAGCTTCTAATCTCAAAATTGGCCATAAATTGCCTGTATTATTCTTGCGATCAATGAAAATTTGCCTCTGGATTTCCATACAGATAACAGAAGTAAAGCTTCTACTTACAGGATTGCATTTCACAGTATTGACCGAGGAGGCAAAGTTTATCCATAGTTTTAGAGTATCGAAACAACGTGAAAAGTTAGAGGTCATTTTTAGGTCACAGCCTAGCCAACAGCCTGTGTCACAAAGTACGCTGAACTTTATGGGAAAAGTTTGAAATTCACCGAACTTTATCCTTGTCTAACATGAATTTGAACTTTATCCATTATTTTTACATGGGAAGTTTTTGACATGTTTTCGCATTATTTTATAAATATATATGTTTATATACATATATCGACTGAAAACAGAGGACTAATATCTCTCTTCCCTCTGACATTTTATGCACTGTTTTTAAAAAAAATTAAGACGATCAAAAAAAAATTCTATTGTTCAAACTTAATGATGTCTTTTTCGAACTTTATCCATTGGTGAACTTGAACAGAACTTTCTTCTTGTCGAACATGAACGCGAACTCAAACTTGAACCTTGTGACTTAGCCAGCAACCCCACTGAACACATGAGACCCTCCTTGTGGGAACAAGGAGATTTTGCACTTTACCTTATATATTTTGTTTAAATATGCCACCCCTTTGGCTTTGATCTCATGACCAAACTCTGGAATAAAACTGAGTTTGCCAATCCATCTACACCGGGAGTGTAGGCCATATGCTTGACCAATCAAAATGTGATAAAAACAGACTGTAAACGTCTCATATATGCTAGCAATTGCATCCTGAAGGCGCAATGAACGCACTGATAGTGGCAGCAAGGTTTGGGATAAAGTAATTGGAACGGAAAGCAAAGCTAAGTAAAGCAGCGTGCAATAAAGCAGAAAGCAATTGTTAAGTGAAAAGGCATATGCAATGAGATTGAAGAAAACTAACTTTTGAAGGCTGGTGTGTGGGATTACATACAAAGACAAATTTGTTGCATGGTGCTGGATATAAATGGAAGCATGCATTGGCTAGCATTTTTGCATATCCGTGTGAATAAAATGCAAATAAACTGCTGGGGAGATCATCACTTATATATAATAAGTGCCGAGTAAATAATTCATTCTCATGAGAGATGGGTTCTTATGAACCAATATATTCCAGATAGGGCTTATTTCTCGGGCTTGAGAAGGGTGTTTCTACTAATACAAGGCTGAAACGTGCCAGATAACAGAAAAAAGTTGTTACACCCAACATTTTTGTCAAACAACTGCTTTAAATAGCCATTGGACTTCAATTATTCACAAAATTGGGATTGAGAATGGACTTGTGAAAACTGTTACAGATTGCAGGGCTCTGCAATCTTTTCAAAGAAGGAATGAAGAAAATAACATCGATGTGTTAAAAAGTAAGAGATTTGTTAAAATCGCAATCAAAGATCAGAGTAGCTGGATGAAGATTGCAAGCATAGTTATAGAAGTTCCAGAACCACAAGGACAAGCACATATACTACAAAGGAACCAATAATTAGAAAAATGAAAATGCAGTATTTGACTTTGCACTAAGAAAATTGTTGCTTTCATTAGATATAATTTTTTTAACCAACCAATCAGTCAAGCCTTGAATTCAAAGATCAAAGACTAAACAATAAGCAACGTCTCAAGAAGTCACTTTCCTTTCAAGTTTCATCATAGACGATTAAGAATGGGAATAATACAATATGGTAGATTTAAGCTTCATAAGAAAGCATCAGGACCACATGTTTTATGAATGCTTCCAAAGAATAAAAAGAGGACCATATAAAATTTCTTGAAGATTTATATTCTATCCATCCAAACGGCCACCAGAAATCAAAAAAATATAACGTGTTATCCCTAGAGTCCATGAGTTAAGCTGGATATGGCTAACTCCAAAGACTGCACACATCCAAGCCGGCAATCAATTCAGAGTCAACTTGTAGGAGTATGTGTATATATCATATCCATAAAATTGTTGATTAAAATTAAAATATATAGAATTCAATCAACACCCAAAAGAACATGTAAAAAAACACAAGCAATCAATATTGGTATACCTTTTCATGTTCCACGGTATGAGCCAAGGGAAGGATGACCTGACCATTTACAAAGCCACCTGTTCGCAGAGCAGAAACAGCACAAGGACTCATGGTCACAGCAGCTGCAAAATAGGCATCAATGTTGCTATCTGCCCATTCTTATTGATGCTCTCGCAAGACATGAACAAGTAATGACGGAGGCACATTCTGCAAATCTTATGTAGGTGATTAAGTAATGATTGTAGTTAATCTCTTGAGCATAAACTCATTCAAATGCTCCAAAATAGTCCAAAGGGAATAATGGTTATCAACCTGCCACAGCATGGATGCTTTTGTGCAGAGTGGGTACCCTCCAAAAGCAGGAAGCCCATCAGAAGGAGCAAACTGTGAACACAAAAAGTTTGCCTGGTGATGAATTGATGAGAATAGGTACATCATCCATCCCATCACTTCCCGTCAAAGACCAACCGTCATCTGTGAAGCCATTAACAGCCTCATCAAAGGCCCTGTTATCGAAGAAACAGGCCACCAATGGTGATTTGAAGACATATACAAAGCAAAGACATGTCTCACAAAAGAGAATACTCACTTGTACAATCTCTGGCTAAATATCCTTAATGTGGCAGGCTGCCTTCTCCAACCAAGGACAACATCACTTGAAACCTGGTGTGCTACTTGGCACTATCAACATAAAGCCTAATTAAGAAAGAATGGTCAGTACAGAACATAAAAAATAAAGAAATATGCCTGATTGGAGACCAGTATACAACTTTCTATGAAAGCTGACACCTAGTAAATGTAATAATCTTCAATTTTGGGCATTAATTTCAATGGTATCTAAGAATTGGCGTTGGGTCAGGCCTTTAACTCTATAATTCTTTGAGCAAGTATACAGATGATTCATTTGGTGGATGAAGTACTTCGGGCAAATCTCATGGCTGCAACATAATCATTGGCAATAAATCAGCCAGAGATTAAGAGAATGTCAGATAAATTATAACAAACCATTCATTCTAGATTTCCAAGAAAAATTCTTCCATAGTTCCAAATCCATATGATTGACAATTTGAAGTATAGAGCTACCACCTTCACAGGGCTGAATCAAATATCCACTTGGAAACATTTCTGCTCTCACAAAATGCGGCAGAGGGGGCATGCTTGGACTTCCCTTGTCACTTAAGGATCTCTCTCAAACCTTAAAATGGTTCATTTTGTGTCAGTTAGTTTTTCCTTGGTTGAAATAGAATAGGTGGGTCACCAATCAGAGCAAAAGAATAGAAGGGAAAGAGACCTCAATGTGTTGAAATCTCAAATCTCAATGTGGCCTGAATTTAACATACCACAAGATTACCATCTTCCATCATAGAGGTTTATCTCAGAGTACAAAATCTTGTGCAGAATCCAAGGTAGTTGGAGGGTACATCTGCAGTTATTTCTGTGCAAATAAGGCATTTCCTTGCATGCCAAAACTTATAACAATGACCTAACCTTCAATCAAATCTGCATACAATTCAATCCACCTGCATGCATAAAATCTCAACTGTTCCTCCATTTCCAGTAGAGAATGAAGTCAGTACATCAACAGACTAACATTCTCGGAACTCAGATGGGCGATCTTTGAGAATCTCTGCACCCTAAACCAACTAAATTCAAAGGTAACAAACTCATGATTCAATTTAAAAAAAATCCAAAACAACTGTCCCCGCTCTGTGCAGAATCCAAGGTAGTTGGAGGGTACATCTGCAGTTATTTCTGTGCAAATAAGGCATTTCCTTGCATGCCAAAACTTATAACAATGACCTAACCTTTAATCAAATCTGCATACAATTCAATCCACCTGCATGCATAAAATCTCAACTGTTCCTCCATTTCCAGTAGAGAATGAAGTCAGTACATCAACAGACTAACATTCTCGGAACTCAGATGGGCGATCTTTGAGAATCTCTGCACCCTAAACCAACTAAATTCAAAGGTAACAAACTCATGATTCAATTTAAAAAAAATCCAAAACAACTGTCCCCACTCAAGGATCCATTACCTTTGTAGGATCTAGACTTATTAGACCACAAGCTCGTGCAGCTACTCCAGCACAACCATGTGAAATACAACAATTCCAATAGCATCCGGACCAGGCTGCACCCATTGTAAGAAATGTTGATGTAAAAAACAGTAATCTCGCCAACAAAGTAGTTGACAAAAATGGAGATAAAACTAATGCAAACTTTCATCCCAGGCATCTGGATCCACTCAACAGCAGTTTCTGTAGCCTTTGAAGGAAACTATGTTAAAATCTTCTCTGCAATAGAAAGGATTCTGTAGACAAAAAGGGTCAAAACACAGCAATCAGGGGCAGCAGATGATGGCCATGTAACGGCAGCAACAGGGGCTCCTTCGTAGCCGACTGTGCAACTATGAAGACAGAAAATAAACTAAGAACCTAGGGATGGCTTAGACTTGGTTGTACAAGTGCAGGGCATAGTAAAAATTAGATGGGAAATAAAACGAACTCTAGGACCTCTTCCTGCAAACCCTTGCCACCTATCCTGTCTGTTGGCACCTTCAACAACACCGTGTGCTCAATCCACAACAAACCTCATGGCCTATGCAGTGCCAAGCGCCTTGTCCATACCCAGATCTGATCTGGTCCATTCCAACCTTGCTTTCGCATCACCTACAAGCTGGATATGCCGTCCTCTGTGCACCACATTTTTTCCCTCTACAAACACCATACTCATAGAAAGCATTAAAACAACACCCATGAAACTGAATGAAGATAGAAATAATGAAGAAACGAGAAACCCTGGAAAAAAATCAGGATTACTTAAATGCCAAAGAAATGAAAATGCGTGCTTTGCCAAAGCGTGTTTGTTCAAACCCACTGCCACCTCCTTAGCATTCAACCTCGAGAGTAGAAAATTGTCTGCTGCAAGATGAACAGGGAATCCAAATGTTGTTCCTTTCTCCACTCTATGAAGCCTTCTTCCGTTGATGGATGGGAATTGATGGAACTGAATCCGCTATTGATGTTGAAGGAATAGAAGTGTCGATCCATTACGACCAAGGAACATGCGAGGAAGTTTTTGACCTAGTATATGGATTCTAAACTTGTATTTCGACAATGGGGCATTGAACTTGTATTTCGAGAAATGTGCAAATGCTAGGCCACAGGTGCCGAAGCACCTATCTAAGTAAGGGTTTAAAAAATAAATCTTTAATTGTGGCTTTCTAAGCTGTGCACATGCCCCATATCTCTGATGGAAAAGACATGTTCGCTGGGTCCAACTTGAAAATGGCAACATTAGTTATTATTTTTAATTGTCTTTTCTTGTACTGGATTTAAAGTGACGTCGGGTGAACTGTATTTTTGTAATTAAAAATAGATGGTTTTAATTGGGTCTATTGTCATTGAAAATGGAAGAGAATTTTAATTAATTGTAATAAAAATTTCAATTGATTGATTGATATTATTATATTATTTTATGAATAGTGTTAGCTAAGTTCATATCATAGAAAGAAGTGTGCCGATTATTGAGTCCAGTTTTATTTTATTTTTTGTTTTCATAAGATTTTTTTTTAATATAAATCACAAAAATTCTAGTGCAGGCATAAGGCAAAATTTTGCAGTCCATGGCCTGCCATAATACAGTGTAGGACCTTGACCTAGACCGAAAATTCAAAATTACTCCTAACTAACTACTGGGCAAAGCCCTAATCCGATAAACACAAACAACTTATCTTACTTAACGTTGAGACAGAGTCAATACATAAAAACATAAAAAGACGTCATAGCGCCACAAATCATTACCGGAGTATTGCTCTGACTCCTGAGATTTTGATCAGAGCTCAACATAACATATGCCAAAGGTCTTCATTTCCTTTGCCAAACTTTTTTGTGGATACATTAAACCCTCCAAAGGATGGAGACGTCATCTTTGAGGATATGTTCATTTGCCTACAATGTTATCCATTTGAACGCTACATTGATACAATAGACATGTAGGGGTGTTGTTCAAGTGTTGGGTGATTCTTAAAAGCAATGCAAATTGTATTCTTTTGACTTTGTAGCATGCTATTCTAAAATCTGGTCTCTGTGCATGACCACGATTCAGGGAAGTAGCCCCATCTGATAGAAATTGAGATCTTCTAGTTCCAAAGATCATCATGAGTGCGCCCCAATTTAGGCAAAAAAATGGATATCAAGATCTCGTGCACATGCTATAATGATATTTTTCAAACTTAGTTAAGGCACTACCATGAAGTTGTTCAAATATTCTGAAATGTCCCCATTTCCACATCATGAATAAATAGGTCGTGAAGACCTTTAGTCTATTCCGACTAAATGAGCCCTTTTTGGGGATTGTTATTTTATTAATTGTTGAAATAGTGATTTTTATCATAAGACAATTGTCAATTAGTTAATAGAATATTTTAAAAGTGGTTTTTAGTACTAAAGTGCTTAAGTGAATTAAATATTAATTTATTTACCTAAAAGTAATTTTAATTAAGGCTAATAATTAATATATTATTCAAAAAGGAGATATCGGCATGGGAGCTAAAACAAAGATAAGGAAAGGTATTTTATCTTCCCAAAGTGGCCTTTTTTGGGGATTGCTATTTTATTAATTGTTGAAATAGTGATTTTTATCATAAGACAATTGTCAATTAGTTAATAGAATATTTTAAAAGTGGTTTTTAGTACTAAAGTGCTTAAGTGAATTAAATATTAATTTATTTACCTAAAAGTAATTTTAATTAAGGCTAATAATTAATATATTATTCAAAAAGGAGATATCGGCATGGGAGCTAAAACAAAGATAAGGAAAGGTATTTTATCTTCCCAAAGTGGTTCACCCTCTTTGGAAAGTTATAAATACATGACGAAGGCTACAATGGAGGACATGTTGAATTTTATATTTTTGTTTGTTATGCTTGAAGAAAACTATTGGGATGCATGCCCAATAGAGGTTCGCTACCTTTGGTGTTGATCGATTCAAAAATGTGTCTTTTGACACCACATTTTGCTAAGGAGATCTTGTTCTTGTCCTAGAAGTGGGGCGATTTGCTTTGGCAAGTTCGTATGAATTTTTGTGAGGGTTTTGTGGTTCTTTTTCTTGCATATTAACCTTGCTAAATATTTATACTATTTTTACAAGTGGAGCGAACCACCTTGGAAGCTTGGATCTAGGGTTTGGAGGCCTCTTTTGGTTTATTTATTGCAAATTAAATATTTTGATTTTATTTGTTAATTTTCTGCGTGTTGGTGTGAGGAATTGGGGAGTTCGTGAAGGGTTTGAAGTAGAAAATTAAATAATAATTTTCAGGATCATTATTTAATTATTTTGACAGAAAACTAGGGTTTTTAGAATTTCGAAGCAACTTTTTGTGACCTTTCCATGAGAGGAAAATTTTGAAATTATTTTTGATTGATAGCCATTATTTTTATGATCAGTTTGAGCTCTTGTTTGCATCATAATTCCAAATATTGAGGGAGTTATGAATTTTTGAAGTTTTCAGAGGTTCGTAGGAACTAAATATTTGTTGAGGGCAGATTTTAGGCAAGGTTTTGAAGCGAAAAAATATTCATAACAATAGCTGTATTTTTTGAATTAAATCAGATTTTACAGCCATCAAAAAGTGGCGTTTGAGCTTTAGAAAAAAGTTAAAAAAAGTACTTATTTGTGCAAATTTAATTCTAAAATTTTTGTGCACATTTTCAGTTATTTCGGAGCAAGTTATTGGCTGAATTTTATCTACAAAACCCTCTCTTTTTGGCACTTAGGGTTTTCTTGGTTAATTAAGGATTTTGAAAATTTATTTTGCAATCTAGGGTTTGCTAATTGCATTTTTAGATTTAAGGATTTTGGGGAAAACCCTTTTTGCCCTAATTCGTCTCATTTGGGGACATTACAGTGGTATCAGAGCACTAATCTTGTCTAGCTTGTGAGGGTTTGTGTTTGCAGATTTAGATGCAGTCTATGAATCATGGAGTTAATGAGTTAAGATGAATTCAGAACAAAGCTTCACAGATTGAGAAAATAGCTTGAGCATCCACATCATTAAAAAAATGTTTTGCTCAATATTTTGGAGGAAGCAGTAAAATGTTTGTCCATGATAAAACAATCAGATTCTAAGTCTATGTTATGGGCAATGAATCTTTTGCTGGTTTATTTGGCTAGACCCAAGATTTTGAGACATTCAAATTTAGATATGAGACTTGTAGCTATCACTTGTATTAGTGAAATTACAAGGATAATAGCTCCAAAACAGCCATACAGTGACAATATCATGAAGGAAATATTTCAGTTGATGATGGAAAGTTTTGAAGGTCTTGGTGAGATCACAAGTTCTTTTAATAAGAGGATCACTATTCTGGAAAATATGGCAAACGTCAGATCTTGTGTGCTAATGTGGATTTAAAGTGTGATACACTTATTCTTGAAATGTTCCAATATTTGCTTATAGCTGCAAGTAAAAATCTTACAGAAAGTATGATAACTTACATACAAAAGGTGATGACCTTAACATTCAATGAAAGTGATGATCTTTCCCGAGCCATTGTTGTCTATCTTATTGGTAGGTTTAAGTTTAGAAAAGAATAATTTTTTTGTTGTCCAAATGCTATTTGAAAATGTTGCAAATATTTGTGAGGACAAATTTAGGCCGTATTTGAAATGGAGCATGTAGGAGAAGACAAATCAGAAGTTTGTGAGCAGCGATTAACCTAAATTTTTGTGCCACAAGAATAAAAAATTTATAAGCAACAAGGGTTGCAAGTAGAAGACAAAAAGAGTGGATGGACAACTCTTCATGAAGATTCCTATGGAGGAATCAACCAAATAGGAAAATCAGATTTGAGAGGAGGTAAGCAACGAAAATGTGACATTTTGGGGCAGTGTAGAGTGGAAGATTGTGAGCATCAAAAATCTAAGTTATTGAAGCAGCAAAGAGGGTTGCAAATGATTGGCCAACATGGAGAAATGTTAAGTACTTTGGGGCAGCCAAGTATCACAAAGTTTGAAATTCAAAGAGAAGAAGACATAGAAACCGAGGTATTCATGGATGACCCCGTAAAGAGGTATGTTGATTCTTGCAATGATTCTAATAATTGTTCATTTTCGTTGCATAACTCTAGAGTGGATGAGGGAGATTGGAAAGAATAATTGTTAATCACAAGTGAGAGGGAAGTACAAACCCTAACAAGGTGGGACGGCACAAAAAGGCTTCTTGATGAATTAATGCACAATGTAAAAGGGGAATGCTTGAAGAGAAGGGTCACTATGATGGACTTGCACACAATCAAAGTTGCAATGGAGACAACAAAATCAGATTATCTTCACATGATCAAAGACAAGGATGTGGCCATCAAAGTTGCATATTAGGCCTTAAATGCACATAAGACATTGAAGCTTAGGGTGGAGGAGCTCACCTTTGAGCTGGAATCAACCAGGGACTCCTTACAAGGTAGTCAAAGGGCACTTCTAGAGATGAAAAATCAGATTGTGATGGCAAAACAGTTAAGGGAGCAAGAGGATGAGGCAAGGGCTAAGAAAATTGAACAAGTGATTGATGAACTCTTTAGGCTCTAAGAAGACTCTGATTTGGGATGCTTTCCGGAAAAACCAAAAGATACAAAGATAGAAATTGAGCATTGTATGGACAATCCATTGTTTGAAATGGATAAGGAGGTAGATCAAGGTTCCAAATTGTTGTGGGATGCAAGTGTGATTTTGTGGCCATGGCAAGAGGCTGCAAATTTTAATCATGGACAACCAATAACTTCAAAAAAAATTCAACCTTCCATTAAATCAATATGTACAACTAAATCTGAATTTTGTTTTGCATTGGAGGTGACATCAAAAACCATGAAAAAAGTCTTTCTCAAGAAGAAATGGATAAGGGCAGCAAAGAACCAGGGCTTTCTTAAGCTGGAACAACCCTCAAGGTATGAAAAATACTATTTGTTTCCATGTGTATTGAGCCCAATGATTGTTGGAAATAATAATTTGAGTCATGAGATCAAGGAGGTGGAAAATTGGTTTTCCTTCTCTTTGAAAAATTCGGAATTTATTTGGATACATTCATGTTCTTTACTCTATGCAAAGAACAACTTATTTTGCACGTGACAACCAAGCAAGAAAGCTGAAAAAATTGGTATGAAGTCTGATTTTTGTTTTTCAAAATTTTTTGAGTCAAAGGGGCAATTCCAGCCACTTAACATGGTCACAAAATTGCAAAATCAGGGCATGTTTTAGCTCATAGGAGGATGGATGAATGCATATATTAATGTTAAACTTTGTCATCCGGAAAAATCAGATTTAAGAGGTCAAACACAGCCATGCATGAAGGGGAAAATTCTGAATTTTATGACATGTTCCAGCTCTTGGGTCAAAAAATGTATGAGTATGTTTATTTCCGTGTTTGTCCACATGAAAAATCAGTAATCTACTTGCATAAACAACCATGATACCATAAAGGAAAAGCTGATTTGGTCCATCTCATACAAGATTTTGAAAACATACTTATGTTGGCACCTTGGGAAGGTGATGTAAGAAGCATTCACAATGGGAGGGTACAACCTTCTTGTGGGAATGTTTGGGAGCATATGGAGCCTTCGAAAGGCTATGAGGACACTTCTAGCACGAGGGGGTAGCTCCCAAGGTACAGGTACAATAGTATGAAGAAGCTATTTGAAGATTTCCTTCATTGGGAAACAGGAAAATGTGGACATTGCTTGATAAGGTGTGTTGACACCTACATGGATTTTGCAATTGTTTGAGGACAAGCAATTTTGGGTGGGAAAGACTGTAATGTCCCCATTTTCACATCATGAATAAACAAGTCGTGAAGACCTTTAGTTTAATCCCCATAGATTAAAGGAGCATTTTTTGGAGAATGTTATTTTATTAATTATCGATTAATTGTCGAAATAGTGATTTTTATCATAAAACAATTATTAACTAATTAATAAAATATTTTAAAAATGGTTTTTACCACAAATACTTAAGTGAATTAAATATTAATTTATTTGCCTTAAAGTAATTTTAATTTAGGCTAATAATTAATATATTATAAAAAAATGAGATATCGGCATGGGAGCTAAAACAAAGATAAGGAAAGTGTTTTATCTTCCCAAAGTGGTTCACTCTCTATGGAAAGTTATAAATACATGGTGAAGGCTACAATGGAGAACATGCTGAATTTGATATTTTTGTTCTTCATGCTTGAAGAAAACTATTGGGATGCATGCCCAATAGAGGTTTGCTACCTTTGGTGTTGATCAATCTAAAAAGGTGTCTTTTGACACCACTTTTTGCTAAGATCTTGTTCTTGCCCTAGAAATGAGGCGATTTGCTTTGGTGAGTTCGTGTGGATTTTTGTGAGGGTTTTTGTGAGGGTTTAGTGGTTCTTTTTCTTACATATTAACCTTGCTAAATATTTATACTATTTTTGCAAGTGGAGCAAACCACCTTGGAAACTTGGATCTAGGGTTTGGAGGCCTCTTTTGGTCTATTTATTGCAAATTAAATATTTTGAATTTATTTGCTAATTTTTTGCATGTTGGTGTAAGGAATTGGGGAGTTCGTGAAGGGTTTGAAGTAGAAAATTCAATAATAATTTTCAGAATTATTATTTAATTATTTTGACAGGAAACTAGGGTTTTCAGAATTTCGGAGCAACTTTTGGTGACCTTTTTATGGGAGGAAAATTCCGCAATTATTTTTAATTGATAGCCATTATTTTTATGATTAGTTTGACCTTTTGTTTGCATCATAATTCCAAATATAGAGGGAGTTATGAATTTTTGAAGTTTTCAACGGTTCGTAGAAAATAAATATTTGTTGAGGGCAGATTTTAGGCAAGGGTTTGAAGCGGAAAAATATTCATAACTATATTTTTGAAATTAAATCAAAATTCTCAACCATCAAAAAGTGGTGTTTGAGCTTCAGAAAAAGGGTAAAAAAAGTATTTATTTGTGCAAATTTAATTCTAAATTTTTTCTGCACATTTTCAGTTATTTTGGAGCAAGTTGTTGGCTGAATTTTATCCACAAAACTCTTTTTTTTGGCGCCTAGGGTTTCTTGGGTTAATTAAGGGTTTTGAGAATTTATTTTGCAATCTAGGGTTTGCTGATTGCATTTCCAGATTTAAAGATTTTGGGAAAAACCCCTTTTGCCCTAATTCGTCCCATTTGGGGACATTACATATTCAAATGCATCCACTGTGAAAGGAAGCTGTAGTTTGATGTTGGGCATACATTGCTATTGCTTTTTGCTACTGAAGTGCTTGATATTGGTTTTGTTTGGTCACCCCAAAATAGCTTACTCTCTCTCTAGCCCCAAATTTTTCAACATTCATCGCCTCTTTACCTTAATTCATTATTTCAAGGTCCATATTTAAATGACTTTTGATCCTTTCATTAGCAAGAAGCTAGGGGAAAAAGGACCTTTCCACCCCAATAATCACTGTGTTGCTTCATCGAAATCAAGATCTGAACAATGCGAATAAGTCAGAACCTGCTGCCTCTTTGGGTAAAAATCCTGCCTCCCATGTTGCAACCATATGATTTATAGGAATAGCAGATGTCCAAGTCATAATCACCCAGAAGTGCTGGTCTCCTTGCTGATTAGCTGGGTTGATTGTAACTTTCTTATTTTGAAGCTGTAAGTGGACCTAAATGTCTGGAAAATTGATAAAGCTTTGTCATTTTCAAGTCACATGGTCGAAATGGCATATTAAAATTCAAATTCAGGATACAAATTCAACCCTCTTCTTGGACTGTAAGAGTTGTGACAAGAACTTTCTCATCTGCTTCCTCGTTTGTCTACCCTGGTGCTTCTCTTGCAATTGCCATTACTGACAGCCAGAGCACCAAAGTGGAGTCTTTAAAGGCACTCTCACTAGCCCAAAGATAGATTCCACGACATACAACTCCATACAGCATCCTGTGACGTGCATAAGTATCAAAAGCCTCTTTCAACAACTTTTTCATCTGTAGAAGCTGTCTTTAAAATGACCAAATGAATTCTTCACATCACTAAAAAATCCACACACTTGATTTTTAAGCTATACACTTTTTAGCCAGTTATCAAAAAGTCATCTGGATGGAGGCGCCATAACAAACAAGAAACATTCCAATCTCACTCATTTAGCATTCCCCTGTATGAATTGCAGAAAGCTTTGGAGAAAATAGCAGAGATCTCTTACTTTATTAGTTGAGGCCTGCATCCTCTGCTTCCTTGTCTCCTGTCCATCATGTTACTCTGCAAACTCACTTTGGAAGTTTTAAACCATTCTCAGAATTGTAGAAAAACTGTGCAAAGGATCTTCAAATGAAATTATCATTTTGTCCATTAACTTCAATCTTCACTCTTTGTTCCATCCAAGTTCCATCACCATGTGCAATAACTCCAGATTTGTGTGAAAATCTCTTGCCACTTTCCAAATTTATCTCACACTTACTAAATCGTCCTTCCCATCCACCATTGCTCCAAGACACCTCTGAATAAACTGTGCAGTGATTCCTCTCTGCTTATTCTTCTAGAATCCTTAAAATTAAACAAAACTCCAGATAATTATTAAATAACACTCCCAAGGCCTAGTAAATAAACATATAACTCTCAAAATAAATTCTTAACAAATCTTGTCAAGCCCTAGGAAATCCACCATGAATCCTGCATGAGCAAACGGAAAGAAGAGAGGTGATGTGCTAGGCAAGACTTTGGTGTTCGTTTGTCTCCAACTATCTTCCCCTCACTTGTTAGGATATTTCACACAGCCCACTTTAATAATATCTGAAGCAATAGATATTACAGGACAATAAACATGACTGATTGAATGGAGATTATATCACTAGAGCTCTAAGACATCCAGTTCTTTGCTCGTGGACCTAGTTCATAGCTTTGGTATTGTTATTCCAAACCTGATGTCTATCTGAAGTTTTCCTGGATTTTGAGGGTTGCCCATTTTTTATTTATTTCTGTATCGTGATGTGAAAGTTTGAATCTCTGCAAATGTGATGAAAGCAAATATGCATCCTAACTTTGGCCAATATTTAGAAAACGTATATTTTGATATGAAATGCATCTCATTAGTATGAGCTCTACCTTGCTGCTCTGTAGTCTGAGGTTTAGTCTTTGGTTGTGTTTGATGACTCCAAGTTTACTGTTACCAAACTATGACATATTTATACAATTTTCTTCTTAATAAAAACAGATGAAGGAAAACATGTGTTTGGAAGGTGTGAAAGAAGCTCTATCGTATGCATCCCCTCCCAAAGATTTTATTGGTGCATTGAGAGCCCGTGCAACAGAAACTGGTTTACCAGCTCTAATAGCCGAAGTGAAGAAGGCCTCACCTAGTAGAGGAATAATCCAGCCTAACTTTGATCCAGTAAGTTTCTCATCAGTGTTCTCTTTCATAACTATTTCCATTCATTTGTCATTAAGTATCCTTCTTTATTTATCAGTTTATTTTATTGTAATTCTAAGTGTTAGGAGTTTTTATAGATTTTTGTGTTTTTTCTAAAATCAAAAGAACAAGTTTTTCTCTTAACACTGTAAAGATTGTCTAAACAAAAAAAGAGATGTGCACACTTTAGAAGCAAGGCACATGCTTTAAACATAATAGCATGCATTTTAAATGGGCATTTCTGACATGCTGAACGGAATGGCAGCTAAATATGCCAGTTACATGTTCACCAACATTTAAACGACAAATACACAGGTTTTCAATAAGGCAAAGGTTACATGTGGGTCATACAAAGTGTAATTAATCATGGAAAAAAGTGGGGAAAATGCACATTTTTTTTTCAAAATTTTAATGTTATTTTATAAAAATGATTGTCGAGTTTTTTTGTCTCTTATAACCAAGTAAGTGAAAAACACTTGCACCTGACCATCCCTTGCCATTACCATATAGTGCTGCTATAGTATGCAAACACATTTGCAGGCCTGCCAAGTTCTAGCGCTTGCACAATTTGATGCATATCATGATTCAGGCATTTTTGAGGATATTTAATGGGCACAATTTTACTTGAAAAAGAATCCGCTTTCATATTTCTGGAAAATTTCCATCCCATGTTTTACCATGGATGGTAATAAATCTCTTGTATACTTCATGAAAGAGTGTACACCCTTTGGATTATGCCATGTGTGAACATGCGTGCATATATGAGAACTTTGCTGCCATCATGCTTTTCTATTTCTATCGACATTCTCATACTGTTTCGTCATATTTGTATAACTTGAAGCTAAACTGCATGTTTAACTCAGCATCTGAATAATGATTGTCATATTTGATTATTGAAGGCAACTTAAGGATTTATCTTTTATCATGTTTTTAATTTTTGAAGCTAACTTTACCCGTGGCTATCTGTTAGATAAAATGCAAATCATTATTGTAGACTCATATGAAATTATGTTATAGCATAGCTTTTGAACGTCTCTATTTATGAATTGCTTTTGAAAGTGCCTTGCAGAGCACTGCAAGGCCTGTATAAATGCTTAAATTAATAAGTAAAACTGATAATCTGCCTCTATGCTGTGATGTTATGGGGAAGGCATGCAAGTTTATAAGGATAATGAAACCTAGAATATACGGTCCCATGAGTGAATTTATTATTGACAATATTTTTCCATTCACATGCACACTGGTACTCGAGCTGGAGCACAAAGGCTAAAGCTTAGGAACTCTTATTTTCAAATTTTAAATAAGCTAATTGAAACTTCAGTTTTCTGTCTCTTATGTAACTATTGTCCTCCTTTCCTTATTTAGCTGATATAAATCTGTGGCCCCATTAATTCTATGTAAGAAAAATATGGAGTAACCTTCTTGGATATGGAAACTTCCCTTTCAGAAATCGAAGCCGAGTATAGATAAACGGAATTCTTGTTCCAAAGAAACAACTGGAAGTTGAATAGATTTCACTCATTTAGAATTAATTCTGACCTCTCCCAGGGATCAACATAGGAAACACTGCTATACACTGACTGTGAATCTGCTATTATCTAATTTTATTTTATTCTGCATTTCGTTGAATGAACTCGCCCATTGTCATTTTATATTTCCTCCTTACTGGTACAACGGTGTTCTTGGGTTATCTCTTCCCTTAGCGCACCATTTTCCCTAGCCATTCTCCTCTTCCCTTAGAGCTTAGCCCCAAATCCATGCTCTCTCACACTTCCAATCTTTATGATATTCCTGGACAGCCACTTATCCAGGTTGATAATCCACCATCTTCTTGCCACTTTTTCACAGACAAAAATATCAGAGAAGCTGTTAGAGTGATGAAGAGTAGCAGGGCAGCAGATGAGGAGGGGTTCCAAGCAAAATTCTTCAAGTACGGTTATGGGGTGCTTGGTAGCTATTTGACTGACCTCTTCAACCATGTTGTATGCTCTGTTTTTATGCTGGCTTGATCGCATTATACCATTCACCCCATCCACAAATCAGGGCCCAGCTTGGATCCCAACAACTACAAGACAATTATGGTGGGTCATACATTCTCCAAACTTTATGCTAGTCCTCCATATGCAGCTTTCCGAGGAGTTAGAGCGCAGGCACCTCAGAGGTAGGGGACAAGCAGGTTTTCGTCCAGCTCACTAGACTATCGATCATATCTTTACTCTCCGGGTTGTCATTGAGGAGGCTCATCATCGCTCGTCGAAAGTTTACTGTTGCTTTGCAGACTTTCGGAAAGCTTTTGACTTGGTTCCGCGTGCGGCACTTTTTTAGAGACTTAGAGACATTGGCATTTTTGAGAGCCTTCTCACTGCCATCATGCATTTGTACAAGACTATTTTGGGTCGCCTCTGCATAGCCCACGGGGAATAGTACCATTGGGGTCAATTAGGGGTGTTCCCAGTCCCCAACTCTCTTTGGGATTTACATAGATTAGCTTGAGTCCTTTCATGAGCATATCTAGGACAACAATGGGTGCCTACTTCACCATGTTCTGATATCCATCATTTTCTTTGCTGATGATGTGGTCCTCTTGGCCTCCTCTCTGGATGGTCTGCAGAGACAACTGGATACCTTAGCCTTGTTTTGCAACCTTCGATAGCTGACGATTAACCTGGGTAAAACCAAGGTTATGGTCTTAAATGGTTTGAAGACCTCGCACCTCCACTTCTTCTTTAGGGGCAAGGAGATCGAGATTACCAGCAGATATACCTACTTGGGCATTCAGTAAACTGGTGATTCAATTTGAGACAAGCCCTCTAGACGCGTGTTAGTAAGGGTTATAGATCCTTAGCCCTCCTTGAGAGACAGTGCTTTCGCCACCACTTCCAGGATATCTCCTCCAAAATGTCCCTCGTGGACTCCCTCATCAGACCCATTGTTCTTTACGCTCTATTGTTTGGGGGCCCTCCTTATTGGCGGCTGATTGGGATTCTGCAGAGAGAGTCCAGACACTTCTCCTTCGTCGATTTATCAGGGGTAAACATATTGTCCCCTAGCACATTATTTTGGTTGAGTTTGGAGCCCGTCCTTTCAGATTGGAGACCATGTTTGCCCTGATCTCTTTCCTACACCGCATTCGGCGCTTCGTCGATTCAATTGAGGGGCAGGATAGGTACCCGTACTTGGTGTATTGTTCTTCAAAGGCTATTGCTCGTTTAGATTTTTCTCATCGTGGTCGCGGTTGGTACGCTATGGTTTTTGACCTCTTAGGGTTGGTGGGCATTCAAATGGATCGTCTTCCTACTTTTCAGTATTCCTTGGATGCACCAGGCCACCTTCTACCTACTAGACAGGGAATGAACAAGATCATCAGAGAGGATATTTATAGGTAGTTCATCCACACCACTTGGGTGAACCCTCATGGGGGGCTATGCCCTAAAGTGGCCTTTTATGCTGACCACTTTTTGGAGTTGAGTGACAGTCTCAATATCCATCCTTAATATACTCTTCGTCACTGGGTGCATGCCCTTCACATCCCCCTTGGCTAGCTTAGAGTAGGTTCTCATAGACTCCGGTGCAGGACGGATTACCACCTTGATCGTTCTGATAGGATTTGCCAGTTTTGTAGTCTCCAAGAGATTGAGATGGAGACACACTTCATCTTCTGCTACCCCATTTACTATGAGATCAGAGGGAGGTTCTACTGCCTATTTAGGAGGGCTCGGGCCCTTTATGATTTCTTTAGATATGAGGATCAAAAGTGCCTGGCCTCATACATACAGGAGGCTTTGAGGCTTCGTGAGCATGCAATTCAGCCACATTCCAGACCAGATTCTACTCGATGGATCACTTCCTTCTTCACAGTACTACCTTCAACGAGAGGCACTTAGTGCCACTGTGAGGCCAACTCTGCTTCTTACTCCAGATTTTTTTGGCCCAAAGATACCATCCACCGTTCCCCCAGCCATCATAGCCAGACCCACCAGGGCCTGCACCAGGAGATAGACTAGATCTACTAGGCCTTTGAGATATAGTACATTGTCCAAACAACAGCGTAGTAGGCGGCCTTCGCAGTCTACCGCCTCTTCATTTGGTCGTGATTCCATCCAGAGTTTATTTCTTCTAGTCGGTCTCAGATTTTAGGAGAGTTGGATCTTCCACTTCCCTCATTGCTTCTCCTTGGCCGTCTTCCCTTTCTTCTTCTCGTTTGCATTTCTACCCCCAGTTTTGGGTTCGTGGGATTGCTCTTTTCGGTTTTGCCACTTTCTTTGGCTTTGTACTTTTCTTTTCTTTCTCGGGAATCTTTTGGTTCTCCCGCTTAGTACTTGCACATGTTGTTGTCTGTAGTCCCCTTGACCTACTTTTGTGGTCATTCATTGGACATTAATATATGTATCTTATCTAGCAAAGTTGAAATCCAGATCCATTTTGGAGGGTTGAAAAATTTGTAAATCCAGAATTTTTGGAATAGTTCATGTATATATCTTTTATACTTAACATAAACATATGCAAAACACACATAAATATAAAGAAACACACAATAATTCACGAGCATAATTTTATAAGTATGCAAAAATGAGAATTACATAAACACACAATAATTCACGAGCATAATTTTATAAGTATGCAAAAATGAGAATTACATAAAAGTCTCATATTTCAAAACCATTAAAAGATAGCAAAGATTAGATTCAAAAGCATAAGATTGCAATTGAATTGGAAGCTTCATGTTTTAAGCATCAAAGGATCAAATTCTTCTTAAAAATCAAAACTAGTACTAACAGATTCATCTACTCCTACACTATAATCATCAACATCAATAATATTTTCTTGATCTCTTTCAAAATATTGTTTTCCAAATTGAGGATTGTTATCTTCTTTTGTAAAAAAGTTTTCAAGCAAACATAAATTGTTGTGGATAAACACAAGATCTGACAATTTTTATACCCTAGTTGGTACCAATTAAATCATGTGTACTCTAGAAACTTGGTTTTGGATTTGCATGGTGAGCTTTCGCAATTCTATCATAGAAGCCTTATAAGTTGGCCACCATTTATATGAATGCCACACAATCCTGTCTTTTTGTGCCTTCTTCATGGAAAACATTTTTTATTAATTATTGAAAATAGGAATTTTTTTTCTCACCCATTGCTTCTCATTTTTTGCCACAAATCAACCTATATACTGTTGTGAACAAACCTTTATTTATCTCCTCATCTGAATTATGATCTGCCTATACTAGCTTAATATTTTGATAACAAGTTGTTTGTAAAGGATGATGTAACATGTGTCCCATCAAGTGTGCACAATGTTCCAAATATGCTTTATTTATTTAAACTCATTTGCTAGTAGTTTTTGGATTTTTTCCTTAGCTCTATCCATGCCTTTATAAATAAAACTTATGCAATATTTGCTGCTATCAACTATTCTCAAATTATTGATAAGTGGCTCAAACACCTTAAAGATCTTCTCAGCTCCCTACCAAACTGAACTTCTTTGTATAATTTTTTCAATCTCTTATTGACGAAGTTAAGCATCCTTAGTCCATATTGTTTATAAAAAAGTTTCTAAAATATGTGGGGGAGAAAAAGAATTTGACATTTGGGGTCACCTTTATGATCCATTATCAAGATAAAATTGATGAAAATATAGCGGTAATGGAGATTTTTATATCAATCTCATTACAAGTAGACGAGGTTGGGGGGACTTAGCTGAAGAGGAAAATTCATTAAATTTATTAATTCCACTCTCATATTAAGAGCCAAAATAAAGTATTAAGATATAAATGGCAACATTGGGTTCTGCCCAAAATAATAAACAAAGACCACTCCTTAGCCTATAAAATCATATTACATTAATTAACTAATCCAACTCCAATGAAGATAAAAATTCATTAATATAATAATTCCACTCTCAAGTATTAAGATTTAAATGGCAACAATGGGTTTTGCTTGAAATAATAAACAAAGACCACTCAGCCTACAAAATCATATTACATTAATTAACTCCCACTCCAACAAAGATTGAAAATAATTGATTAATGCATTACAATAGTGGATCAAGCTCAAAAATAATAACTAACCCATGCCTTCATCCCTAAGTTTATGGATGATGGGTCTCCATGGTCGCTCATCCTTGTTCAAATTGTTGGGTACTTAATTGATATCCACCGCTTCTTTAAGACAATGCTTTGTGTTATAATTCTCACAAGCAATGGCTCTTATCTTTTCAATGCAAACATGATGATAAGTGGAATATGGGTGCTCTGTTAACGTTGGTTTACCAACTTATTAGGATGTAGATCTGTAGAATGCTCCTTGATCCTTGTTTGGATAGACCTCCTTTATATATGGTCACCACAAGAACAATGAATAAGCTATACCCCACTATTATGCTTGGGATCAACTTTGTCCTTTGTTTATTTTAGAATCTTCTTAAGAGTGTTGCAAGGGAGAAAGTACATATCTTCTATGCAAAATTTGGTAATCGTATTTGAGACCCCTTCAATTTCTTTCGTGGTGCTTTTCTAAGAAATTATAAATTGTGTCAATTATTCACTAACCACTAGTTTTCTTAATTTTATCCTCTCCTCCACTTCTCTTTGCATGGTGATAAATTGGCAGCAAACCTTGTTAATCAAAGGAGGGAAGCCCATGTTTTGCAAATGAGCGATACAAGGTCAAGGCCAAGCAATGGTTAAGTGCAAATTTGGAAATGTGTTTTCATTCTTGGACAACATTACGTACCCACTCCAATTTTGCTATATCTTCCAACCAAATATACAAAATATGTGCTGCACACAGTGTCTAAAATAAATAAATAAATTTGTTCATAAGTTTTTTGCCTATTACTTCACAATTTGTTGTATTATTCGTTACAACCTGGACAACTTATTCATTTCAAATGTGCAAAATAAAAAATTCAATTCATCTAAAAATAAAATGAACACTCTTCACTTTTTTGCTTGTATATAGATTTGATGAACATTGCACCTTGAGGGTATTGTGTCAAAATATTTAGGAGGGACCTTCACATTGCATTAGTCCACTCATCACTTTCTACACTATAACATGATCTCCAATTCTTTTTTAGTTTATCAATTCACTAGATATGAATGCTGTCTCTTTTTCTAAGAGAGTGCTTCTTAAACTTTCAAAATACCTTTTTGTAACTCTTTTTGAAATTGACAAACCTGTATACTATGGATTTCTTATGCGAATTTAAAACAACATTAAAAGGAATGGCATTTGCATAAAAAAATTGATTTGTTTACATAATTTTTCTCCATTGGCTTCCACATAGATTTTAACGAAGGATGGGACATCCTAGCTGCAGTTTTACGTGCTTGGGAAAATGGTGATGGAATGGAGCTATTGAATGATTCAAATTGTGAAGTAGCAAAGACACCTCATAAGGTTTTTGACACAATGTCCTTAGGGTGCAATGTTCATCGAATTTATTGATACAAACAAACAAGCGAAGAGTATTGATTTTATTTTTTTAGATGCATTGAATTTGCTAGTTTGGACATTGGAGATGAAATGTTGTCAAAGTTATAACAAATAATGTAACAAGGGGGCAACTTATGGACAAATTACCTTGTTAATTTTGAACACCATATGTAGCACACGTTTTGGATCCTGTGTTGGAAGATTGATTAAAATTGAAGTGAGTTAGTAATGTTGTACAAGAAGGAATTTTGTTTTCCAAGTTTTATATTCTTAATCATCACTTGACCTTGACCTCATATTTGTAATTTGCAAAGCATGGGCTTCACTTCCTTGTTAAAGCAAAGTCTTCTGCTAATTTTTATTTATGCAAAGAATGGTGGAAGAGAGAACAATCTTTAGAAAAGTGGTGGTTAGCGGAAAATGGGCACAATCTAAGCTTTCTAAAAAAAGGCATTGCGAATGATGTTGAAAGAATTATGCTAGGAAGTAAATTTTTGGAGGGGCGCTAAGAGAATTGTAAAGTTGTTTTGAGTCACTTGTCAAAAAATTTAGACTGTTTAATAGCCACAAACATTGCATGATATTTATTTATGAGGACATTGATAAAACAAAGAGAAAATCCAAAAAGTACCAACAAATGATGTTGAAAAAATTTATGGTATTCGAAACATTTTGGACATTCGATGGGACATTCTTCCTCATCATTTACATGCAGTAGCTTGTCATTCAAATCCTAAGCTAGTAGGGGCAAATCATGACTTACAATAATGGAAAGGTTGGTTTGTGATTTTAATTGAGGATTAGATGAAGATGTTGGTACTAGTTTTGATTTTGAAGTAAATTTTGATGTTGAAACAGGGTTTGGTGTTGTAGGTGTTTCAAACTTGAAAGTTCTATCTTAATTTCAAGTTGAGGCTCCTCAATTTAAATCATGGATGTTTTGTCATCTTTCAATCCTATTCAATTTTGAAACATTTATGCATTAGCCATCATAAATACAAGAAGATGTATTTCAGATGGGGCTTCCAGAAACAAATCTAACGATGGAAGAACCTTTGGAGGATCAACTGCAATATTATATAGATGATTGTGTGGGGCCTGCTGGACTGTATAGACTATATAGACAGGCAAACGGAGGGTAGCATAGGTCAATTGAGTTAAGATAAATGGGCTTAAGCTACAACTTTATAAACTATAGATAGTCGCAATCCGATGGCAGCGAGGAAACATAAAGGATCTCATGATGACTCCAGAGCAACTGGAGATAGATTGGAACAACTATTTGGGCGAATAGAGACTCTGGAACCTAATTCATTGGTAGGGGAGAAATCCTAAATAAACAAATAATTAATTGCGAACCAAGCAGACAAAGCAGCAAGAATTGTGGGAAGTTTAAAGTTTATGATTGACAAATTGGAGGATCAGTAGGGAAAGAAAGTTCATTTTTTTGTTGATAGTATCAGCAAGTCCCATGATTTGAGAAGCTTCAGATATTCTATATTCTAGAAAGATGTGGACAAGAAGGGTGTTAAAACTGTTCAAAGGTTAAAGAATGGAACAGTAATGGGAATATAGGATTACTCAGATCTGCAATTAAATAGTGCTTTTACATACCTCAAGAATATGACTCAACACAAGTACTTCAGGCATTTTTAGATTTTGCAAGTAATTATAAAGCAATTGACAGAGAAGAACCAACTATTGACAAATATGGTGACTGAAAAGGACATCGAGGTAGGAGAAGCAATAAACTGCAACGGTGAATTTTTTCTATGCAGAGTTAATGAAGACTAATGAACATATTGACAAGACCTTGTTCAAAACGGCAGAATAGGTGTAATTAGGAACCAAATTGTATTCTAGGCCTGTATTTCAAAGAGCCCTCCATAGGAACCATGCACAAGTGAAAAAGTTATATACACTAACTATGTCTGATTTGGCAGGGATGCAGGAGGGTATTGAGGGAACCACTCCAAGTAACAATTGACCGTCTCTTCTTCCAGACTAGCTAGTGTTATCAGTAGTAGAATTAGATGGAACAACTGTATCAGGAAATTCATCTGGCCTTGGCAGTAACTACAGTACCCGTAGAAATAATCCTCCTGTTGGAAGCACATTACCTCATGATCAGTAAATTCCTTGTGTCAGCCTGAAGTCTGGGATTTTTGGAGGTTGTGGGGCAGGCATAGATGCAGGTGGGTTTGCAGTACTTAGGTAAAACGTAAGAGATCTTTTAGACACAATTATGAACTTAATATGGTTTGGGGGAGTCAACATTGAAGAGGTTTCAGCTATGCTGCCCTTGGTGGTGCCTTTTCATTTATTTTCATAGGATGATATTTGATGAAGGCAAAAATCCTATGAGAAGCAATGATAAGTTCCTGTCATGATCTGTTTTAGGTCCAACATTTGTTATGATGGAATCGAATAGCAATATGATTCAGGACCCCACTGGATTACCATCTACAGCGCTAGATATAGTTTTTCTTGTTCATCTTGCCAATATAGGATGAGGAACAGAATATGATAAGGAAAAAACTCCATCATATTTGTAATTTTAATACAGTATAATTGCAATCATACATATATTGATATTGTGCTTGTATGATCATTCATTGCATTCTATCTTTTATATTCTTGCCGCCTATTTCTGTTCTGTTCACTATGGATGGATAAGTTAGATAGCCATTTCTTATTATCTCTTTGCTGTTTACACTTAGTGCAAAAGCAACTTTACATCAATGAAATCTTATAATATAATGATACTTATGGATGATGGTTGTCTTTCAACATGTTTCTTGCATCTGTTGGTGTTAAGACCTATGGTTTAGGTAGTCTCACATACCTATAA
The DNA here is from genome assembly GCA_037957365.1 of Torreya grandis. Taxonomy (NCBI): domain Eukaryota; kingdom Viridiplantae; phylum Streptophyta; class Pinopsida; order Cupressales; family Taxaceae; genus Torreya; species Torreya grandis. Next base: position 2,989,656 of record JARHVA010000649.1, read on the forward strand.
GCTATTTACAGGTTGTATACTTGACTTTCATTACTAACATCTATTACAAATTAGGTCATTTTACAACTTAGATTATCTAAAATAATTACTGCAGATCTAGGCTAATAAGCTGTTCGTTTGTGAGCTTCTCTCCACAAGCAGGTTAAAATAGCTCAAGCTTATGAAAAGGGAGGAGCAGCATGCCTTAGTGTCTTAACAGATTCCAAATACTTTCAGGTAATACTTTTGTGTTTTTAGTCGACTGTTATACATTAGTACCAATACTAAGTATATAATTTATATTGCTTATGCTTCCTGGTTCATTTAGGTATGATTTATGACTGGAGGTCCTTGTTTTCATTTGATTTCCCAGGGAAGCTTTGAAAATTTGCAGGCCATTCGACTTGCTGGAATACAGGTGTGCAATTTGGTGTAGTTCTAGCTTGACGCATTTCACATTGATGCATCTTTATTTGGTTGAAGATATAAAATTTATGAATAGCAGTATGCTATATAGTACAATGCCTAATTTTCTAGAAAGCAGTCGAGTCAAAAAGGTTTGAAGGAAATTCACTAATGTAATGTCCTTGTAGAAAGTATATTATTGATAAAATTTGTTTTGGATATTACGTGGTTAAAGTTAGACTAAGGTGTCGTTGTTTTTGAGGTTCTTGGTTAGATACTTCAAGGCAAAAAGTGGTTCACAATCATTCTTATTACATTAATTCTCTATTTGCTTCACATCGTGAATGTGGAATGCAGTGCCCTCTGCTGTGCAAGGAGTTCATTGTTGATGAATACCAGCTATACTATGCTCGACTGAAAGGTGCAGATGCTGTTCTTTTGATTGCTTCTGTCCTGCCAGATCAAGATATAATGCTCATGATTTCCATTTGCAAATCTCTGGGCATGGCAGCTTTGGTTGAGGTTTGTTGCAGTTTTTTTTTTCCGTTTTTAGAAATAAATAAATCTAAGGATGTTTGGTAGGATTTTGTAGGTATGTAAAATGTAACTTTATGTAAAGGATAAAGGAGGAAAAATTACCTATAAGTCAAAGATTTTAAGCTTCCACAGTCCCTTTTTCTGTAGCAAGAATGTTTCTAGATGAAAACTGTGTAAACTTTTTGAGTTTCTAAAAGTTATTTATCCACATGCAAAAGGTAACATGTAAAAAAGTATTATTTGAGAACTTTAAATTATTTATCTTGCATGTAAAAGGAAAAAGAAAAAAATAAGAAAAGCCACTGTTAAAAATTCTTTCTGCCTTAGAATAGAGAATGCCTTGGAATGATGGAATGTGAATAGTCTTCGAAGACTAGTTCCTGGCCAAGTGTAGTACTCAATACTGCCCTTGGATGATACGCGGTTGAGTTGGCATTCATAACTTGTCAAGAAAGTTATATTTTTATCTTTTGTACTAGAAGTTCGGATAATGATAGTCTAATTTGGTGGTTGTTTCAGATCTCGGTGTTGGTTTTCTTTGTTGTACAAATGCTCAAGACCTTATTTAGAAACTTCAAATTTCAATTTTAATAAGTGAGTTACAATAGTAGACTTTCAGAGCTAGATCCTAGTAGCGCCAGATTTGTGTCCTAACAATGTGGAAGTTCAATAATCCATGATCGACAGAAATGAAATATCAACAAACATTCAAGAGAGAATGCACAAAAGCCGAAAATAGTGGGGTGAATTCTCTCAAGAAATCCCAGAGCACAATATACTGAATAAAAAAAGAATTGAATGTGATGCAATATCATTGTTTTAGGTGGGAAAAGCCTCTTATTCATACACACTCTTAATAACATGTAGGGCGAGTTGACCATTCAAGAGTACTACGCTGACATACATCCCAATGTATTTTGTAAATTAACTAAAATTCAAATGGTTCAATAAGAGAGATTTCTCCACTCTTAACGGCCCCTCTAAATCACAACTTAAGAGGCCTTGGAGGAAGGTGGCATTTACTTGCCGACACTTCCCCCAAAAGAGGCATTTACTTGCCAAACCCCCTAATGCCAGCTTTAGGAACAGGCAGTCCTACAAACAATATGCTATCAACCTTTACCCATTAGAGCTCACTGCATTGCTGAAGCCCAAACTCTATAATTTTGCACTGCCAATATAGGGGCACCCGGTATTGGCTCCATCTTGAGCTAAGATAAGCTCAGGCTAAAATTCTCCAAATGCTACACCCAAGCACACCAACGCAAAGAGCTCAAAAAAACATTTCCAACACATTGAAAATGTGATCAAATGGAGCTTGTACTATAAAGTTATGCCCTGTTGAAGGTTGGAACTCCAAATGCACAATATCCCCCAAAAACAAAAAATATCAAATTTCGAATTTTGGCAGGAATATACCTGATTGTGCCATATGTCTTCTCCAGCTTTGCTGCTCTTCGACCCATTGTGATGAAATATGGAATTATTTGCCTTTTAGCTAGGGGTTGCAATAGAAACCCTAATTCTGATATACGGACAAACCCTTGTCCTATAAGACCAAATTGATGACTCTTCTTTTCAAACAAGCACTCCATGCGTCCAAATATTTGCAACATTTGTCCAAATATTTGTGACTGCAGTTTCCTCTTCAAAAAATACAATCTCCAACAGAATGTTGGACACGAACAAACACCTCTTGTGTTGCTGCCAATGACTGCGCACCAAGTGCTTGCAAAAATCCAACACCAATGGTCTTAAATCCTAGGTACTCATACCATGTGAAAGTTATTGCAATATTCAACAATCAACAAAAATGAAATATCCACAAAAAATAAGTCATACCCAAAATAAAAAGATATTGGGAGCGATTCGTTCAAGGAATACCATAACGCGACATTCAATAAAAGAAATGGAAATAATTGTGATTGATGTGATGGTTGTAGGTGGGCAAAGCCTACTACAATGACTCTTAATTAATAAGAAAAATACACTTACTTTTAATTACGTGTAGGGTGAGTTGACCACTCAAGAGCCTACTACACCGACACACATCCCATTCTATTCCTTAAATTAAGGAAAATACAAATGGCCCGATGAGAGAGATTTATCTACTCTTAACAAATATACTTTTAGATTTGGATCCTAACATTGTATCACAGCCCATAAATTAGATTTCATAAATTCAGATTTATTTTTCTATAAATTTAGGTATCTGATTTTTAGATAATTTTCTTCTTGAAATTCTAATTTCAGTGTTTTGAAATTTCAGCGTCCAGGTAGGGATAATATTAGGTGGCTAATATTTGCTAATTTTCTATTTTTTACATCTTTTCCCCAAAAGCAATTAGCAATTTGAAAGTATTTGAAAATGAACATTCGCCTCAATTTCTATTAAAAAAAAAAACTCTCTTTGATAATTTAAAAATTAATGCTAATAAAAAAATTTTACATTGAATTTTTTTTGCCAAGATTCATAAATTTCAAGAAATGAAGATTTCCTTGAAATCAAACCCTACTGCCAGTTTTCATAATAATAGCAATTACCTTATTTGAAAGATTTGGTTCATATTAGTGTCCAATTGATTGTCTATTTTTTCCCTATGCTTCTGTTTTTGAAACTATGTAGTTGGATATATCCCTGTAGGTCCATGTGTTCCGCAAGGATGGATCTTGGGTATGCCTAGTGTCACGGGGCCAGCTCGACAGAGCTGAAAATCGTGCGGCACCTCTTGCTTTCACCCGAGTCCCTCCGTGAGAACGGAACTTTGCGAGAACTACAAACTATGCCTTCAGTGTTTACCTGCACAAGAACATGCACAACAAAGTGATATTCTACTTGTATTTCAATGGATTAGCAGCAAAAGTCAAACATAACACTTGCAAAGATCGAAAAATCAACTCAAACACACATGAGCATTCACACAATGCAAGAACAACTGGGAGAATGTGTATTATTTACTCTTGCAGGACAAAACGATCCAAAGTACAATAAATAAGCAAAACAACCCCATACACAACAACCACCGAGTCGGGCTCAGCTGATAATGCTCGGAACCACTGAGATGATTACAATGAACAATTTACTCCCAGGTCTGATTACTCTCTGCATAGGACAACCCAGCCCCTGCTTCACAAAATCTAAGACCAACAGAACTGACCATAAACACCTGCACGACACTGCATGAATACGTGCCGTGCCCATTGCCTACAACTCGAGATAGAATGCACAATGTTTCGTTTTCCAACACTTTGCTAGTCCAGACTTGCATTCACTCAAATCAGTGCATAAAGAAAGTTAACGGCTCGCTTGATCAACACAGATCAGCTCGTGAACGTGGGTGATGGATGTCGAAGTCATACATCCATCATAGACTCCCCCACTTAAAATCGACGACGACCTTGGCACTGATATGGTTCCTCCATCAGTAACCTGGAGGTCTCTTAGTCAGACTCAACACAGAGCCAAGAGACCAACACGCCCCCTATTTAGACTCAACCCAGAGCCAAGAGACCAAGGCCAACTCTCTGACCTTATTCTTGTAGATCCTGAGGGTTTCTTACTGCTCCTAGCTTGTTGAAAAACCACCATTCCAATGCATTAGAAACTCCCTCTGCGTTAGATTGCCATATAACCCACTATCTTCACCTCAACAAACTGTTCCAACTGCTATTCCGATTCACCCATCATGTACGCAAAAGGGCGCTTAGGTAGGAACCTGTCATGTCCCCTCTCTAGTGCGACATGATATCCTATATAGATTTGCCTATCCCAGACTCTCGTAGGCAGATGAAGGAGGTGAGAGAGTCATTTTTGCGATTTGATGCTCCAGAGGGATATTTATTTGGGGTCAAATGTTATGTTTTTAAATCTAGGTGCACTTTTTATTTTATTAAATTACTTTTTATTTAAAAAGTATAATGATGTTGTACCAAGATGTATTACGGAAACTTCTGGAATTTCCGTAAAATGCTTAAATAGACCTCATGGGTCTCTCATTTGATATCCAGAGTTTATTTTTTTGATCATTGAATCTCCTTGAGCATTTGTAAGACTGCAGAGTCTGCAAATCGTCAGATTAATCCTTGAGAACGATACCTCTCAAGCGATTTGCATAACTGAGGGTGTGAGAGATCATCCGAAGGGCTGCACTTGGAAGTGGTATTCAGCTACTTCAAGTTGGGCTTATTTGGTACTCAGACATTTGCCAGAGGGTTTGTGTTTTCAGTGATCGAAACATTGATTATTCAGCAATTTTCTATGGTGTTTCGTTTCGAAAACGGAATAATTTGGAAATCCCTTGGTGGAGCGATTTCATCATCCAGCGATCTGAAGAACCCACAGGGACAGTATAATTGTTTACCGTCCGTACAGGTACGGCAGAGATAGTACAGCAGCCCAGAAGGCAGCGATTTTCCTTGACCCCACGGTGCTCTTAGCTGGGCGATTCATTTATATATTTTGGAAGGCGTTTTTCTCAGTCTAGCGCCAATATTTAGTACCTTGTCGGTTCACTTTGCAGAGGTATTTTGATGCATGGCCGACCTCTCCACCACGTCCCCGTGTACGGACATCGCACTGCTGTAGCTATTGTGGACCTGGAGTAGACGCGCTGGATGCAGGAGAATTTTGGTGAGCGCAAAGGAGCAGCAGTATAAGGCGTCGACCTTTGCTGAGTAATCATCCATTGTGGCAGCTCTTAGTCGGCAGTCCAAAAATGCCTCAATTGGTTTTTGGCGTGGGAATATGCAACTTTTGGCAGAGGATATCTCAGAGTTGAAGCCAACTATTTCCTGTGGTGTCCCCCGTGTTTTTTTGATCGGATATACACAGGTATAAATGAAAAGATTTCAGCTGGAGGAGCATTAAGAAATAAGTTATTTGATTTTGCATAATGATATAATTAATTGCCAATCATTTGCATTCTATCCATATTTGCTAAAATCTGAAGGTAGAAATCTATTGTAAAAGGATCTATATTTTTCTTGAATAAATTGGCTGAATTTCATATCTAGCAGTATAGGCTGATTGACAACTGTTTGACGAAATTACAAGGTTGTATTCAATGATAATTTTGACAAAATTCTTAATGCAATGTAATTTTTGATATTCCGTTGTGTCTGACAAAATTTCTTAGTATAAAATCACTGTATTTAGTGTGCCCATTAGTAAGGGACATTAGAGTGGTATCAGAGCCATCATCCTGCCATCCTGTGGTCCACTAAACGGCAGATGAGCGATAGGGAAATCAGGTATAACAGTCGGGCGCAGCGGAGGCAACTTCATCAGAATCCTCAAATAACAGAAAATACATTGCCAGAAACATTGAGGGACACCGGCAAATCAATCCAGAATATGGCAGAAGAAGATAGAGATAAAAGTGCTGAAAGAAAATTTGACAGCATGCTTGATTTGATGTCATGTTTATTGGCAAGAATGGACCAGCAAGCCATTCCAGATCAAGGTCACCATCACACCGCTGAACATAGTGGAGTCAATGAGGAAAGGTCCGTACAACGCGCTGGAGGATCAGCGTCTAGACCTCTTTTTCCCACTTTCACACCCAGGGAAGAACAGTTACATGTTGCTCTAGCTACTCCATTTGGCGAGGAGGCTAGACAGGCCTATTTGGAGTATACCACTCTCCCTCCTGATATGCGACAAATATGGACATTTGACCAGTTCATGAATCAGAAGAATAAGAGAAGAGGAAGAAATGATCGCCATGCGCCAAGGAATGATTATCAACAAGCACTTGGTAAGATTTCCATGCCTAACTACGATGGAAGTAGCAGGTGTACAGCTAGGTCTTGGATTCAAAAACTAGATAATTATCTTTCTCTAAGACCAATGCCTGAGGAAGATGCCATAAGATTTGCTACATTGCACCTTGAAGGAGCTGCTCACGAGTGGTGGTATCATGGTTTGGTCACTCTGGGACACAACCACATCACTACCTATGAGGAATTTACCAACAGATTGATCGAAAGGTTCGATGTCAAAGACCTTGAGGTAAGCTTCCGTGAACTAGCACAATTAAAACAGCATGGTTCACTTGATACTTATATTAATGACTTCCAAAAATTAGCGGCAATGGTACCTGATATTTCAGAGCGTAGAATAGTCATGCTATTTACAAAAGGGTTGACTGAACCACTCAAAGGGTGGGTCAAGGCCTTTAACCCTCTCACATTCCAGGAAGCCATGAAGAAAAGCCGAAGTATGGAACTTGTAGCGTCAGCAAACAGGGTCGGTTCAAAAGGCTCTTCATCGAACAAAGATAATAAAGAGGATTTCAATAAAGGTAAAGAGAAGGATGAAGATACGAAAGACAAGTCAGCTGCACCTTTGAATAAGGAAACGCTTAATGACCTGCGTAAGAAGAAGTTATGCTTCTATTGTAAGGATCCCTATGAGTTTGGACATGATTGCCCTATGAGGCCTAAGGGAAAGGCCAACAGGATGATGTGGGTTTATTACGAAGGCTCAGATTCAGACAGCTCAGAGTACCATGATCCTGATGATGCAAAGCAGGAACAGGAGGTAGAACAAAAGGGGGAACTAGAGTTACATTTACAGGAGGCACGTCTATCTAGTATTCAGAGAGAGGGTGCTTTCAGAATTAGAGGTGTCTTGGCTGGACAAAAGGTTATTACACTCATGGATACTGGTGCCACGCACAACTTTATTGATGCACACTTCGCTGAGAGGCGTGGACTCACCACTGAGGAGTTTGAGGGACTGAAAGTCAAGGTGGTTGATGGATATACTCTTCGATGTGACAGGTTGGTACGTGATCTACCTCTACGCCTAAACAACTATGAGTTCAAGGCAGATTATTATGTGGTCAACATGGGTGACATGGACATAGTGCTTGGGATGCAGTGGCTACATTCGTTGGAGGAGATTACCCTGAGACTTAAGGATATGGAGATGAGGTTTGAGGTAGGTGGCAGAACACATGTGCTGAAGGCTATTCGTAATAGTGATGATAGGACTATTACACTTAAGAGGATGGAAAGGCTAGCCAAGCATAATGTTATAGAACGGGCCGCTATTTGTACTTTGATGCCTTCACATAAGGAACAACACAAGGCTAAATATCATCTTGATAAGAAGGCATACATCAAGATTCCACCAGGCCGACCGCCAGATAGAGTGCGTAATGTATTTCATGTATCACGCCTCAAGAAGGCGTTGGGTCAAAATGTGGTGCCTTTTGCAATGTTACCTCCCTTGGATAATAAGGGAAAGTTAATTCCAGAATCCATCTTGGATAACAGAGAGAAGCAGCTTCACAGGCGAGTGATCAAAGAGTCCCTGATTAAGTGGAAGGATCTACGCGTTGAGGGTGCTACTTGGGAGGGTGAGGTCATTCTGCAGCATCCAGCATTGAGATTGCTTGAGGTCAAGCAATTTCAGGAGGGGCGGACTATCATGTCCCCTCTCTAGTGCGACATGATATCCTATGTAGATTTGCCTATCCCAGACTTTCGTAGGCAGATGAAGGAGGTGAGAGAGTCATTTTTGCGATTTGATGCTCCAGAGGGATATTTATTTGGGGTCAAATGTTATGTTTTTAAATCTAGGTGCACTTTTTACTTTATTAAATTACTTTTTATTTAAAAAGTATAATGATGTTGTACCAAGATGTATTACGGAAACTTCTGGAATTTCCGTAAAATGCTTAAATAGACCTCATGGGTCTCTCATTTGATATCCAGAGTTTATTTTTTTGATCATTGAATCCCCTTGAGCATTTGTAAGACTGCAGAGTCTGCAAATCGTCAGATTAATCCTTGAGAACGATACCTCTCAAGCGATTTGCATAACTGAGGGTGTGAGAGATCATCCGAAGGGTTGCACTTGGAAGTGGTATTCAGCTACTTCAAGTTGGGCTTATTTGGTACTCAGACATTTGCCAGAGGGTTTGTGTTTTCAGCGATCGAAACATTGATTATTCAGCAATTTTCTATGGTGTTTCGTTTCGAAAACGGAATAATTTGGAAATCCCTTGGTGGAGCGATTTCATCATCCAGCGATCTGAAGAACCCACAGGGACAGTATAATTGTTTACCGTCCGTACAGGTACGGCAGAGATAGTACGGCAGCCCAGAAGGCAGCGATTTTCCTTAACCCCACGGCGCTCTTAGCTGGGCGATTCATTTATATATTTTGGAAGGCGTTTTTCTCAGTCTAGCGCCAATATTTAGTACCTTGTCGGTTCACTTTGCAGAGGTATTTTGATGCATGGCCGACCTCTCCACCACGTCCCCGTGTACGGACATCGCACTGCTGTAGCTATTGTGGACCTGGAGTAGACGCGCTGGAGGCAGAGAATTTTGGTGAGCGCAAAGGAGCAGCAATATAAGGCGTCGACCTTTGCTGAGTAATCATCCATTGTGGCAGCTCTTAGTCGGCAGTCCAGAAATGCCTCAATTGGTTTTTGGCGTGGGAATATGAAACTTTTGGCAGAGGATATCTCAGAGTTGAAGCCAACTATTTCCTGTGGTGTCCCCCGTGTTTTTTTGATCGGATATACACAGGTATAAATGAAAAGATTTCAGCTGGAGGAGCATTAAGAAATAAGTTATTTGATTTTGCATAATGATATAATTAATTGCCAATCATTTGCATTCTATCCATATTTGCTAAAATCTGAAGGTAGAAATCTATTGTAAAAGGATCTATATTTTTCTTGAATAAATTGGCTGAATTTCATATCTAGCAGTATAGGCTGATTGACAACTGTTTGACGAAATTACAAGGTTGTATTCAATGATAATTTTGACAAAATTCTTAATGCAATGTAATTTTTGATATTCCGTTAAGTGTCTAACAAAATTCCTTAGTATAAAATCATTGTATTTAGTGTGCCCATTAGTAAGGGACATTACAGAACCAAACTGGTTTGACTTCATCAGCAACTAAAGGTTTCCACTGGTTACAACTGAGAAACAAACTGAATCTCCAGCAAGCACATAGACAAGCTTGCCTGCACAAGCCACACCCAACAAATGCAGTTTTGCAAAATCAAACCGATCTTGCCAACCCTCAACGAGGGGTAGAGGAAAACGATTCTTGGTGATCAACTTGTTCAAGACTTTGTAAACCTGCAAAGTCTAAGTGAACCATCAAACTTCCTCCACAATAGTACTGAAAACAAGAGCGCAACGGACGAAGACAACTCTTCAGACTAACCATCTCAGGGCCAAATAACATGAACAAAGCCCTTATCGAGGGATTCTCCTCTAGAACCAACTCAATGCGATGATCAATTGATATTGTTGGTGACAAATAAGATGCTATCTCCTTGAGCATACTACTTGGCTGTGAAGAACCCACCTCACATCAACGGGAAAAGGAACCTGCTGTTCCCCCTTAACATTCCAATTGCCAATAAGAAATGCAAGATACACTAACTCCTCGCCAATTCCTGCAATCTTCCGCATACTCACAACTAAACACCCCTTCGTCTTCCTTGTCTAACTCCTCTACACAATCTTCACCATGCACTTTTGCAACAGATCCAACACAAAAGAGCTCCAAGATGGGGAAAAACTATGGCTTTACCTTTTTAGATAAATCCCTGTCTTAGCACTAACTGAATGGCTTGTAACTACTTTAAACCTTCTCGCATCTCCGGAGGACTAGAGGCCAAGCTCCAAGGCTAACTAGTTGACAACACAATTAGGGCATACTTGAGTCCACGAGCGTAGTGGTTTTCAAACACATGATCACCACCTCCACAATATCTAGCCCAACAAGTTACAGAGACCATCGCCAAACCCAAGCTTTAGAAATTGTTCGAAGCAGCAAGGGGTATTTACAGTTCAGATGGGGCAGTTAGATGAACTGTGTGATCCGCACAAGTCCAACACCTCAAATAGAACTGCTTCCCACTTGATCCTCCATCTTGTGACTTCTTGCCACCTTTGGAATTGCTCAAAGACTTTCGAGATTCCTCTGACGACTCCAGAGTAGTCTTCCTTCCCTGGGCACCAATTGGCTTGCCTAAAGACTTACTTGACCCCTTACCAATGCCTCCACCCATGGATGCGCAAGAGCCCAAGGTGCTTTTGGATGAAAACTCGTCCTTAAAATCAAAGAGATGATCTGCTACATCAATTGCTTCTCTAACTTCGGACACTTCATGGCGACAGAGCTCCACCTAAACACATGACTTAAGACCATGAGTAAGTTGGAACAATTTATCCACCTTGGACATGTCGGTGATTTCCAACAAAAGGCTCTGGAAAGAATCGATGTACTCTCTCATCTCCCCAATTTGTTTCAACTGACTCAACTTGGTCTTAGCCAACCATCTTGCATTCCCAGGTCAAAATTGATTCCCAAGGGCTTTCTTCAGATCCTCCCAAGAGTCCTACTTCCTTGTAGAACTCCTTGATGTAATGTCATTAGCCAAGGTTCTATACCAAACCTTTGTCGTACCCATGAGGTACCTTGCTGCAACATGCACCTCATGTGCATTTGACAGTCCCCCGAAACCTGCCAGATACTCCTCCATGTCTCAAAAGAAATTCTCCAGAAGACGGCCATCTCATGCATCATCGTAACACTTTGGTTTCTTCAACTTGGGGAGCTTTGAAACTGTTGAAGAGCTAGACCCTGATGCTTCCACCAAACTCAATATCGTTGAGTGACACAAAGTCACTTCATCCTGTAACGTAGTCTAGAACACCAAGATCGACAATCTTGCAGTAAGTTCCACGATCGTTTGCTCCATGTTCTCCACCTTTTCCTCGAGCTCGCCGAATCTCACACCCACACGCTCCTCCATAGATTGGAACCTGGCACCAACTTGCTTGGCAAGGCCTTCTTCCATAGTAACAACTTTTGACTTACTCTTGTGGTGATTGCCAACACCTTCACCTTTGTCATTAACCCACTCTCGACCTCTATCGATCACATTCTCGAGCAACGCCTCGGACGGATCATGACTCAGACATGACACATTGGACTGACTCGACAGGGGAAGGTATACAACACAACTTAACTAGGCAAACATAATGAACCCAAAAACTAACAAGACAAACAAAATTACCAATAGGCCAAGACTTTGAACAATAACTTGTATTGATTCGTATTGAATGATTTGAAATAATTACAAACCCAAACCATGCTTAAATATGCCTAAACTTGGAAATTAGAGTTTACATGCAAAAATTTGAAAAAACTAAAATCTAAAAAACACGTCTATTTCTAGCAGTTGCTATTTATAGTAAGTTTCGCATGCAAGTGTGTGTGGCTCTAATTTGTTTTAAATGCTAAAATTAGCCTATGGGATGAAATTCAATTGAAGTTGACGTCCGATTCTAAAAATATATAATTTCTAAAAATAGAAAATTCTTGAAAAAATCATTAAACGTTAATTTCAGACCCTCAGATGATCACATTTGGCCTCCGAAAAATATCAAAATCAAATCTAAGGGGATAGAGCTTCTTAGGGCGGAACCAAACTTTTCGATACGGTCGTTTTTGTGCGTGGAAGAGCTCAAACGGAGTTACGGGTCAAAAGTTATGGCCTCTGGAAAGTTGGCCTATTTTTTCTGCATCATTCTCCTCTGGTTGAAAACAACTCAGCTCCTGCGAGTTGGCTTGATTATACTGCTGCCATTTGTCTTTATCAATCTTCTTCAACTCCCACTCTGTAATCCAAGTGTTTCTTTTTGCTGCAATCCTTTCCACTGCACCAAATACCTGTTTTAATTCCCTTACCTTGTGCTCATTGTTTTCATATCCAAAACTTGCACTATTTTTTTCTTTTTTCTTCTTTGGAACCTGCTACTCCCAATTGACTTCATCTTCACCATCTTCTCGATGGAATTCATATAAATTTGAAACATTAAATACTGGAAGTATATCAAAATTTTGTGGTAAATTCACCTCATATGCATTATCATTGATTTTCTTCACAATTCTGGATGGCCCAATTTTTTTGTACTTCAACTTATTGTATGTGCTTTTTGGAAATCTCTTTCTTCAAGTAAACCATTACCAACTCTCCTTCAAATACTTTGGATTTTCTTCTGACATCCGTTGCTGCTTTATATTTCTCATTTCTTTCCTGCAACTTTCTGCTTACTCCTTGCAACTGCTGCATATGCTCTGCAAATGCTTCTGCATCCTTACTAATTCGATCTGCAATTGACAATTGTACCAAATCTAAAATACCCATAGTATTTCTCTCATAAACAATTTGAAAAAGTGACTTTCCTGTTGATCTATTCACTGAAATGTTATATGCAAACTCAGTTTGTGGTAAAGCCAAGTCCCATTACTTTGGCTTCTCTCCCACTATGCATCTCAAAAATTTTCTCAAACTCCTATTCACAACTTCTGTCTGTCCATCTATTTGTGAGTGATATGCACTACTGAATTGTAGCTTAGTACCCATCTTCTTCCACAAAGTCCTCCAAAAATGACTTCGAAATTTCATGTCTCTATCTGAAGTAATAGTTTTTAGAACACCATGCAATCTCACAATATCTATAAAAAATAATTCTGCAACCCTAGTGGCATCATTGGTTTTTTTACATGCAATGAAATGAACCATTTTATAAAATCTATCTACAACAACAAAAGTTAGATCATTATCTCTCTGTGTGTTTGGCAATCCCAACACAAAACCATACTCAAAGCTGTCCATGGCCCTCTTGGAACCGGTAATGGCATGTAAAGTCCATTATTTTGTTCATGTCCTTTAGCCACCTAACATATTCTATACCTTGAAACATACCTTGTCACATCTCTATTAATCTTTGGCCAAAAATATTTTTTCTCCACCAAAGCTATTGTCTTCGTCTTACCAAAATGTCCAGCCAAACCACTACTATGTAATTCTCTTATTATATTCTCTTAGAGACCCAATTGGAATGCATGATTGTTTCCCTTTGAAGAGATAACCTTCTTGTATAAGATACTCATCATGAATAGTATCTGTCTCACCAATTAATGGATTCCTGTATTGCTCAACTATTTTTTCAAAATATGGATTAGTGTCATATAATTCTTTAATAATCTCAAATCCAATTACTTCATTCACCATAGTAGTTAATAACGCTACTCTCCTGCTCAATGCATCAGCTATTTGAATTTGTTTTCTTGATTTATGTTTCAACACAAAAGTATACCCCTACAAGAAAGAAACCTACTTTGCATGCCTACTATTCAACGTCTTGTGTGTATTCACATACTTCAAAGCCTTATGATCTGTAAATAGTATAAACTCTTTAGGCACTAGATAATGCCTCCAATGTCTTAATGCTTGTACAAATGCATAAAGTTCAACATCATTGGTAGAATACTTTGTTTTTACCTCGTTCAAATTTTCACTGAAATATGCTATTGGCTTTCCTTGACTCAGCACAGCACCAATTCCCACAAATGAAGCATCACAATCAACCTCAGACACTTTGCTAAAATCCGATAATGCTAAAATTGGTCTTTCTATAATCTCTTCTTCAAAAATTCAAAGCTTTCTGTGACTGCTTTAGTTCGTGCAAATTATTTCCCTCTTATGCAATCTGTTATTGGTGCCACAATACTACTAAAAATTTTAATAATTTTTTTGTAAAAAATTGTTAAACCATGGAAACTTCTTACCTCTATAATGCTTTTTGGAATAGGCCACTCAATAATCGCCTTTATCTTTTCTTCATCCATTTTCACACCATCTGCTGAAACTACAAATCCTAAAAATACTAAGTTGTTTTGCATAAACTTGCACTTCTTTAAATTTGCATACGACTTCTCATTTCTTAACAAATCTATTACCATTCTCAAATGTTGTAAGTGTGCTTCTTTAGTCTTACTGAATATCAAAATATTATCAAAACAAATCACAAACTTACCAATATATTTTCATAGCACTGTATTCATCACCCTCATAAACATGCTAGGCGCATTAGATAATCTGAATGGCATCACCATCCACTCATATAAGCCATCTCTAGTTTTGAATGCAGTTTTTCACTTATCTCCTTTATGAATTCGAATCTGATAATAACCACTCTTTAGATCAATCTTGGTAAAATATTTTGTTCCTGCAAGCACGTCCATCATATCATCTAAACGAGGTATAGGAGACCTATATTATAAATTTATTAATTGCTCTACTATCCACACATCCTCCATCTTCCATCTTTCTTTGGAGTTAGCAAAGCCGGTGTTGCACAAAGACTCATACTCACCCTTATCAACTTCTTCTTTAGCAATTCAGTAACCTGTTTATTTAATTCTGCATGTTCTGTTGGACTCATCCTATAAACTGCTTGATTGGGTAGAGTTGACCTTGGAATCAAATCAATGTGATGTTGTATATCTCTCTTCGATGGTAAACCATTTGGTAAGTCATCAGGCATAACATTTGCATATTTTTTCAACACTCTTATTGCTTCTGTTGGTATTGGCACCATTTTTGTTTCTTTATTCTTTGCTAGTAATGCATAACAACCTGCTACTTTCATATCTTGAATAAATTCTTTAGTAGAGAGCATGCTTTTTGTCTTCTCTTTCTCTTTAAGAGGTAACAAAACTACCTTTGTACCACCTTAACAAAAAGTGTGTTCTTTGCTCCATCATGAATTACTTTCCTGTCAAATTGCCATGGTCTTCCCAATACCACATGACATGCATCCATTGAAATAACATCACACCATATTTCATCATTATAACTCTTTCCAATAGAAAACTTGATTAAACACCTTTTATCTACTGTAACTTTGTTCCTTTTAGTAAACCATGAAATCTGATAAGAATTAGGATGCTTTTCACATTGTAGATTTAGTTTTTCAATCATTTCTTTAGAAACCATATTTTCACAACTACCACCATCTATAATTACTTTGCATACCTTTCCACTCGAAGTACATCTTGTTTGAAAAAATATTTGATCGCAGCGATGCATCACCACCTCCTTTATTCTACACTTGATCCTTCCTTGGAGCAATCATGGTTCTTATCATGAGATTCTCTTCAACATCTGTTGTTGCAACTTCAGTATTTTACTCTTTTATTTTAGCCTCAATGAGATTTACTTTTGGACGATTTTCTTGCCTCCTTTCTTGATCTTGATAGTGTGGACACTCAAACACTATGTGCCCCTCTCCACATCTATAACAGAGATAAGATCTATGTTGATTCGGAAACCATCCTCTAGCACCACCATAACCTCGTCCTCTCTAAAATCCTCTTCCTCTTTGTTGGTATTGAAACCCTTGCCTATTATCAACTTGTCTTTCTTTTCCATGTGATGATTCACCTTTATTGGTATTAAAGCCACCTTTGGTGGTATTAAACCCACATCGTCCCCTTATTGGAAGGGATCCGCCTCTTTTTGGATCAGGGGATGTCCTTCTGAAATTCTATCTATTTTGTTTTTTTTCTGCCTTCAAAGCTAATTGATAAGCCTCCTCCATGTTAAGTATTATATGCATGCTTAATTCATTTTGAATAGAAAATTTCAAACTATCTACATACCTTGCAGCCATCTGCTCTTCGGTTTCATCATGCTCCACTCGTATGAAAAGCTTATAAAATTCATCTGTATACTCTTGTATATTGTGATCTTTTTGCCTCAAATTTTGAAATCTTCTGTATAGGGTTTGAGCATAATCCACAGGGAGAAATTTCTCTCTCGGCTTCTCCATCTTTTTTCACGAATTAATCTTCTCTTTGCCTTTTTTCAGTCTCTCTTTTTGTAGGTGATCCCACCAAATCATTGCATGACCTTTCAATTTCGTGCATGCAAACTTTACCTTCTTGTCTTCTTTCATAGTCTTCCACTCTAAGAACTTCTCCATGCTATTCATCCAATCTATCAACTCCTCTGGTTTTAAACTGCCTTCATAATCTAGAACATCAACTTTGATTCTTTCATTTCTTCCTTCTAAAGCCCGAACCATCCATTTTTCCATCGATGGTCGTTGTTCTTCTTTTTGCTGAACTTCTTCATCACGATTTGTGTCATCCTCATCACCACCTTGCTTGATTGGTGATAACCTATGTTAATTGTTGAACTTGCTTTTGCAGCTCTTGTATAGTCCGGTTCATTTGTGCCATACCTCCTCGTCCTCTCACCATTCTTCTCTCCAAGATTCGAACTTGCTCTGATACCAGATAATGAACCCGAAAACTAACAAGGCAAATAAAATTACCAATAGGCCAAGATTCTGAACAATAACTTGTATTGATTTGTATTAAATGACTTGAAATATTTACAAACCCAAACCATGCTTAAATAAGCGTAAACTCGGAAATTAAAGTTTACATGCAAAAATTCGAAAAAATTAAATTCTAAAAAAAAAATGTCTATTTTTAGCAACCGCTATTTATAGTAAGTTTCGCATGCAAGCACGTGTGGCTCTAAAAATTTCCTTAAATATCCTAAATGCTAAAATTTGTCTATGGGACGAAATTTAATTGAAATTGACATCCGGTTCTAAAAATATACAATTTTTAAAAATAGAAAATTCTCAAAAAAATCATTAAACATTAATTTTGGACCCTCAGATGATCACGTTTGGGCTCCGAAAAATATCGAAATGAAATTTAAGGGGATAGAGCACCTTAGGGTAGAATCGAACTTTTCAATACGATTGTTTTGGTGCGTGGAAGAGCTCAAACGGAGTTACGGGTCAAAAGTTATAGCCTCCAGAAAGTTGGCCTATTTTTTTTGCATCAAAACACAACCCAACCAAGACAAACCATGTGCTCTGATACCAACTGTCACGGGGCTAGCTCGACGGAACTGAAAATCGTGCAGCATCGCTTGCTTTCCCCTGAGTCCCTCCATGAAAACAAAACTCTACAAGAACTATGTACTACGCCTTCAGTGTTTACCTGCACAAAAACACTCACAACAAAGTGGTATTCTACTTGTATTTCAATGGATTAGCAGCGGAAGTCAAACATAACACTTGCAAAGATTGGGAAATCAACTCAAACACACATGAGCATTTACACAATGCAAGAACAATTGGGGTGATGTGTATTTTATTTACTCTTGTAGGACAAAATGGTCCAAAGTACAATAAACAGGGAAAACAACTCCATACACAACCACTGAGTTGGGCTTAGCCGATAATGCTTAGAACTACTCAGATGATTACAATAAACAATTATCTCCCAAAATTTGATTACCCTCTGCCTAGGACAACCCAGCCTTTGCTTCATGAAATCTAATATCAACAAAACTGCCCACAAACACTCGCATGACATTGCATGGATACGTGCCCACTACCCACAACAACTTGGGACAAAACACTCGACGCTTCGCTTTCCAACACTTTGTCAGTCTAGACTTGCGTTCACTCAAATCACTGCACAAAGAAAGCTAACGGCTCACTTGATCAACACAGATTAGCTCGTGAACGTGGGTGATGGATGTCGAAGTCATACATCCATCATACCTAGGGTACCATAGAGACCCTGCAGTACCTTGGGCGTATCTGGTGGCCAAAACGGTGTTCTATTTTTTTTCAATTTTGCTTTATGAAAAATCAAATATGGACTTCAAAAAACAATTAAAAACAAAATAAAGTGTAAGGGTGACCCTAAAAGTAGCTCTCTCACTTATTTAATCAAAAGAAAACAACACATTTGCCTTTCATTGCATTTTTATCTCTCATTGCACATTTGTTCTCTTACCACCTTTTTTTCAATTACTTAGGACTAAAACTCCTTCATTTTGCTAATCCTACACTATTACAACTACCCATTGGCGCCAAGGAGTTTAAGGAGCTTGCAACAAAGATGTTTGTTGATTTAAGGTATGTTTTTAGTTGTTATTTAGTTACAAACTTAAAAATGTTTGTAACTAGTTTTAACTTTTTTTTGTTATTTTTAAAAATATTCTTTCAACAAATGCCAAATGCTTTAAATTATAATAGCAATATTATTATTTTTTAACCATGGGCTATAGGGATTTGCCAAAATGTCTCGTTTTGCAAGTGTTAGTTTGGTGGGCCAAATGATAGCCTTCAAAACCGATCCACAAGTGCCCCTTTGGAAGTATGTGACCTTGTTGGAATAGCTACCAGGTGGAGGGTGTTACATCTAGTTTTGCTCATAGTGTAATTGTAAATACAAGAGTTTGTATAGTTGGGTCAAAGCCCACTTGTGTGCGATTCCTAGTTTTGGAATCAAAGCTTGTGGTGGCCGAAACATAAATGAAAGGCCAAGAAAGGGCTTGCCACATGCAAAGATCTTTCCATATATCAAAGAGCATGAAGAAGTAGATGCCTTTGTTGCCCTAAGATCAAAGCATCCTTTGGAAAAGAAAGGATCTACATCTACTGAGCCACTTTTTGTTCCATCTCGTGCTAATGTCATGACCCCATCACACCTATTTCTTTCTACATCTGTTGCGGCCGCAAAGGAATATAATTCATCTCTTAGTTGCAAGAGAACAAAATATGCAGGTCCATTGGAAGGGGCATTCTAGAATGATTCTAGGGACATAGTTGAGGAAGACATTGCACGTTGTGTTTATGCATGTGGGCTGCCATTCAATGTTGTTATATCACCATACTAGCAGGATATGGTGAGATCTATCAATGAAGCCTCTAAAGGGTTCACCGGCCCAGGGTATGAAAAGGTGCACACTATTTGTTGGCAAAAGAAATAGAACATGTTGAAGATGCATTGAAGTATCAAAACAAGGGTGTCCATTGTTTTTTATGGATGGAAAGATACAACAAATAGGCCATTGATTATTGTGGTCACAGTGTGCCCTAAAGGGGCAATGTTTTTTAAGGTTGTTTATTATGAGGGACAAGTGCCTTGCACGATTCATTGTTGACATTCTGCTAAAGTCCATTGAGGCAGTGGGGCCTCAAAACATTGTTCAAGTTATAATGGACAACACAAAAAACTGCAAAGTTGCGGGCATGTTGGTTGAGGCAAGGTATGGGTACATATTTTGGACACCTTGTGTCGTTCATTTCTTCAACCATATGTTGCAAAAATTAGGCTCCAAAATTGATTGGATCAAACAAGTCTATGAGAAAACAAGTGAGATCCAAACGTTCATAAGCAACCATCACATGTCCCAAGGCATCTTTAGGGCCTTCTCGAAGTTGCAGTTGTTGAAGGTAATTTTTTTTAAGCATTCATGAATCATGTCAATTTAAAATTTAATTTGGTAAGTTTGTAATTTGTAGGATATTTATTTTTGAACTTTTTTTTTAATTTTATTTGTTTTAACTTTGTATTGAGTTGCTAAGACTCAGTTTGCCTCGCACACTCGTTTTGAGATGACTTGTCAATGTGCGTGAGACATTGTGTTGTATGGTTATCAACCACCTTTGGGGTGTATGGAGACAGGGAGACACTGAGAAGGCCACAAAGGTGAAAATGTTGATTCTTGATAATGTGTAGTGGGAACGTGTGGAGTATTTGCTCAGTTTTACCGAGCCCATCATGAGTATGTTGAGATTTGTGGATACAGATCATCCTTGTTTGGGTGAGTTTTATGATGAAACCGATTCAATGATTGAGAACATTAAGTCCATCATAAATACCAAAGAGTAAAATCCTATGAAGAAGTTCTTCAAGGAAGTGTAGTCGTATTTCATTGAAAGGTAGAACAAAATGACTACTTCATTGCATCTTCTTGCTTTTGCCTTGACTCTCAAATACTACAGCGCAAAGATCCTTTCTTTGCTCAGGAGGGTTGCACCATATAGGGATATTGAAATTAGTGAGGGATATAAGATGGCATTTTCTATATTTTTCCCCGATTCAAAAGTAGAAGACATAGTTATGAAAGATTTTGGGCGTTTCATAACCTCCATGGGTCACTCCCTTGGCGCTCTTTGTGACAAGTACAAGAAGGGCGCTCATATGTGGTGGTACCTCCATGGGCAAGCATCCACCCACCTCTAGCCACTTACAATAAAAATCCTATGACCAGTAAGATTTTAATTTGTTTTAACTTTTAGAAATTATAATTGACTTTGCGGCTTGCCTCAATAGGTTGCAAGTTTCTTCTCTTGAGTGGAACTGGGATAGCTACACTTTTATCCACTCAGTTTAGCGCAACAAGTTGGCAACGAAAAAGGTGGAGGATTTGGTCTATGTGCATTCCACCTTGCACTTCCCGCACACAAACAAGATGATTACAAGGAATTGACAACAAAGTGTTGGGATATGGACCCAAAGACTACTAACTTGGATGCCTTTGTTGCCTACCTTTTTTTGCTCGACACAGAGCTAGATGGTGCTTCACACGACCTGCATAGTGGAGCTAATGGGAGTGGCACTGCTACTGCTTGTGGTTCTAATGAACCAAAGCATGATGCTTTCGATGAAGACATTGAAGACAAATATGAATATAGTGAATACTGAATATGCTGATTTTTCTTTATTTTTTGTCCATACATTGTAACATTTGCACTATGCACTTGTTTTAACTTATAAGACTAATCTAAGTTTGATCTTTGAATATTATTATATTTGACATTGAATTATTAGTATGTTTTGTGGTTATTTAACTTATTTTGTTTCCTCTATACATATTATGTTATGTGGTTAATTTTGCTTATATGGCTATATTTTAAAAAATTTATATTATATATATATTTGTACTGCCATATCCAAAAACGTATCTAAGCCCCAAAAAAATTTGTTGTACCCATGTATACGATTCCCGTACTCGTATCCATATCGTATCCGTATCGGCTACTTTGTTTTTTTCCCCTGAAAATTGCATCAAAATCAATATCCAAATCAATGTCTTAGGAAAATTTACTCAAGCAACGATGAAGACACTGGTTTCCAGGTTTGAATATTTTAAATGATTGGTTGAGTGGACGCCACTAATGGGAATTCAAGTGAAAATGCTTCAAAGGTCTGAAGCCAACTAAGTTCATGATTTGGTTTTTGGCTCGGTGACCATTCTTCTTGAGCCTAAAAACCTGAAATAACTGAAGGTACCGATTGGGATGCCCCATCAGTGCCACAATTACAGGGGAGGAAAAGAAGTTTTTGTAAGTGGCAGAAATAGTTTGCCTTCCATTTACAAATCAAGTAAGAAAAGAAGAACCAATCTTAAAACATCCTCAAACATATCATTTTTGAAGGCAAGGTGAGAGTAGTCAGAATACAAAGAGGACTACTGTAGCCATTTTTGTAAATGGGCTATCATAGCGTAATTGTTCCAAAGTGAACACATATATGACTCATAGGTCAAAGACTACCATGAGAATAGTGTGCAAGTTACACTGAATTTTTGCAAAGTCATAGTGGAGGAGATACAAAGGCTATTTTTCGTAGGAGTTATAAAATTAGTGAGGAAGTTATAAAGCTAAAAGCATCTTAGGTGTCATAGGCAGTTACAAAATTAACAAGGGAGTTGTAAAGGATATAAAGTGTCATATGGAGTTAAAAACAGTCTTGTCATAATGATACAAAGGCTATTTTTCCTAGGAGTTATAAAATTAGTGAGGAAGTTATAAAGTTAAAAGCATCTTAGGTGTCATATGCAGTTACAAAATTAACAAGGGAGTTGTAAAGGATATAAAGTGGCATATGGAGTTAAAAACAGTCTTGTCATAATGAGGGCTTACGTTGAGTTGGTCACCCATAACTTCTCAGCAGGGACTAAATTTGATGGTCAACCCTGCCAGTCATGAATTTTTTTGATGACAGTTATTTGTTTAACACCGCCCTTCAAATATTGGTACAGTTCACAATAGAAGATATATATATATATATATATATATAATCCTGTAGAGTTTTTGATAGTCTTTCCAAAATTTCACCTTGTATCTGATATGGTCTACCAAAAAAATTGATTGTATTTTATACTAAAAAAATGCAAATAGAGTCATATTGCCATCAAATTTAGTCCCTGCTTCTCAGGATTTTTTTTAAGTTTCCTTTGAATTGTCTCTTCTCTTATCAATAATACTAAAACTGCCGTTCAATTATCTTCTTAGTTGTGTTCAATTTTTTTTTTGCCAGCATATATATATATATATATATATATATATATATATATATATATATATATAATCCTTTAGAGTTTTTGATGGTCTTTACAAAATTTCACCTTGTATCTGATTTGGTCTACCAAAAAAATCGATTGTATTTTATACTTAAAAAATGCAAATACAGTTGTATTGCCATCAAATTTAGTCCCTGCTTATCCGGATTTTTTTTTTGTTTCCTTTGAATTGTCTCCTCTTATCAATAATACTAAACTGCCGTTAAGTTATCTTCTTAGTTGTGTTCAAATTTTATTTGCCAGCATAGTTATATTGAAAATCTATGTTGTTTGGGTACGGGTGCGGGGACGTCTCGGGTATGCGGGTACGTCATTTTTCAAAAACCTTGATTTGGATACGTCGTGGGTCCATCTATGTGTGTGTGTATATATATATATATATATATACAACTCATTTTTTTAGTAAAACACTTGAAACTACATAGTGTGAAAATATTTGTCTATAAATGATAAAACACTTAAAAATATATAATATTCATCCATTCATTACTTCAAAGACAAGATGTACAGTCAAATCTAGAATAAATCATCTCGATTGTCCACAAAATCATGAATGCCACTCCCATTATTATTCAACTTTATCATTTACTGACACTTTCTCTCACAAGGGCTCATCGGTGCATTGAATCTCACGAGTGCATGCCTTAAGGGGTGCACAGGGAATGGGGTGGGATCGGCTTGTGGCACTTTGCGAGAGATATTCTCATACTATTCTATCACGCATACATCCCTTCATGCAGCCTTCATACCTCCTATGATGTCTCCTTGAAATCTTGAAACCCTGAAATATGGCTAAGTTTGAAACCCTGAAACCCTGGAATTTGACTAACTCTGAAATATGATAGGATCCTCTAAAACCTAGAAACCCCTCTCAAACATCTTGGAAGTATATAAATAAAATATAACTTAAAGTACTTAAATGTTTATTTTATTTATATACTGTTGGGTTTGGACTGGATTTACATTTAGGGTTGCTTGGTTTTTAGGGTTTTTTTTTAAGGATTTTCTAAGGTTTTTTTAAAAAAACGTTTAGCCATTTTTTTGCCAGAATCCCTCGGGCACGCCCGGAGATGTCCCGGGTACTCCCAGAGGCTTTCGTGGCCGTGCCGGACGTTTCCGATACGTCCACGGACACCTCCGGGAGTACCCGGGACGTCCCCGTGCCGGAGGCGTCTCCAAACAGGAGGCGCCGGGGGGGAGGGCGTACCCCTGCAACATAGTTGAAAATTTCAGACAGCACATCAGTTCAAATTTTATAGTATTGTAATTCCAGATTCCTACCATTGTTTCAGATTTTTGTTTCCAAAACATAACTTTTCTATTTAGAAAATTCAAATATTTATTTTCAGAAATCTATTTTTTTTAGATCTGAGCTGTTAGGTTTAAGTTTATTGTCAGATTTCTGATTTGGGAACATGATATAATGCTTTTAACTCTTTGGTAAGATCTGACTGTTTCTTGTAATAGTCTGTGGAAAGCCCATAATAGAAAGAAGCTAGCTGATACATTCCCCATCTTTCAGGGATCTTTGTGCTTTATTTCTGTCCTGTTATGTCTTTTTTTTCAAATGCTTGATTGCAATAGGTGACGTGGTTTTCTAAGCATTTGTTCCACAGATTAGTTAAATGTATATTTCTATGTTGCAGGACACGTCTTCCCCACCCCCCGTTTCATGTCCGGAAACTGTAGGGAAATGCCTTGGAAACGCTGGGAAATGTCCGGGTGTTTCCAATTGGAATCCAGCGGAAACACAGTCAAAGTCAACCGAAAAATTATAAAAAAATGTAAAACTAGCCCAAACAAGACAGTATGTATATAAAATAAACATTAAGTATAAGAATTATACTTTAAGTTATATTTTATATATACTTTCAGGATGTTTGAGAATGGTTTCAGACCTCTAGGAGCTATAATGCAAATTCTAGGCTTTTGAGGATCCTATCATATTTCAGACTTAATCAGATTTCAGGGTTTCAGACTTAGTCAGATTTCAGGGTTTCAGACTTAGCCATATTTCAGTGTCTAAAGATTTCAAGGAGACATCATAAGAGGTATGAAGTTCACATGAAATGATGTAGGTATGATAGAATAGTATGAGAACACCTCTCGCAAAGTGCAACAAGCTGATCCCAAACCACTCCCTGTGCACCCCTTAAGGCATGCACTCAGGGAGATTAATTACACCAACGAGCCCTTGTGAGAGAAAGCGACAGTAAATGATAAAGGTGAAAAATAGTGGGAGTGACATTCATGTTTTTGAGGGTAGTCTAGATGATTTATTCTAGCTATGAATGTACATTTTGTCTTTGAAGTAATGAATGAATGAATACTATATATTTTTAAGTGTTTTATCTTTTATAGACTAAAAATGAGTGTGTATATATATATCGTACGGACATTTCCACGGCATTTCCAAATCAAGGGTTTTTGAAAATTGGCAATTCCACATTTTGTTTTCGTTTCCGTTTCCGTGTCCAGACAACTAGGTATTTTTTGTTTAAGTTTTTATTTCCACAAAAGCATGGATATTGCATGGTACGTTTAGCTTGCATAACTTGAGAAGCCATGAAATCATTTTCTGTTTATCAACTCATACAACATTCAATATCTTTGTAAAATTTGTATGGAAGTTTTTCGATGGTGAAATCATGATTTAAACATTTTCTCGTACTCATATCTTGTAAACTGCTACTGCTCAATTGTTTTTCAAGTAAAATCAGTTATTGTTCCATGTTTTTGTCTTTTTTTTAATTTGATTGAAGGATAAACATCCCGATTTGGGTGTACAAATCATCAACCTTCTTCGGCTTAGTGCCAAGGACTGAGGGGCATCCATTTTGCCAAATTTGCCTTGCACTCAAACCCAGCCTCATCTCTTTTGTTTCAGTTATCTCCAGGAATCTATTTCTTGGTGTGTGGCATATACATACCATCATCCTCACTGTTCGTACTACAATTGTGTTTTCATCTTTGAGTGTGAAATCAGTTTGAAATGGTGTCCTATTGTCGTTGTCTGCAGATAAAGATCTTCTCTAGAAGCAAAACTTAGCATGGAGTAACATCCAATTGCCAGTTAGTTATTACTGGAGACTAGCTAGTTTTCAAAAAACAGGGCTAGCAGAGTCTTCATGAATTTTACGTTTTTGCCCTTTTTTTGTCTGAGTCAAGTTGGCTCACAGAGTTTTCTTGAGTCCTAGCGATTCCTGCTACAATGGTCCTCACTATGTTATCAACAAGGTTACATTTTTTTGGCAGCACATATTAGAGGCATTGGAAGAGTTTTGGAAGCAAATAAAAGTGTAAGATGTAATCTTCAATTTCAGTGTCATGTATATTGAAAACTTTAGGATACATTGTTTCATTTGTGACAATGTGGGTGAGTTGATTTGCTGTTTTTGAATTACCAGGTTATGGGATACAGATATTTATGTATTTGATGTATTTTGTACTTTAATTGTATTTAATTGCCTAGTAATCCGCTTATAGAAGTATGAGAATAGCTAAATGATTCATAGTTTGCTTTGTAGGTTCATAGCACAGAGGAACTTGATCGTATATTGGGAGTTAATGGAGTAGAGCTTATTGGATTTAATAATCGCAATCTTGGTCAGTTTCTACTTTCTTACAATACGATTTACTCAGAAAAATACCATGGTTTGCTTTTTGTAGTGATACTTGCACGTCCAAGAGTTTTTTCCTACCAATATTTGCATTTTACAAATTTTGTGCAGTGTTAATTCTAGCTTCAACATAGGGCAATTTTTAATTTGTTTATGACGTGTATAATTTCCCTTGCTTTCAACTCTAGTTTTACCTGATTACAAATTTTCCCCTTATAGCTCTGTGACTAGTTATAACAAGCAAATGTGATTTCAAAGTATAAGCAATGCTTGTCAGAATTTCTCATATCTGAAACTAACCACAATTTTATGCTCTCTTTCAGAAAATTTTACAGTTGACATACATAACACAGAGAAGCTTCTTCAAGGACCCAGAGGCCAAGTAATTTGTGATAGAGATATCATTGTAATAATTTCTTCTAACTTGACTCTTGTATTTTGGCTTTGGCATGCACATCATATAGAATTAGCACCTATTCGGCCTTAAGGGTCATTGATAAGTTAATATTCTTTTGATTTACTGTCCATGATGCTTGTGACTTTGTTATGCTTTAATTGTTCAATTTGAACTTTGGAGTGATTAATCATTTGGTACTTTCTTACCATTCTTTGCTTGGGGGTTAGAAAAATAGGCGGTGTATCAAAGGGGCCAATTACATTTTGATCATGCTTGTTGCTCATCTTATAAACAGGGTATGATTACCTACTAGGAGAGGGAACTCAAATAGTCTTTTAATCTTTCCTAATCAGTATAGTTGGCAAGTTCTTAGCAGGAAGTAAATTTTCCTAAACGGAGTTTCCTGTTTATATATTAAATACCTCAATCTTTCTTTATGAGATCAACGTTTTGTAAACCTTACTTCCATTCTATGCATCAGCTTCATAAGATTTCTAGAGCATTTTTCTCTAATAGGGTTTATCCTTTTTATTGAAAAAATGTTCAAAATTATATTAAAAAGGGGAAGGCAATGATAAAAACAGTTTTAATAATATTACAAAAACAGTTTCTGGCTTAAAACAGCGAAGGATCTGCAAAACCAGCACTGCAGACATTGATGAAATTTTCATACAGTTCAAAGAGGATGCCAATCAAACAGATAGAGATAAATGGGCATTTAGGTTTTATCCTTGCAATCTCTGAATAATAAATTTATAAGGGATATTGTAATGTCCTCAAATTGGGATGACAACCAAAAAAGAGGCTTTTCCAACAAACCTTAGCCAATCAAAACACCAAACTGAAATCTGAAAATTTATAACCAGCCAAACCTTAGTTGGAAAAATGTATGATATTCAAGTTAAAGATCATCCAAATAAATCTACAAGACGCTGAATTTTTTTTAGAGAATTGAGTACCTTTTCTAGGGTCAAATAATATGACGAATAGTTGACAATACCTCATAAATATTTTGAATTTTTTTGAAGGTACATGTGTACTTTCCAACCCTTAAATGCTTCAAAATACTCTTAAAGTGGTTCGCCACACCTCAAGTAAAATAGAAGAAACAAATCTGGGAATTATTTCTTGGTTTTCTCTCACCCAATCACCTTTCGGAGCTTGCCAAACAAGTCGCGTAAGTGTCAAAATTGCGGAAATAATTTCAGAGTGTTCTAGGGCATTGAAAGACCTTAAAAACCTTGTAAAACCATTCCAAGACAAATCTCTCAAGATAGAAACTTGCATATCAACATTTCCCAAACAATTTGCTTCCCGCAAGAATTATTATTTCCTACAAACAGGGTGAAACTTCAAAATTTTCATAACTCCCTCAATACTTGGAAGAATTATGATGCAAATAAGAGTTAAACTGACCACAAAATTAGTGATTAATCAAATAAAAATAATATCAAAATTTTCTTTTCATGGGAAGGCTACCAAAACTTGCTCTAAAATTTTGAAAACCGTAGTTCTCAAAGTTTTCCTCTTCACTAGGTTCACTCAAATTTTTAAAAGTAGGTGGTGTTTCAAAACACTTTTGTAGAACCACTTGTATGGACACATGCAATTTAAAGCTCGCTTACAACTCTCGAAGAGAGTTGCCCAAGTAGAAAGAATAGAAATTTTTGTCCCCAAACCTATGACTTTTCTTGAACGTTTTCGGTGAAAATTGAGCTTGACAAATTTGATTCAATTTTTCAAATCAATATTCAACATACCTTTCAAATGAATCCTTACATGCCATTATATACCACTCCTCTGAATCTAGCGCCTAAAATTGAAGGGAAGAGTTACCTTTTTCAAATATTAAAAAATCATTTTTAATTTCACTTTAGGCCTTAAGTGCCCGACCCTGTAAACTCCACCACTAAAATGAAAAAGAAACATAAGGTGCTTTTTCATTATTCAACTCAAAATTAGAAATATAAAGTGCCTTTTCTATTATTAACTCCTCACAAGTGCTCTACAATGCTCCCTTTCCTTCTTCTACCCTTCACTATTGGAAACAAGAATGGACTAAAGGTCCCACAAGGGTCTAGATAAAAAATGGGGACATTACATATATGCTACAAATGTTAGCTCCGATTTATAAAATACACAATTCTAATTACTCTATTCTATAGTGCAGAAGAAGTCCAAGAATTAACATCATAATTTGTGTTCCTAGCTTGCTAACTTTCTCTTTATTTTAGGTTATTGGAGAATCGAGACTGTTCACGCCTGATGACATCGCTTTCGTGCAAAAAGCAGGAGTAGGAGCTGTAAGCGTTTGGAGCATCTGACCTTTAGTTACTTGGTTCTTTCATTTTTCATAAGGATTTTTCTATTATGCTCGCATTAGTTAGAACTTTGACACACAAATAAGAGTTAACAATGGTCATAAGTTTCTCCATTAATTAGAGAATACTAAAATTTTGGGATCTCCATTCTTCGCAGGTATTGGTTGGTGAATCTATTGTTAAGCAGAATGATCCAGTGGCAGGTATCGCTGGGCTTTTTGGCAAGGATATTTCAAGGAAACTTGAAATTCACACACCCACAACTTGAGTCAACAAAAGGTTGAGCTCGAAGAGCACAAGCGATGGTGGTGTTTTTGATAACAATAAGATCATGCCTTCGGCATCAAATCAGTAACTTTGGAGCTGATATCTCTCTTCCATCTAGCATGCCATTTGATAAATTGAATTATATGGATCCCGTAGCCAAAGTCACCTTATGATTTGTCAAAACTTCTGTTTTTGTTTCTCTTAATGCTCATGGCTATTTGGAAAAATGTGCTTCATTGCCAAGACAAATGTACGACAACCATGGTTTTTCATGGAAGGAGCCTCTCTGGCCCAATGGCTACAAATATGAGATAATATTACCAAAGTCGGCTTAATGTATGTAGTTTTAAATTTATTTCAAATAAAGCATTTATTATCTAAATTAGTGTTAACTAACCAGGCTCAACTAACTTGACTCATATTATTATACGAGTTGAGTTGATTCTTGGTATGTCTAGATTTATTTTTAATTAGTATACAGATATCGTAAATACATCTTATTTGAAGAATGCTAAGAGAGATCAATGTTGGACTTTTTGTAAATTACAATTTATTAATAATTTCATTAAGCTACACCAATGTGTTAGGTTTGAAAAATATGAACAAAGACGTAAAAGAAGTTATTTAGATTTGATCAACTCAAATTGCAATGCAGGTCTTAATTATTACAATGTCTTCTACTTATCAATACTTCTTAATACAAAAGAAATAGTGGTCAAAACTTATTTTTAGAGTGTACTCGGATACAAAACAAATGATTCTTTTAATGGGTTTGAGAGTTCCATTGATATAAGGTATTCACAATCTAGTATTTTTTGATATAATTTTCTTTCTAATCTATACATAAATTAGATTTCTATTAAGACACATAAGTGTTAAGAATAAGACGTTGAACTTCATAAATTAAACAAAATAAAATTCATTAAACATTATGGATTAAATATCTGAGATTTGATTGTGAATATTCATTCAATTCACTGATTTGAAAATGCTGCAATATCTTTCCATTTTCATATTGTATCACCTTTGTTAAAGAAATTCAAGTTTTAGGATAATGACTATGCAAGGTTTAAGGATAATGACTATGCAAGGAAAAGTTTTTAAAGAAGAGTTGAATGAACAAACTTGGAGAAATAGTACTTATAGGTGGCATTGGACAGATTTCTCTTGTTTGAAGGAATATAGTTAACGGATTGATGAAAAATTATCTTTAAAAAATAAATATTCACTGTTCGAGTTCATATAGTTTGGTTGTTTTGGGTCAAAGAAATACCAATTCGAAAGGTAAAGGGCACATAGTTTTACTACAAACTATTCATGCATTGTAAAAAGTAAAGAATAGTTGTTTACCAAAATTAGAAACTAGTCTAATATTTTCCATCTTGTAAGAAGAGATTTTTTTTTGGGATGAGATGGCTACTAGAGCTTCCATATTCTAATTAAGCCAGAGGCTTTATACAAGGGGGAACTCTTTAAGATTTATTTCACAAAGAGACAAGAAAGAGAATATTTGTTTAGTTGACATGGCAATACTTTAGATTATACGGTGACTATCACGTATGGATGAGAAGGTGTTATCTGTGTGTATGAATATAGGACAGTGCTTACGATGACATTGTCAATTCTATACAATTGGATTTCTCATGAGATCCTTGCATAGTGACAGGTTCGGCAAATAAAATTGTTCGAATGTTGTGTCCACCTTACAACATGAACTGTCCCAAACATCAAATTTGTTAATAATTATTTTATTTTACTCTACTCTATGCAATCTAGATTGTAATCATTTGATGGCTTATTACATTTGCAAGGATTTTCAATCAGTTCCATCAGCAGACTATAGGTATCAACATAGGTAATGTTAACCCCGGGCAGTTGTGAATTAAGGTTGCGAATAATCATTTTTATCTCTACATTAAATTCTTTGGCCCATGTATGGCATCGAAATGCAACTTCCATCGCCCACAGGGTTCTGAAGTCTTTGGGAGGGGATGCAGCGAAGAGGTCCCCATCCTATTTTGTGTGCACCGATTTCGTATGTTCTCTGCATTACCTCCACTCCAGCTCTGCATTACACAACATGAATCAAAATCTCTCTCTATATATAACTTACCCTCAGTTTTCGTTGCAAAGATGTAATAAACAAATTGACAAACTTGTGAGGAGCATACTGCTGGGCTACAAATGGAACAGGGAAGAGATAATTGTTAATGTAACCGTTGCTTCCTATTTGTACGAAGTATATGGCTTCATGAAGCAATTTTTTTGTTGCCTCGCTCCCCAATTTCTTGTTAAGACACTCTTTTGTTTCCGCCAAGTGTTGTATTTGTCGGTCGAATGACACTGAATCTGCAATCACAATCACTTTCACACTTTCGTTATAATAGAAACAATGTCAAAAATGGAGGGAGATGGAATTAATTATAATATTATTTGTAGCATGCATTTCATTCTGCATCCCTCCACGTTGCGAGCCTCCCTAAGCCCTTTGACCACATGCATGCTCCACGTAGCAGTAAACAATATTATGCATGCTCCATGTAGCAATAAACAATATTATGCATGCTCTATGTAGCCTCAATTTCTTTTAAATATTTTTTGTCTAAAAAATTGGGATGTTCAAGTTTATTGGATAATTTCATTACAAAGTGAGAATTTAGGATCATTTTTGAAAAGTAATTGAACAAGTTTATGAGATAGTTTTAGATAAAGAGATTATATTATATATAGTTAAATAGAGTTTTGTTTATTTAATATATAAATAAAACCATATATATAATTAAAAATATATTTATTTATTTAACAATAATATATTATTTTATAATATAATATACTTTAGTATAATATATTATATTACAATTATAATATATTATATAAAATATTATTCATATAAATAATACATTAAAAAATATAATATAATACAATAAAATATTAATAATATATAATATAATATTATAATAATATATAATATATTGAAATATTATATTTTAATATAATAATATTATAATAGTAAAGTTGATATTTGTAAGGTGAGTGTAAATTGGTAGTCATATTATTGATACAATAAGATTAACCAAAATAAACGTAAATTATATATCAATCTTTTGTAAATCGTAACAACCATAAAACATAAATCTCAAAAAACTAAAAGCTCAAATAATATTAATTATTAATATATATCATATTTATTACATATATTTTTAATTATATATGTATTGTATATATACAATTTAATTATCAAGAATATTATTGATCCCTACATTAGCAATGCATGGTGGGCTTTGCAAGTTTCAATTAGTTGTGCCATATATAGATTATGTGATAGTGCATGAGATATTGATTGTGACTAATCATATCTATGCATTGTTACTTATGACTATTGTTTATGGGCCTTTCAATGCTATTTAGAGGTGGTGTAGTTAGTTTATATTTTATTTTATAATGATGTTATGATTGCTTTATTGTTGGGTGTAAGGGTTAAGATGGGGTGTTATCTTGGTTATCTTAAATAAGTTAGGATTTCCAATATTAAAAAATATGTATATATTATTAATAATATTTTTAAATTAAAATTAAGATTGTTATATATTTAATACTTTGTTGTTAATTTTTACTTTTGATATCAATCATGTTTAATAAGAGATAAAAAGTTTCAGAATAATAATTAATTTAAAAATTACAAAGAATTAAAATATAAATAAGAAATGGGTAAGATATGGAAATAAAGTGAGAGAGAAATGGATTTATGCCGACTCCAACTATCCAAACAGCGATAAATATCTACTTGTTCAACATACCACTAAAGATTGTTCACAAGGTTAGTATAACTATAAATACATTTCGACTTAGAATTTACAGTAAAATGATACAATCAAAACAAAAAAAGAGACATTTGTAATTATTGCTACATACAATATATTTTATAGAGTCAACAATTTCATCATTAAAATATATTATAAAAACTGATAAAATATTAAAATGTAAATTTTATAATTTAATAGTAAATTTTCAATGTATATAAAAATTATAATAAATATTATACAATATTTTTCAATTTTCAATGTACCGCAAACCCACTGTTCACTTCAGCGCCTTTCATAGTGAGACACAGTAATGAGATCAAGAAATACAGTGGGAAGGAGAACAGAAGTGAAAACATCATTTGACCCCAATGATTGTATGAGTGCATGGATTTTGTAAGAGTCGCTGAGCAATACATGCAACAAGACAGACGCTCTCTTATGTGCTGCCAACAGCTGAGAAAAATGTCTTAACAATTTTACTGTGATACCATTCAATAAGTGTTCAACCGAGATCTGCAACATCTCGCTAAGCAATTGCAACATTGGTCAATGGGGTAATATTACTCCTTTCTGCTCCATAAGTTTTATTTTAATTTATAACCTCACTTTATATTCCCTTGTCACAGAAATTTCTATGCCCCATCACGAAGCTGCAGCTTCTGAGAGTAGCACAACATAAACTAGATTGGACATGAAATCCAGGTTGGCAAAGGGAAAGTTCCGACAGAAGCCCAAGAAAGGAAGGTATGTGTCGTTCAGAATGCCTAGGATCCATAATTTGTTTCACAATGCTCGATCTACCGAGTTAAAAGAAATGAGGAAAATGGCCAAAGCACCATTTGTCTTTGATTTCTTGGTGGTGCTTCACTGCTTCTTCAACGGATTTCACACGGCCCGTGGTGCCCCAGAGGCATTTCTCCCTCTGTGTATACGAACATCTTGAACCTCCTCCATTTCAGTATAACTCCTGCACAAAAATATTGCTTCTCAATTTAAGCCATACATGCAATTATTAGTGCTAGTAGGATTCAAACTCATACCGCTAAAATGTGAACGAGTTTCTGTAGATTGCACCGTGCGGAAGATAATTTATCACAGAATTGGATTTAAGGAATATATATCCTTTACCAAAGCATATGTGAAGATGCATTTAAGTAGATTGTTTTTAAAGAATATTGTTTTGTAAAAAAAAAGTTCAGTTGGAATAGTATATGGACTGTGTTCGGAAGAATATGATAACTATGGTTATTTCTAATCCAACTCAAATTTGATTCTCATAGACTCAATATAAATTGAGTTTTAGAATCCGCCCTTTATATTGTAGAGGGGCTTATTGAGGTTCCACAATGTGTTATAAAAACATTTGTCCCATCTATTTATATGTGAAAACGTCCTACACAATATTAACACAGATTTGATTAAAAAATTAATATTAACATTACAACTTATTTTGTTGAAAATATATATTAATATTTTTATTATGTAAATACAAATTTTTTCTTTTAAGTTTTAAAAAATAATTTTTAAATATAATTTTTTTTATCTTTTACAAATCTTATTAAAAATTTAAAAAATATTATTTTAAATTTAAAGGATTTAATCCATGTAAATCTACTCCTTTAAATTTAAAGGATTTAATCCATGTAAATTTACTCCTTTAAATTTAAAGGATTTAATCCGTATAAAAATATAGAGGATTGATTCCATGTAAATTTAATTTACATGGATTAAAAATCTTTGCCACTAAAAATTAATTCTTGAATATCAAGAACATTTAAACTCCCAATAATAAGGGGGCTAGTTGGATGAGTTGAAGGGACCTGCTTATTTGGTTCTATAGGATGTTCTTGTTAAGTTTGAGGACAAGTTTCAGTCTTATAGTGGCTTATGTGTTTAGGCATGTGTTTGTGTTGTAATGCCATAGAGATTTTATGTTTCTTTGTTTCTCTGTGTCTTAACATTGATTTTATTTTATTAATTTTTTTAATCTAAAATAAATTAATATATTTATTTTTTAATAATAATAAAAATTAGTTTTTACCAAATAAGTTAACTATTATCATTTAATGGTTGTATATTTGTATTTAAGGAAGAGTGAATGAAGAAAAACAAGAATAATATAAATATTTAAAAAAAAAAGTTTGATTATTTGTTAGTTTTTAAATTGTAGAATTTTATCATGTTTTTGTATTTATTGATAAATAATTTAAATTAGGTGTTGTTAATATCTTTTATCGAATTTTGATGGTCTCTTAATTTTTAAGTTTTTTTTTTTTTCTCTTTCTTTTAATTTTTCTTAATTGAATCTTTTTGTCTTGAGCATTTCTATATTATTGGGGCATGTTTAGAGCGTTCTATGCTTATAACACTCTCTTTTGACTTTTATATACTTTCATCTCTTGTTATCGCCTATTTACATTATAATTTAGGTGTTAATAGAATCTAATTTAAATCCAATTTATTTATACATATACAAGCATTATAGTTCATTTAAGCCTCCATCATCTATCTAAGGCATTCAAGAAGCATCTAAGCCAAATCAAAGGGAATTTATTATTCATAGATAAACATTGATAATTTCTAAACTTTCTAAAAAAAAAATTGTAATGTTCCCTTCTCAAGCCTAGTCAGTTTGGTGATCGTTAACCTATATATTGAGTTCTTGTAGGTTAAATAATATTGATAAGGGGACTCCAAAGATATTGGAGATCACATATTTAGTTTTAATTGGTATCTTTTTGTGGCAATGAGCTTAGTAGGTAGTATGGATCAATATGTCACTTTCAGAAGTGAATTTTGACTTTTGGTGTTTTCTTCAAACTTATTGGAGAAGCAGTCTATTTTTAGCAAGTCACTCGATTGGCTCCGATCATCATCCTACATCTCCAATATCATCTCCGTGTGATTAGAGTTTTATTCTAATGTCATTTCAGTGTTTTCTACAACTTGGGTGAGTTATTGAGTTATTAATTGTAAGAAAATTACTTAGATGATTCACAATAGTAGAATTATTTATGGCATAATTAAGGATAGAATAAGCATATCCACAACAACAATTAGCAAAAGAGTTGAATACTTGGTTATTAATATTGATCTATTTTGAGGGGGCAACCTCCACAATGATGCAATAAGAATAGAATTCATAATATGATGATAAAAGACTAACCACTACCTCCTATATATATTCTACTTAGCCATGGTTATTCTATAGGTTGACCATCTAAGAACATCGAAAAATGCAATAAGCTAATATGAAAATGTGTAAGCCACAAGTCAACCACACACATCTTTAGACACACTATAGTTTAAGGGCATAACATGCCCATCCCCTTCAAAACAACATTGTCTTCAACATTGAATTAAACTAGGATGTTTTTATAGGAATGCTTCATCCTCCCATGTTGCATCTTCAGAATGTAGGGTCTTCCATTTGATCAAAAACAACTTAATGGCTCTAGTTTGCAATTGCTTAGTGTGCATGTGAAGGATCTTCTCAGGCTCTAGAATGACTCTACCTTCTTCATCTAATTCAGGTAACTCAATATGAGTGGAAACTCCATGTCCAATTACTTTCTTCAGGAAATATACATGGAATACCGGATGTATGTGAGTGGTTGGAGTTAATTCTAACTTGTAAGTCACACTACCAATTTTTTGCAAGATCTGGTAAGGGACATAATACTTAAGTGATAGCTTATTGTCCTATTTCTATTGCTTCAGAGACATCTACTTATATGGCTGCAAACGTACAAAAATCCAATCATATGTCAAAAATGTGGCTCATTGCAGTGTTGATTTGCTTGTTATTTCATTCAATTTTGTGTCATTGTTAACTTTTTTTGAAAACTAACACCTCTTGCTGATGGTGAATATGTTACTCAGCAACTCAAACCTTAGGATGCATTTTCAAAACCGAAGTGATGGATGAGGGGTGATACCCATACAATGCCACAAAGGGAGACATCTTGGGAGAAGTGTTATACCACCATTCAACAAGTGGCAGACAATGAACCTGTTTATCTTGTTTGTTAGAAATAAAACAATGAAGATATCCTTTGAGACATTTTTTGACTAACTTTATTTGTCCATCATATTGAGGATGATAGGATGAACTATGAGCCAATTGGGTACCCAAACATGCAAATGATTCAGTCCAAAAATTACTAGTAAATATGAGATCTCGATCACGTATAATGATCTTTGGAGTGCCATGAAATTTTTAACTATATTGAGAAAAGCAGAAACTATTGTACTGGCAACAAATGGTTGTGATAAGGAGCAAAAATGAGCATACTTGGTGAGTCAATCTACAACTACCATGATAACATTTTTACCTTAGACCTTGGTAACTCCATAATAAAATCCATAAAAACTTCTTCCCAATACTGACTAGAGATGGATAAAGGTTGTAAAAGACCTGCGGTTTTAATGGTTTCACCTTTATTTTGTTGGCATACCATGCATTCAGCCACATATTTCTAAACATCTTCTTTGAGTCCTTCCCAAAAGAAATCTTGCTTGATTCTATGATATGTTTTCAAAAATCTCTAGTGTCCTCCAAGTGGAGAAGCATGAAGTTCCTGAAGAGTTTTATATTTGAGGAGAGAATGCTTATAAAGGTATAATCTATCTTTATACCATAATGTGTTCCCTTTCTATGCAATTTTTTCAGATTCATTAGAACCTTGCTAAAGATTGAAAATCAAATCTTTGGTAGCACTGTCATTATCATATTCTCAACTTACTTCCTCTAGCCAATTTGCCTACCACATGGTCATGGTGCATAACAATGTCTCAATTGATTCATCCCATCGAGAGATGGCATCGACCACCACATTCTCTTTTCTTTACTTATACACTATTTCAACATCATAGCCTAACATTTTAGTCACCCCTTTTTTTGTCTTTTAAATGACAGGCATTGTTCTAAAAAATATTTAAGGTTATCATGATCAGTCTTTACTTGAAAGTGATGACCCATTAGATACGCTCTCCATTGCTTCACTACATACATAATAACCATCATCTCTTTCTCATATATTGATTTGAGCCTATTTTTTCCCTTAAATTGGTGACTTTCAAACTCCAGTGGTCTACCTTCTTGCATGAATATAACCCCCATGCCATATCTTGATGCGTCACATTCCACAATAAAAGTTTAAAAAAAATCAAGAGTAACCAAAAATCAAGAGTAAACAATGTCAACTCCTCTCATGGGAATAGCAAACATAAAGGAATCTAACAAATAGTTTCCTAGAGCAAGCTTAATACTATGGCATTTTTTAGAACAGTTGACCATACCACCATCTGCAATCATGACCTAAAATTCTAGAGTTGGGTAAATGAAACAATTCAAATGAGTAGCCAACTTACTATTGATGAAGTTATGT
Organism: Torreya grandis; assembly: GCA_037957365.1. Lineage (NCBI taxonomy): Eukaryota > Viridiplantae > Streptophyta > Pinopsida > Cupressales > Taxaceae > Torreya > Torreya grandis. The sequence continues at coordinate 3,028,403 of JARHVA010000649.1, forward strand.
GTACTCCCAAAGTCAATTAATACAGTCACCTTTTGTTTCTTCAAGATCCCCACCACCTTAAGAGTTTAAAGAGTACTAATACTTGAAAGTGTATGATAGGAAATAGTAGGTTGAGAATCTTCAGATTCATCATTAGGTTCTTCTAACCCTTCCCCTAAAGTCTCCTTATCTTCTTCCTCATCATTGACACCATCAATGTAAAACGTCTTTTTAGCACATCAATGCCCTTTGCTCCATTTGCTATCACAGCTAAAACACAACTTTTGCATGCTTTTCTTCCACTTGTTGAGGTATCAATCTGGTAGGCTGATGAAATGATGGTGCTAAAAAGGTGCGTTCATGAACATTATTGAAAGGTCTTTGTCTGATCAACTCTTTTTATTTAACTATGTGTGCATTTAATATGGCCTCAGATACAGTACTAGGATGAAACATGCAAACTTTTAATTGGATGCTATCTTTGAGACCACTCAAAAATAGGTCAGATTTTTCTCAGTGATGTCTGCCACACGTAAGGAGAGATTCTAAAATTGATGAATGTAGTCCTTGATAGTCCCAATTTGGTGCAACTTGGCTAGCTAACTGAAGTAATTTTTAGAGACATTGTTGTGATAGTGGAGCTATAACTCCTCAAAAAATATTGACCATGAAACTGGGACATCCTTCTTTTTCTTTTGAACACACAACCAACAATACCAAATGAATGGCTCAAGTTCCAAATAAAGAGATGTCATAACCACTTTTTGCGAAAATGGAGCTTGATGTAGATCAAATAAATTTTCAATTTGAGTGAGCTAAGTGAGTGGATCATTACCATCAAACTTATGCAGGTCCACTTTTGACAACATCGGCTTAGGGCCAGAATTAGTTCTGATATTGTTTGGAGTAGGAGAACCAAATTGAAGTGGTGGAGGATTATTTTGCAATGGCTAAGTTGTCAAGTTGGCCAATTACCCAGATATTTGTTGTAATTGATCTTTCACACTATCCAAGTCCCCTCTCAAACTTGTAATGTCCCCTTGAACCGTATCAAAATCATCTTTTTTCACCATGCCCTGTAACTTTGACTTAAGTTGCTGAACTACTTCTGAAATATACGGATCATAAGTTTTAGATTCCATGTCATCTTTGTGACGATTTTTTGGATTTTTTGCCATTTTTCACATCCGTGTTTGGACTAGCCATGCACAAACCCTAGGAGGGTTTCAACCCCAAAAAAATATATCTGTGGAATACACTGTTGCGATCATCTTACCGAGATGAATCCAATTATTGCTATTATGCATAAGGGTGAAATTTTTTGACCTAAAAAAGTGTACCAATAGAATATACCATTGTGATCATCTTGTAGAGACGAATCCAATGGTTACTAATTTGCACAAAGTAAAAAAAAATCTAGACTTATTTTTTTTACCCATAAAAACTAGTTTTTCTTTTTTTGTAAAAAACCTCACGAATAAAATTACGACGACAAAAAAAATCATTTCCTCCCAGATCACAAGTTATGTTTTATATATGAAAGAATTAAGAGTAGAATAAACATATCTGCAACAACAGATGAAAGATTAGAATACTTGAATATTATGACTGAGTTATTTCGAGGGGGCAACCTCCACAACAATGCAATAAGAACATAATTCACAATATGATGATAAAAGACTAACAACTACCTCCTATATATACTCTACTTTGCCATGATTATTCCATAGGCCGACCATCTAAGAATATCAAAAAACGTAACAAACTAATATGAATATGTTTAAGCCACAAGTCAGACACACATCCCTACACGCACTATAGGTTAAGGACATAACATTAATTAATATTTCGCTAATGTTGAGAAATAATTAAAAGTACAACTTAGTGTAATAACTCATTGGAAAAGTGATTAAATGTTGTAAAATATTGGACGCTTGGATAAGGGGCCTTTGCACGTGAAATGTTATTATTATTTTAAAAAGATCTTTGTGAGTAAAAAGTGAATTATTATATTTTTAAATTGCATAATTTCCTCCAGAAGTGTTGGGGCTCATTGTTGGATATGTTGAATATTTTATGAAACCTTGTTTTCTCTATGAGGTTGAACGTTGTTCATCTCTTATGTCTTAGACGAAAACCTAAGGTGAGATTGGTTTTAGTGGTGAAAGATCCTCTCTAGCCAATATATTGTGACTCATTCAGGGTCACAATTTGTGCAGAAATGGATGTAGAGGTGGATTCATTTAGGATTCACAAGTGAGCTGAATATTTTGGTTTGATATTATGTATTGAAGGAAGAATATATTTCTAGTTGGGATTTGTGTTGAACTTAAATTTATTTGGGGATTTAAAATCAATTATTTTTGAGTTTTGTAAGGGTTTTGAACCCCACCATTACTAGGTGCTTCTAATATATATTGTCGTTGGAATTTTGTGAGGATAAAGGCTTTAGAAGTCTTCATTGAAGTAAGATGCAACCTATCAAAGTGTAGCCACAACCCTATTTAGAGCATTTTCTAGTGACTTGAAGTTGGTTGCCCATCTACACATTCATACTTGTTCATACTGCTATTTGGAAGGGTTTTTGGAATTGGATAAGGGTTTGGTATTATTGTTCATATCCTCAGATCAACCCAACACTTATGCAAACACTTCCACTCCATTGTGGAGGTTAGAAACAAAATATTCTACATGTACATACTTATGATTTTATAGAACAACAAACTCTATTATTCATTGTAATCATTTACAGCGCAATAAGAACGTGCCAACTGTTTGAAAAAATGTCTGTATGAGTTTTTTGAATATTATGATGATTTTATGATCTAGAATTATTGTTTCAGCGATTTTGAACACATGCACTCATAAAATACTTCATAATAGATTGTGTATAAAGTGTTTGACGAAATGTCCCTATGAGAAATTGCATGATATAAGGCCTATGAATTCAGTACAAGATTATAAATTGTAGTTGCAGTTGATATTGCATGGTTTATTCAAAAAAATATTGTGTGGTACACTTTCTGTAAATTGTTTGATGAAATGTTTGTCAATGAAGAAATCATAAACATTGCAAGTTTTGGTCAAATATCCTGGGTAAAGACATTACAAAAACAAACTCTCATTAGAACATTCATTGAAGTCCAAAAGTTCATGTTAGAGACACATTGCTCAACATTAATTTGCTTAATTGATGAATTACTATAATCTTTTGTACATTATTTTTAATATAGCATACCATTAAGAGGTCTAATAAATATCAAGATAGTTTGATTATTTTTTGTTGTAACACAAAACCAATAACTCATTTTATTTTTGTTACTTTTTTATAGGCAGTGTTTCCCAATTAGGACAAGAAGAATATTTTTTCCAAGTGATTGAAGCAAAGATGCATAATTATGAACCATGTTTTTAAGCCCAAAACTAGACAAGTGCACTCATAAAAAAAATTGACTCATTTGTAATTTTGTTTACAATGTTCACATGGTTAAAACATCAACTAGAGCATTTGTATGATACAAACACTATCCAGAGTGTTCCTATGGTCCAAACATCATCTAGAGTATTTGTATGATACATACACTATCCAAAACATCTACACAATCTAGAAAAAAAATTCTATTTGACACAATTTTTTTGGGCCATCTTTATATTACTTTCAGATGCATATTTTCACTATCTGATTTTGACGTCTGATACCCGATCTCATAATAATCAAGATACATATCTGAATCTTACATGTATTTCCCTTTCTTTGATTTTTAAAATTGAATAGCTAAGCTAGTTAATGTTTTGTGTATGTTTTAGCCTAGTTAAATGATTTGTTCATGATTTATTGTAATTTAATTTAAATCCATTTATTTATATCGCTTTGGTTATCCTGCATTGTCTTGAATGCCCTTAACTCTTGCATCAATTTTGTATTAGTTCTTAATTCACTTAAGGTTAATTGTTTTCTCTTCCCCAATGTTAAACACAATTTTATTTAATTATTAAAAGATTTAATCCATTGCATGCTATTAGATCTAGAAGCCATATAACACATTTTGTTAAATTTTATTGATTCTAATCCTTAAGTTCTTTTGAATTTCTAAAATTATATATTCAAACCCTTATTTTCCTCCTAAAATTGTGATTGCTTGTTGTAGCCACCTATATTTGGTCTTTAGCATGCACAAAATAGATTCACCAAAAGATCACACAATAGGAGGTGTAAGACAGTCGGGGTTCACTAAAATCTATGCATAAAAATAGGCCTACCTCAAATTAATTATTATACAACATATAAAATATAATAAACAAAGCCGAATTAACTACACAATCAAACATAAGAGGAGATGAGAGATTTTGGCTTTTAAAGTAGTTGTCACTTGGATGAACAAGTGTTTTGCATCATTTCTAAATATGTTGTTGCAATATGAGTTGTCTGCATCAATCTGCGAATGCCCAACCTTGTTTGGTGATCGAGTTTTGGTTTAATATACAACAATGTTAGGATTGTACAAACAATCTTGGTCAATATTAGGATCGTACAAATGATCCTAGACAAGCCTTGTAATATGTGATGTGACTTTTTTAGTTCTATTATCCTATTTCCAAGTTGTCATCTTTTGCGCTAATTTCAAGTGTTTCTACCTCTAACTCTCAGAAATGAAAAAATCATGCAATATTGAAATTGGAAAGGGTTTGGTTTAGGGGTTTATGTATATATGGTTAGTATTTTCTCTTCTTTGTCATAACCCTCAAAGTGTATAGAGAAATTGTAAGTCTATAAACATAAAATGTATGATAGTAATAATGCTACCAAAGTACACCAAGTGTGTTATTGATAAAATGATTGATAAGTACTTGATTAAATGAACTAAATCATTTATCTATTTAAATGAACAAATTAAAACTCTAGCAAAATTGGTACAGATAATCAACATTCAACAATTAAAAATAGGAAGGATAAATGAATCACAATAATTTTAAAAGATTATGAAAGATTTGCTAAGATGGTTTAGGGCTCAAGCTTTGTAACGTTTCAATAATAACATAATGTTTCAATAATAACAGATTTAGACCATTCACCCAAATATAAACAAATATACATAATATGTATAAAAAATACGAAATAAATGTTAAGAGGTTATTTTTGAGTCCTTATAAAATAAAGTGAAATTATACATGTGAAAAAAGAGAAATCAATGCAATATCCTTGTATGTAGCGGAAGATAATAATTTTTTTCTTAAAATATATTAAAAACGAAATCACTTTATTTTACACCATTTATATTTTTTTTTTTGAAAAAATATATTTTATTTATCCTTACACAATATTTTATCATTTGGAGACCCCATAATCGTGTTCTTCATTTAAAAAAAAACATTTATTTGAAATAACATGTTAAATTAATTTTTTTATATTTGGTATATTTTGTTGAAAGGTTGTTAGTCTATTGACGAAACAAAGAATTTCTTGAATATTAGAATCCCAAATAAATTTTAAAAATAGTTTTAATATTAAATTAAAAAAAAAATTATATTAAAATTTAAGTAATATATCGAGGAAATGTTATGTGTGCGGTTAGTCGGGAACCTTTTGAATCCCCACAACATCCTTCACCTCCTTGGGGACGAAGATGTGGGCCAGGACGAGACTGGTCTAGATCCAGATGAAAGAGTTACTCTCCATAATGATCACCACCTTGTTGGCCTTCTTCTCGTCGTGGTGGTCCGAGTGGTTCCTCTCGATCTGGAGGTGATGGTTGGCGCTGGGGATCTCCTCCTTCGTCCCAAGATGGTGATAATAGAGGTTGGGGTCTATGTCCCCAAAGCAAATTCCCACACCTGGGTCTAGCTATTTCCCCTGAAAGAAATCAAAATGAAACTTGGGAAAAACTTTGGTTGGGAGCCCTTACCCACTGACAGGGATCCCTCTGTCATGGGAGGCTAGGTGATAAAACTTGGGGTCCGCCGTCTCCTCTCCGTCCCTCAACGTCCATGTTTGCTGCTGCTGCTGCTTAATTGTTCTCGTTAATGCTATTTGTACTTTGATTTCTTTGCTTTGCTGACAACAAATATGATGTAATTTTTTGGTGTGGCTATTTTGTAACCACTTTTTTTACTTTTTCAGAGAAATTTTCTGTAACCCTCACCATATCTTATTTTATATTAATATATAAACACTTCTTGATGAAAAAAATAAAAATAAAAATTTAATGTTATATTTTTCCAACTACAAAATGCGTCCAAAATCATTCCCTGTTTTATTTCATGTCCGGTTACTTTCATCCATTGAAAATATTACGCTCTTAAATTGTTCCGTTGCAATTTGAGAAATGATTTTTCTTCTTTTATTAGTCCCACATACATTGTGGAGATGTCTACCACACCGAAAAAGCTATATAATGCAGCGTGGGAGATGGAGAGATCCATCTTTGCGCTTGGGGCAATGACGCAGCTAATGAGGTTTTAACCGAGGCGCGTCAATTGCTGGTTGAAAACTATTTCCAAACCCCCTCATTGGCCTTCCTCCACGGTGGGCCTTTGAGAATTTTTGGAGGGTCCGCCATTGGCTAGGGCCCACAACAAAACAATTTTAAATTGATATTTATCATTCCAAGGTTGAACAGAAAATAACCCAAGTTTAGAAGCCTAGCGGAAATACAGGTTTTTAGCTCCTTGTTATTCTCCGATTACATCGTACCAGATATTGGAGATTATGGATCTTACTCTGCCATATGGCTTTGAGGGATATTAGGCAAAGATGGCTGAGTTGCAATCATCACACTAAACCTAGACAACAAATTTAGGTAAGAACTTGGATTTCATTCACATTACTGGCAACTCGCAATTTCTTGAAAACCTAGTTCAACAATCCTAGGCAAGAACTGAGATTTCATTACTGGCGAGGCACAATTTCTTGAAAACCTAGCTCAACAATCCTAGGCAAGAACCGAGATTCCATTCATTACTGGCAAGGCACAATTTCTTGAAAACCTAGCTCAACAATCCTAAGCAAGATCTGAGATTCCATTCATTACCGGCAACTATTCCATTCATTACAGGCAACTCAATGAGATTTTCAATGAGAGGTTCAACAATGGAGCCGCTTGGGTTAGTCAAGTCTATGACAAGATTTCCCACTATGAAGCTTTCAAACTCTGAATTCTCTGATTCTTACTGTTTCTTTTAAGGACATATTTCGCAAAAAAATACTATAATTTGGCTCGTCTAAAGTCTGTTGATGCTCATTTCTACTTGTACCCACTTTGCACACAAAGCTTGTACTTCGTATCCTGGAGGAATGAGTTAGAATAACATCCAGGATTTCATGCATCTTATTCTCTCACTTAACATCTATCTAGCTGATCTTCCAGGAATGAGATAGAATAACATCCACAATTTCATGCATCTTATTCTTTCACCTAACATCTATCTAGCGGATACTCGAGGAATGAGATAGAATAACATTCAGGATTTCGTGCACCTTATTCTTTCACTTAATATTTATCTAGCGGATCCTCGAGGAATGAGATAGAATAATAACATCCAAGATTTCGTGCATCTTATTCTTTCACTTAACATCTATTTAGCACAAGATTGGAAGAAGATGCTTACAAAGTAAATAATTAGAATCAATTCCTTGAGAGTAAGAATACATATTTGCTTGCTCTTTTGGAAACAAATGCTCAGAATGAAAATTGAGATGAACATTGTGTCTGGTAGGCTGGAGCCTGGGACTATGCAGGTGGAAAAACAAGAACCGTATGGACCAGTTGAGGTGTAAAGATTTGGGCATGGATCTGCACCGTTCCATCTGGTGCATACTTAACCTAGATAGTATAACTCATGTCTGGTAATATAGTCAATAGTTACTGCAGTATGTCATGAGTTTGCAACTTTACAGTATAAATGAATTGGTCATGTGCATGTAAGCTGCAAGGTTAGAAGAAACTTATTATCATGATGACAATAAAAACAATACACTAGTACTTGTGAAAAGTCTAGAGAGATGAAGACAAATTCATGGCATGACTTCATTTATTTATGTTGCAGGCTAAATCCAAACTGCAAGCAGTTGCATTTCTACTTTATTACACATAACATTTTGACTTTTGACTAATCACAGAAACTTCGAGAAATAAAGTTTTGGCATAAAATACTAATGCCAAGTACATGAATGTTTTACCGCAATAAAGTTTTGGCATAAAATATTAGTGCCAAGTACAGGAATGTTTTACCAAATTTCTTCCATCTGAGATTAAAATGACCCAATTTGGGTTGGAGATGGGGAAATTGCTACTGAAATTTGGGAGGCAAAGAATCACTTTGCTGGGGGAGTTTCCCTACTGCCTCATAAGGTATGTGGTAATTTCTGCAGACTTGTAGCTTGAAATTTTGTATCTCCCAGCTCACCTTCAACAAGTGAATTTTATAATCCAAAAAAATGGCAGGTGGATATATAATAAAACTGGAAATGGCTTCTCTAGGTGTGGTGGATCATAATCCATAAAATTGTTGACATTCATAATCATGAATGCTCAAGTGAGTTGTCAATTACTAAAACTGCATTTAGACCAATGTCTTATTTAATGATAAACGGCAAACCCGTTAGAACTTTGAAGTTCATTCATTGTTAATAAAATTTTGAGGATAAGTATATCACATGACAATGTCTTTCAGACTCTTAGGTAAAAGAAACACTCATGTTTTATTACTTTCTCCCTACTTAAATGAATTGTGGTAGAGATGAGAAAATTACTGTAGAGATGGGAAAATTACTGAAGTGTGAAGAAAGAGAACCGCTTTCTTTGGAAAGTTAAGCTGCTCTTCCAGCCCATAAGGCTTGAGTTCGTGTCCAACAACATATTGTCAGCAAGTAGAAGTTGGCATATCTGGCATAGTGGGAGCTCAATCTATTACTAGAATTGCTTACCTCCAAGTGTGGTGGTTCATGTAAGGTTGCTGACATTTCCCATGTCAAGAATGCCAAGATGGGTTGGCAAATCCAACCAAAATGCACTTGGCCCACCAGCTGGTGTGATAGCATATGGTCCATAGAGGACGGGTTTATTCTGAGTTTCTAAAACATTGCTTGTCAAATAACAACCAATCCTTGTAAGTTGTGAGGTGCTCATCAGGCATCTGCTTCTGCTTATGTTGAGTACTGGGAAAAACCCTGAGGACTTTGGCATGAATTTTAAGTAATTTATCAATAAATCTGCTACTTCGTCCCATTTATTTTGCTCCCTTGTGAATCTGTGATAGAACAAAATTATTAAGGTGAAACCCATAAGGTGCAACTTGTTGGAACTCATAAGATACCTCAAGGCTTAAACGAAGAGAATCAGGTGGAGACATGTTGCACAATTTGGCTAAACTGAACATATGCATACATTTGTTCCACTTTTGTTTAGGCTGGTAATGGATTCACAATGGATGAACTAAGTTCCAGTTGAGAACTTTTATTTTTCCATCCATATGAGCCTGGAAAGATTAGGAAAACTTTAATTGACAACCAAAATATTTCCACAAAACTCCCTCAAAATGGGAAGTCTGGAATCTATGTCAGACACAATGCCAGACACAATGCTAAGTAACTAAAGAAAGAAGAAATATATCCTGTAGTGTATGCACATCAACAAAGGCTCACAAGGAAACGGAAAGAAAACTTATTATTATGAAAAGTTTCTCTCTCTCGAGAAGAAAAAAGTGTTTGGTGTGATTTGACTTTATGCCCTAGACTTCCTCCTCATCGGAAATCAGTTGGTAACATTTGACTAATTGCAAAACATTAAAAACCCACATTAACATAAAATGCTAATGTTAGATGACACTGCTTTATTGACCTTCAAAGTAACAAAAATACATATCATATTTTAATATCAATTGGACGTAAGTACTGTGTCATACATTTACAGTATGAATCAAATAGTCATAGTGGCGTGAACAACAATGGACATCTTTTTTTCACCATGACCAGAGCATTATATAACCTATTTTTACTTAATAAAGTAAAACATCTACCTAGAGGAGGATACAAGTATTTACACCTGGCCATAATGCTTAAAATGGCAGTAAATGCTATACGAGCATATGACAGATTAATGGCCTTACATGCTACCAATTTGTATAAGTTTCTAACCAGAATGCACACAGAACTTGGCAAGTAATTTACTAATTTCACATATTTCAAATCTTTATATCCACATTTCTTCATCGTCACTGTCAAAGGTAATTGGAAAACTGCTATATTTTCACTTATCTTGCATCTGATCTAAAATTCTCACTGCTCAGCATCTACATTTGCTGAAAACCCCTGCACTGCCATTAAGCCATCTATCATCCACAAAATCACATCTCAGTTTCTCACCTTTCCCAGTCAAATCTGAGGGAGAGACGACCATTTTCCCCCAAGATGGAGTTCCGTCCTCATAAGCATTGTGAGTAAGCCTCTGCACATCAGAACCATTGATACTGGATATGAATATTTCTCCATATGGTCCGAATTGGTGAGGAACTGAAATAGGCTCTGCTGAAACCCATGCATAATCTGAAGTAAAATCAAGCTCTTTGAATCTGGACTGAACCAGGGATGATTCACCCTTCCCAATGTACTGCTGTTAAGGACTTTCTGCAGTCCAGTCCCATTTGGATGAATTAAGTAGAGGGCAAAGTTACCACTTCCAGGCTTATCTCTATGGGAAGAGAAGGCAATCCAGTTTCCATTAGGAGACCAGGTACACATGGTGTCAGTCCAAGGCCCATCTGTTAACCTCCAGAGGCCTCCTTCTTCACCTTGTTCCTGATCCATGATGTAAAGGTTCTTGTATCCTGAGCGACCTGACCTAAAAACCAAAAATTTTCCATCTGGGGAAGGAGAGGGAAAGGCATTGTTTCCTTGACTTGTCAATTTCCTGTATGAAGGGTTAGGATCGGTTTCTCCTCTAGAAATGATACAATTTGCATTGAAGGAAATGATGTCAACCTTGGTACTTAAGGAGGCAAAGTGAGGGCCATGGCTTGTATAGATGACACCATTTTTCTTCCAATCCCATGCCAACCCAAATACCAAACCAGAGAATACTTTGTGCTTCTGAGATCCATCTAGCCTCATCACATAGATAGCATCACCCTCCTTGGATATGTAGGCAATCATTGATCCATCTGGGGAAAATGACGGAAAATCCCCATCTATTCTAAAGAGAGAAATCTCAAGGATAGGAGACTTTATATGCTCAATCACAGGAACTCTCAAATAATCAACATCTTCACTATACACTGAAGCACGCCCTCTGCATTTATGATATCCGATTCTTTGTGAATCATAAGAAACAAATGGATTAAAATGATGGGAATGTGGTGAGATACCACGAGTAATTTCAACAAATGAGTTGGAGGTGAGATTGTAGATTTCAATATGCCTGTACTCAGTATCTGGCCTGCGGGTGGCTACTGCAACCCAATCCCCAGAAAGGGAACTAGCCGGTGTGAAGGCATGAAGACCAAGTGGTGTTACTCTGTCCACAGTTACACGATCTTGAGATAACTGATCCAGGTAACCCGACAAAGAGACCTGTAAATGCTCCACCAACCATCATCAGATTTTCTGTGGAAAAAAACAGTATGCTCATCAGCCCAACAAGGCCACTCACCATTTCTTATTGCTAATTGGCGATTTGAGCCATCAGTAGCATTGAAAAGGTAGAGGTCTGTTTGCAGATTCGGCCATGCCACCCAATATGCCCAAATGAAGCTGCCATTATCCATTCTCCGGAAGGGGACACACTGGGGCTGAAGTCGCTTAACCCATCAGGAGTCAGCTTTAGAGTTTCCCCTGTACTGAAGTCTGAGGTCAGTTGAATAAACTGCAGCCCAGCTCTGCCTTTTCACTCCAGAGGACTGGTGTGTGGAAACATAGATAATTCTAGTACCCACCATGTTAGGCCTATCTTTCATAGAGACACTATTATCCAAATTCACACTATCCTTAGCAAAATTCAGTGGCACCCACTTATGCAATAATGTTATATCTAATGCCTCGCTTCTGTTAACATTGCTAATCCCAAATATAGATTCCATGGATTTGAAAGAATATAAGGAGACATTTTTCGAGTAAAAATTGAAAAAGATTTGGGCAAGTCCATACCTCTCAGTAACGTAGGCCAGAACTTGGTCTGATTGGTTCTGTGGCGTACCCACTTTGTTCAATAATGCTCGAGTTGCACTACGTCCGAGAAAATGGCCATTGTAATTCACAGAAATCCCATCTGTGAGGAGGTCGTCTTTGGGATTTGGAGAACTAATATTGAGGGCATAGATGTCAAATGCATATTGTGAACGCCCACCAGTAGAAAATGCAATTCTTCCTGCTATAGTTCTTTCATTAGAGGCTGCTTCTGCAATGGTTGTCATGCGCAGAAGCAGAACATATAAAATACAAGAGTAGACTTTCCCCTGGTTCATATTGACGGGTACGTCTGTATTTCAAAGAGAATTCACTTCTATAGATATCATCCTGTAAGGTTTTTCTATAAGTAGTCACAGCCCAATTTCATTCCAGTTTAGTGAATTTGATAAGGTAGCTGTGGTGTATATTGATTGGGGGTTCTTTCTCAGTGGGGCAGAATTATCAAGTTTGAGTAGCAGCGAGATGGCACGAATAATACTGTAACAACAATCATTTTTATGAATGCAATTCAAAATAGCATATTGCTTTGCCACACCATGTAGAACATTGAAAAAGCCCTACTAACCGAAGTTTAAATGTCTCACATTTCACACCTATTAATACTTTTATGATTCACTTTGGCATACAATTTTTAGTATTGAATTCATGGATGATTAACTAAAATAAACAATGCATACAAATAAATTAAAACACATTTTTGTAAGAATTGCATTTATGCAAATGATTCTTCTTACACCTTTATTCACACTTAATTGTGATAAAAAAATTAATTACAAAATTGAAATAATTAACTACAAACATTAAGACACTTTGGCTCATGGTTTTAGTGAGGTTTAAAAACCTCTCATGTAAATCCATTGCTAATGAAGAGTCATATATGTGTTAAATCGCATATTATAAACTAGAAACTCGTAATAATGACAAATTTGTTGAAAAATGCAATTCATAATAATTGTCCTCTGATATGCATTCTGTTGAAGGGAAGTGCAGAGGTGGTATGTTGATGGAAGCCGTGATGGTTTTTATTTACTATTAAAAGCATTGAAAGTCACCTTATAGTAGTGGATTTTTCTTCACAAACTCCTTTATCATAAGGTGACTTTAAGTGCTTCTTATAGTCAACAAGAATATTTTCTCACCAGTGCATTCACTTTATTATAAGGTGGTTTTCATTGCTTCTTATAGTCAACAAGAACTTGTTTTCACAGTGCATTTCACAAACCTAAAAAATAATTGTATAAATTTAAGTGGATGCTAAAAGTGTATCTTCAAAACTTTAATTAATAGTGCTCAACCCACACTATGCGTGCATTCCCAACATAAAGGTTTGTATGGCAAGAAGTTATTTGTATGAATACAATTCGTAGAAATAAATCAACTGCTTATTTGTATGAATTACATTCATGCAATTGATTGTTGTTACAATATTATTCATTGTAAACATATTTTAATAATAAAGAATTACAATTACAAAACCCAAATTACAATAGCTACCTCTTACAAAAGTTAACTTTAAATGGCCATTCATTTTTGTAAGCCCAGTTTATCATAAGGTCAAAAAAAATGACCCTGGAATACTATTTTTTTTATTGCTTTAAGTTCGTGTGGGGTAGATATAAAACAAAACTTACTCATTCTATATGATTCATATATAGACTATAGTATGAGAATTCAAAGAAAAATTCACACAAATCAATAAAATTACTTCTTTTTTAACAAACATTCCAAGCCATATTCACATTTTTTAAACCATTTGGCTAATAGACTTGGTGATATAAAAAACCTCACCTGTAAATATCAAAGAGAGCAAGGAAATATCACTTATAAGCAAAGAGAACAAACAAATAAAGTAGGTAAATAGCACTTAGAAATGGCATAAGTAAAGAGAGTAGACAAATAACACTGAGAAGTAAAGAGAGTAGACAAATAACACTAAGAAGTAAAGAGAGCAGGGAAATAACACTTAGAAAGGGCAAAAACAAATACCACTTTGAAAATAGGTAAATCTCACCATTTGCACAAACTCTCCATTTGCTCTTTCCTTCAACGATGACATACTTGCAAAGCAATGGTGACAAAGACATAAACTGGTTGATGTGAAATAACGCGGGTATGGGCTCCTTCAATGCAAAACTCTGGGTCTTTAATGTAGGTTGGGAAGGTGTAAATGCTTTATCACCTCAACCTGCGCTGAGTGCTATTAGTTGAAGATTTAGCAGGGGTCTACTTCACAATAAAACCTTAGACTATCATTAAAACTTGTAAGCCAAAATTACTCATTTTGAATGATTCACAAATTGAATACATTGAATTTAACTATAGTTTAAGATTGCAAGGAATGATGACAAGCGAAAAAATAAAAAACAAAATTATTTATTTTTTAACAAGCATTCGAAGCCATATTAACATTTTTAAAATTCTTTGGCTCACAACCTTAACGAGGTATTAAAAACCTCACCTATAAGCAACAAATGCAATCGATGACAAGCACTCATGCAACTACTATTGTTCTACCCATCATCTCATATCCAAAACCCTCCATATCCTCTTCCCTTCAACAACACACATGCAATGTGATGCCTTGATGGGGATGAAGCTACAAGAAGGTCGGTGTTAAATAATGCGATGATGGGCTAATTGAATGTGAGGCTGCAGGTATTAATTAAGGGTGGTGAGGCATTAATGATTTTTAACTCGAACCAGGGGTATTCATTTCACAGGTTGCACACTATTTGCTAAAGATTTAGTGGGGTTTGAGCGCTATTAGCTAAAAATGTAGTGCGGGTCTAGTGCACAATAAAACCTTACACTATTATTAAAACTTGTAAGTCAAAATAACTCATTCCGAATGATTCATAGATCGACTACACTGAATTTAACTACAATTTAAGAATGTGAGGAATAATGCGAGTCAAAAAATAAAATTGTTTATTTTTTAACAAACATTCGAAGCCATATTAACATTTTTAAAATGATTTAGCTCACAGCCTTAGCGAGGTATAAAAATCCTCACCTATATGTAGTGATGGCAACTGACGACAAGCACTCATGCATCAACTACTATTCTTCCCATCATCTCATCTCTCAAACCCTCCATATAGCAAGTGCATGCAATGTGATGGCTTGGTGGGGACGAAGTTTCGAGAAGGTTGGCGTCAAATAGCATGGTGATGATCAAATTGAATGCGAGGCAGTGGGTATTGATTACAAGGTGGTGAGGCATTAATGCCTTGCCACCTCAAACTAGGTGCATTCATCCCATGCATTGCATGCTATTAACTGGAGTTTAAATGCTCAATTTTTGGCACATACTTAGATATACGACAGTGATGTTACCATCGTCGATCAGTTGGACCTCTAAGACGACACTATAACGACCCCTTGTATAGCAATCGAAACTACGAGTCTGTACTACCATGTCAAATGCTGAAAATTTAGAATCACAAAGTAAACACATTAATCTATCCATCGATGCCAATTTTATATGTTGGTGTGACATAATTTATGCACTACATAAGTGTAAAGTTAGGGCACATGACTGTTGTGGCCACTCCCTTAATAAAACTTCCATATGATAAAAGGTCAACTTATCAAAAATGTTTTCAAAGATACCAAAGTCAACTTACTAAAATTACAATTAATAGTTTTAAAATATAATAAAATTTTGTTAAATGATAAAAGATAACAAAAGAGATGAGTTTATTAAAAAAATTACAATTTATAGTTTAAATATACAATAAAAACCTATTATATAGTATAACTTTATTTATTTAAAAAATATATAATTAAGAGTTTAATTTATTAAAAATATAATTAATAAGTTAATTTATTAAAAATATAATTAACAATTTTTATATGATAAAAATTGGAAAATAATATGAAAAAATATTTTATTAAAAATATAATCAAAATGTCAATTTATTAAAAATATAATCAGGGATTATTATATGATAAAAATATAATCAAGGATTATTTTATGTTAAAATTTTAGAAAAAAAGGTTTATTTATTAAAAATATACTCAAGGATTATTATATGGTCAATTTTTGAAAACAATGGTAAAGTTTTAAAGATATGTATTATGAACAAATGGATTTCAATTAAATTGTAATATAAATTATACATAAATATTATTTAGGTCTAAATAGTGTAGAATAATAAATTAGAAATAACTGATTTTTAAAAAATAGAATAGCAAAGATAAAAGTAGGGTTTAGGAATGTAGTTTGAATATTAAGAGATTCAGAGATAATCATCTAAGTTTAACAGGGGAATTCATGTTTTGTGACAAGATGTTAATAACTCTAAAAACTCATGGCAAATGGAAGGCTTTTTCAAAACCATCAACTGAATGTTTCTAACCACTAAAACTATATACTGTACATTTCTAGAAAGTATTAGGGAGGAATTTTTTTTTACTACTACATTCATTAGATCTAGGGTTCCAAATACTTCATTCAATTTTTGGAAACTTCGTTTTGATCATTAAGAAAATGCACTTCTTCTCTTTGCCTTGATTGGGCAATGAGACATGAAAAATAGAAAATAAATTGTGTTTTAGGGCATGCATTACCCTAAATAATAGTTGAGTTATCTTGATATTTGTTAGGCCCCTCAATGGTATATTTCATCGGTAAGGAAAACCAGTGTAATGCAATGTGTTACTCATATGAGAACTTTAATGCTACACTGAATGCTTTAACAATTATTTGATTTTTCTAAAATATTTGTAGATGCTCATTAGATTGTTGTGAATAAAGAAGCTAGATGCTCTTCCAAATGATCTTTAGATCTTTAAATGCATTAAGATACATGTGTATTTGTAGATGACTTGAATTTAAACCAGGGCCTTATTGGCATGTACACTGACATCAAATGGTCGAAAAAATAAAAAATATAGATCTACAATATTGGGTGCACCCTAACTGATTGGGACCATAAGAAACCCTAAAAATATGAAGTGTATTATTCTAGGAAGGTCACCACACCATGAAATCAAGAGTAGATAGGGAAGAGAGAGAAGAAAGGGGGACATGATGATAAAATACAAAATGTACCAATAATTCTTAATTTGGACCAATAACTAAAAAATACACATGCACCTTTAAATTATATAATTTAACGACTAATAAATCATAGAGGTCATTTTTAGGTGTCTACATTTTATCTCACTTTGATGTGTGTGAGCATATATATCAAATTAAAACAAACATGGTATGGAAACAAATATTTTGTGCCCCTAAAACTCTTGCAATGAACTCCAATGTACATGTGAATCCAACCAAAAAAAAATCTTTCTTTTTCTTCATATGCATGAGTAAACTCCAAATGATAAAAATGCTAGAAAAATTTGTAGCACTTAAAACAATGTGACATCTAATCACATCTAAACATAAGCATGGATATCCTAGAGTCAAACCAACCACCACCTCTCAATTATGTCTTAGAGTTGTTGGGAATTGAAGTGAGGTACCTTGTCAATTTCGAGCCTTTAATCCTCATTATCAACACTAACATTAACAATAATTAAGAGTAAAAAAATAGATAAATATACGTATGGTTTCTCCCCTTCAAAATTCAAGAAGAGCATGCAAAGAGCGATAATTGAATCTTAATTAAAACTTATGGATAATGACATACAACATTAGAAATCATAAATAAATCGATAATATCTACATAATAAGAAGATAATGTACCCAACATTGATGAAAATCATGCTCTAACATCACCCTATAACAACATTAGCTGACACATTTGCACAAACTAACATATCTCTTACAATTTGATAAGCATATAAAGTAATGATAAGAGGCTAGTATCATAAAAATATTATTTTTTATCCAACATATATAAATAAAAAGTGAAGGTAAAAATATAAAATTATCTCATTATTACCTTTTAACTTTGTAAACAAAACTCTAAGAGAGAAAAACTATGGGTGAACGAAGAGGATTTCTACCACAAACTAGATTGAGCTCGAGTGGAAACCACTCTGGCCAATCAAACACTCTTGGTGAGTACTTTGTAACCTTTTTTTTTTCATTTTACCTTCATTTATACAATTTATAGATTTTCTTAGATCGGGGGAGGGGCAATAGCATAGGGGAACATTTTACCCCCATTTTAGAACTCATGTTTAATCCTAAATTGATTGATATGGTTATCTAGAGTGAAGATTATAGAAATGAATAAGTACAAGGGTGATAAATAGATATATAATAGGATAATTAATTGAAAACTAAGATAAATAATATTATGAATTCAAATATTGAGATATGTCCAAAACAAAAAGTACATCTATTGATTGATATTGCATTAAATTAAAAACAAGAGTACTTAGCTAGTTTACTACACACAAGCATATCTGGGTTAAAATAGGTTGAAAGTGGACTAGAATAGGATCTTGGAATAGTCATCAGATTATGGAATTTTGCACTTTGTGGCCTCAAATGCTTGCATCATATCTGAACAATTGTGTTGATGTTGGTGTCTGAATTGGATGCATGTGTCATGTGCAAAATACTTATTGGATCTGAATGTAACCAACTTTAGTCTTTTGAAAATTTTATCACCTTTCCTCTAATGTATTCAGATCATGCACATAGGCTGTCACTCTTCATCAAATGGTCAAATCCTAGCTTCCTCACCCTTGGAGTGACTATAGAAAAAATAGGTTAGTGGGCACATGGTGTTGAATTACCACAAGGACCTATCTATCAATGGGCACTGCCTTCATATCCAATACTCTGAAGAGGGCTTCATACTTATGTAGTTCTCCCCTATGTGTTGGATTGTGTGTGCATAAGGATACAATGTGTGATAAGAAAGTACATACAATGATTAAGGTTGTAACTTGAAAAATATGGCTCATGGGTTTCCCCTTCCATACTTAAGACCTATATGAATACTGCTCCCATGACTGATATGGAAATAGGGATGAATAGGGCATGTTTGCTCACTTGAATTCTTGATTGAGTGCTTCTTGGTAAGTTGTCTTGTGAATTCCTGATATTTTCTAGGTGAGAATTGAATGAGGGATGATCTTGTATATATACCATTCCATTTTGAAAACATATTGTACTAAATCACTTAGGTCGACCATAAGAATACATTACATTTTCAAATTGGGTGACTTTTGGGCACTAGAAACTTAGTTGGAAAAGTGACACAATTATTAATACAGGTGTCTAGCTGGGACACTAGTGTTTGGGAAGCTAGAAAATAGGTACATGTCTAAAATTGGCAGAGAAGGATAATGATCAGGTTTAAAGCATTTTGCATAGTATAGAAGCCATGGCCATCAGAATAACATATGGTCGGACTAAGAGATAATAAATTTGGCATAAAAAGATAGTGAATGCGAGTCTTTTGTTAGTATGAAGGTCTTAGAACTTAAAGATACAACCATGACAAGTATTTTCCAAGTATACAAGATTGAGATGCTATATAATTCAGATTTAGTGTCTACATCCCCCCTTTTAATATAACAATGAAATTACTAGTTTAAAGGAAAGAAATGTGTACTTTCACACTTTTTTTTTATGTGAGCCCAACTTGAGTGCTTTGTTGGTGAATGACCTACAACCAAGAGTATGTTACAATATATAATCAATATCTGAAATCTAAAATCGGAAGAATTTGAAATGCTTTAAATTAAAGAGAGCAAGCTTATGAGTACACCTGTGTATCGTTGCAACCATCTTGATTTTTGATAATTTGATTAGAATAGATGATTTATTATGAAGCATTGGAGTTGATATTAGGACAATTTTAAAACCTACAAGTGCATATATATATATATATATATATATATATATATATATATATATATATATATATATATATATATATATATATATATATATATATTGGAGGACACATGCCCTCAACTTTGGAAAAAAGGTGAGTTGCCACATGACCATTAAGCTTATCTCAATCGTGCAACCTAATAATACTTATAACATGGTGAGTGTGAGTGATCTAATCAAATCACACTATATATATGGTGAAGATGGATGATTTAATCACTCCATCCTATAAACTTGGTTAGGTTAGATGATTTAATCAAATCTAACTTCTAAACTTGGTAAGATTGAATGATTTAATCACCTCAACCTTCTAAAAGGTGAACCAACTATTGTAGTATATTGGCAAAATAAAAGTCCATAAAAGTTCATCCTGGGTATGAAAATAGTACATAGTAGCATTTGAAATCTAGAAACTAATTTGATTTTGCATTTTTAGGTGCTCTTTGCATGGCATACTCACCTCATATATGTCTCAAGCTGAAATATTGGTATAATAATGTACCAATGTATAAAATGCTACCACAAATATGTATCCGAATCATATAAATGTGAAATTTGATCAAATTTGAAATTTTTAAGAGTGTGGAGGACATATTTCCAGGACATGCCCCCATTGAATCTGGGTAATCTAATAACTAGTGTAAGTGTGGAGAACATGTTTCCATAACATGCCCCCACTGAAATCTAAAATGTGAAAATGTGGAAACCATGCTATACTTTCTTAGGGTTTCCCTCTTCAACTATACTTTATTCCCTTATCTTTAGAGGTTTATTGAATTAATGTGTTTTATCTTCCACAATGTCGATTATTTGCCTCTCCCCATCTTCTATTTCAATTTTTTTATTTTCAAGTTTATCCTCCTCATCATCTACTTCTTATTTTGTTAGTTTTATATAATATATTTTATTTTCAACTTTGCGTTTTATTGATTTTCTCCTTATTTTTTTGTATTCTTTTATTAATTGTTCCAATAGGTTCCTAGTAATTTGTGTGACCCATTATTGTTTCTTCAATTTTTAGTTTACCAAATTATTCCTTTATGCTATGATATGGCATACATAAGAATGTCTTAATTATATGCAATACCTAACATATTCATGTATTTGGGTCCTAAAAGTTAAAATTGTGACAAAAATCAATTTGAGGCTCTCCCATTTATAGGTCACTTTATGAATTTCTTGGATCATATACAAAGTTATTAGATATGCTTCTAGAGTCCAATAAACTAATTGTGCCCAAAGACTTTTATTGATTTATCCTTTTTCTATCCATTATTTGTCACAATTTTCAATATGTGTTTGGGGTTAGTTGTGCCTGTATATCTTTGTATTTCCTTAAAGTATCCTTCGACTTTCATGAACCTTATTTTTATTAGGATACTAAAAGTTTTCCAATTCAGAATCATTATTTTATGCATGTTCCACCACTTTTTGGTAGTAATAGTCATTATATCATCAATAACCCTCATTCTTATGTGTTATGGGGAAAACACTCTCGTAATTTATTATAGATAGTCTTCTACATCTTTGATTTTGCTAAATTTAGGCAATTTTGTGTGAGAAGCTCACTTAATGAAGTATAATTTTATACTCTATGGTGTCTTATCATCTAATAAATTAAACTCATTTTTATGGAGTTGTAATTTTTGCACATGACACACTTTTATAACACTTTTTTTATGGTTCTTGATATAATTGGGCCTTGATGTCTTAATCGAAGGTTGTTTCTACTTCCTCAATTTTAAGTATTACCTATCCTTCATCATTTGGTTCATGGTCATCATAATTTTTTGATATTTTATTTAGTTTATATTCTTTGGAAAGTTCATCAAAGTAACTCTCACCTTCATCTAGCCATAAATCTTTTGACTAATTTGTGTACATGTTATGAACATAATTCATACATGTTACTTGAATTTTAGGCTCAAGATACCAAGCCATAACATGTACACATTTTTAGTGTTAAGAACACGTACACATTCTAGCACTAGAAATGCATATGCATTTTTAACACTTTAAACCCATCTGATCCCCCTAAATGTCTCATTTGCATTTTTACTTGTTTTATGCCATCACATGATCACATTTTGATCTGCTTGTTGTGCTACCATACAATCTTCATTGGAAATATAAAAACCTCATCACATCGATGATGCCACCACAAAGAGGAGGTAAGTGATAAAAAAACTAAACCTAATAACTCTAAATTTTTGTAAGTTTTTATTATTTGCATTATTTGATTGGTAAATTATGTTTTTTAAATAGCTCTCTCTAGTGCAAGAGGCCACCTTGCTAACCTTCCTCCTAACCCTCCTCCTAACCCTTTACTTAACCCTCTACCTAACCCTTCGCCTAACCCTCCTATTCTTCCTATAGTTCCACAAGATCCCCTAGGTAGTCAAGAGGATCTAACTTCACATATAATAGAAAATACAATTGAGATTGAGTAAATAATTAGGAGAATGAGGGACCCAACTTCCACCAACACCCACCGCACCTATCTAGCCAATACCCTAGAGTCGATATTAGGTCAAGTTGACTCAATAACAAGTTAAATTAACAGATGAGAATTGTATAGGGATACATGTGGGGCTTACTATGCTGACAAATTGTTAGCATAGGAGGTAAATAACAAAGATATAACAAAAGATAAAATTTGTGCCTTATTCATCAACCTAACCACCAATGCACCATTTGCACTTACCACTAAGCATTCTCCTATCCATCAATGCTAACATAACTTGATTAAAGCTAATTTTTAGGACCATTGGTGGATGGTGTTTGATTATCCACAATGTAAAAACCATAACATCCCATTTTATTTTTTGAGGAAACTCTACTGTGAGTTTGGCCTCAACAAGATTCCAAACTATTTTGACTATGGTGAGTTTTAGGGCTGAGGGAAAGGCTCTATGCAAGATCAACTAGGTGCACATCATGCACCCAATCAACCTTTAAGGATCCCTACCCAAAAACTATTTCATCCCAAGATTCCCTCTGTAGTGAAAGAGGTCATGGATATCGATACTCTACATGCACTTAGTGCACTTACTTATGCACTCGTTTAGTATATGAGTAGGCTTTTAAAGACTGATGCTGGAGATACTCCACCTAGTGTTCATACTCAATCCCACACCTATAGATATTGAGGTGTTATATGCACTGGAACTTCAAATGACAATGATGGTGATTCATAGGTCTTGGATGATATACTCTTGAGTGATGAGTTTTTGATAGGCACATTTGGTGTGCACACGCCGGTCACTAGATGCATGTAAGTATCTTTTATATAAATTTCATGTTAAATTTAAGATATATTTGAAAATTTAAAATCTAAAAATTAATTCACACATTAATTAAATAATATATATGTAATTTTTATGTTATAGGAGGTGTCTTCATCATCACAATCCACAAGTGCATTATTTGATCTTACTCAACCTATGTTTACATTTACAGAGCCAACTAGTGGGCCATCCACGACTACATCCGTCTGTGTTAGTATGACACCATTTACATATACATAAGTAAAATTTTGAGTTAATATTATATTCCATGTCCATTTACTTTGTGTATATTTAATATTATACTTAAGTTAAATTTATCTATCAAGGATCTCAAAATTCAAGTACACTGCTATTAAATACACTCTTGGTTTAATAAATGAGAAAAATTTGCCATATATCTTCAATAGTTTTTATAAAACTAAGCCACATTGTTTGTTTAGTTTATGATTGGAGTATACACTCCATCACTACAATCTGAGATAGACATAGGCATTGATATTGCAATGTCATCTGCACAGGAACTCACAGAGGTACATATTAACTTGTAATTTTGAATTGTAAAAATAGATTTATTTTATTAATTTTACTACATGTACTTAGGAAAATATAAATTATGTTAATGTATTGTGTATGAAAGGTTATCATATGACATCTTAAAGTCCAATTTAGATTATTAATATGACACCTCATGTTTTTTGATTATTTCACATGCCTATTCGTGTAGTTGAACGTGTCACTAAGCTAGTTGAGTGTCATAAGTAGATTGAGTAAGACCATGAGCCTGCAGTAAGTGCATGTTTAAATGATTTTTTATTTTCTTTTAAAATTAATTTATTAACTTGGTTTCATTTATAGTATGTTAGTTTTATAATAATATTTGTATTTAAATAGGTTCAACTGCAAGCAGGCTATCAACATACGACCCACAATCAGAACTTAAAGCAATCCAAGGCATTCAAGGGATCTCCATCTACAAGTAGGGCATCCCAAGGAGAGTCTTATTCGATGAAGGAAAAGAGAGGGAGGATATTTTATGATTAATATGTACTATATGAGGTAATTTTTTATATGCCTATATGGCAATGTACATACTTTTGGCATTGTATGCATATATGACATTGACCCAACATTAGATACTATGTTGTTAGATGATGTAATTTTTTATATGCCTATATGGTAGTGTATGTATTATTGAAATTGTATGTCTATATGGAATTCACCCAACATTATATTATGTTCTTATTTTGTATGCTTTTATGGTTTTTATTATTGTTTTGTATGCCTTTATGGTTTTTATTATTAATAACAATGAAGTCTAATGTTTGACCATTGATCCACATTTGAGAATGGAATATTATTTATACTTATATTACCATGAATTGAAATGTTGACCATTGATACATAATATTAATTTATCTAGTTTCAAATTACTTATACCCATTTATTCAAGCTATGTAAGTGATGCAGAAGCATCAACTAAAAGATCCAAGTTTGTACATATTTATCAAAAGGAGTCAAGTAGGTCATATTGTAGTCAATAAAAAGCCTTGTTATGTTTTAATATTAAATGTATGTTTATGTTTTAATTATGTATGGTCTTTTGAGGACATTAGATAGGTGATGTCACTTGATGGATCTTTCCTTCTTAACTCTCTTAAGGGAAACTTGTAACTTTGGAAACAATTAATTTGAGTCTTGATATAAACTCTTTAGTATACTATTGAAATGATTATGATATTGTAACTTGACTCAGATAAGTCCTTTGTATAGGTTCAAACATCTACTAAGACACTTGATAATCCAAAACCTAAACTCTGTCTCAAGACTGCCATAGGACTGTTTTAGAACAATTAGTCCTTAAGAATGATATTTTTGAATCTTGTACTCCTTAAATAGTATTTTTAAATTAATTTAAATATATATAGATTAAATATATTATTAATAAGCCAATACCCATTCATTAGTTTCTTAAAAAGATCAATTTTGGACCAATTCTGTGTTTTAGGTCTCTAGGCCTAATTGGCTCTTAATAGGTAAAATCACTTATTAGGTTCTTTATCCACCTCAAAACAAATTCCTCAATATTTTTCAATGATAAAAAAAGTTTCTCAAGTGTCAAAATAATATTATTGACTTCATCTATAAGAATTCTCATCCAAAACTGTTCTTGCCTATCCTGACAAATCAACACCTACAGGAAACACTATCACATTCCATGTTTTTTAATTTCATAGGGTCTAATTCATCAAACTAAATCTATAAATAGTTTATATACATGATCCTTAACCTTCCTAAAAATTTTGGTTGAATTAAACTAGTTGAAAACAAATATAAGAGTCTTTTAATGTCCCTAAACCCTATTTTAGGGTTTTTTTTGAGTTTTAGAAGCCGAGAGCTTATTATTGATTGTTAATACAATATAAGACTTCTCCAATCAATACAACACTTGAAAAAGAATATTATAATACTCCTTCAACTAATCCTATCTTTATTTACAATGCATGCACTATATTTCACATGATATAAGTGACCAAGAAGATTGTCCTCACATAGAAAACAAGTGTATTATGGGTTCTAAGGAGAAAAACTTCAATATGAGCTCAAACACATTCTAGAATTGAATGAATCACATTGATTAATGAATACAAGATATGAATACATAGGTTTTAAACAAATATGATCATTTATTGATAAGAAATTTTCCAAAACACTTATAGAACCCTATTTAACAGACTATAAACTGTCATTAGTCTCTCCAGTGGTGTAATTTGACCTTTTTATCCCTGTCAAGGGTCTTGTACACATCCAAAGTGATATGATAGATTATGATCATGTTGTTAGATCATTTTTAAAGATTGGAGTGTGCATATTTAGTTTGGATTTTTCCTCAACTTCTCCAACTTAAGTTAGTAAATGGCCTTTTAAAGCAGTATTCTGTTACATTTTACTTTATTTTATCCCATGAAGATGACTATGACTTATAGATCCCTATAAGACATCTGATTAAATTCATAGATTTCTAACACACCCTTGTTATCTTGTTATAAGATTTGTACAATAAAAAATATCCATACATTGCTTAATAAACATTTGAAAATTTAAATTTATTGTTTTGGAGCGAAACCTCCCTAAGCTTCTAAATGACTTTTAAACACACTTATAATGCCTCATAGAGAATGATTATGACTTAACCACATCCTTAGTATTTTATCCAATGTAATTATATCCTAATGTCCATTTGGGAAAAAATATTATGAAGAAAGTTATGTGAAAGAGAGAGATACACTTGTTGAGTCATGAAATAGGCATGTTTTCCTCAAAATGGTAGTTACAAGTGCATTGATGACCCTCCTTCATCCTCCTTGTAACCTTTTACATCATTATTCGCTTCTAATAGCCTCTTTGAGATGCATCTCAATCATGAAAACATAAAATCTCTCTCTTAAGGACTCGTGATAACACACACTCTCTCTCTCTTAAGGAATCATACTTATATGTCATTCTATTAAACTCTTGAAGATCAAGTACAAACCTGTAGATAGGTGTAATGACTCATGAGAGCTTACATAAACCCATAACATTCATGATTGAAGCTCAACCCCTAATTGACAAGCTTCAAATGATTATTTAACTTTGTATGAATACCTTAAAAAATGCTAAAATACCTTAGGGGTGGATAACTATTGTTTAGGAGTGCGAAAACACTGATAACAAATGTTATCAAAGTTGAAGTTGCAGTTGGAGAACTCTATTTTTGGTAATTATTGGATGAAAATTGGCACTACCAATATGTATGAAGGGGTGAATAACATATAGGACCAGGTTATTGACCCACATCACTCCTGGTTGACAAACCCACCACCCATTCCAGGGTCAAGAATGCCCTTACCAACACAAGAAAAAAGTTAATTTTTAGCCTAACTTTAAACATGCATAAAATGAAAATAATAAGTCATACAGATGAACCGTAAGATCAATCCTACATATGAAAAATCCATTTAATTTCATCTGAGATCAAGTGAGTATATACTTATATAGAAATGCATGGCATAGGTTACAATAACGAGACCTGAAATGCAACTTTTTGGCAGTGAAGAGATAACTTCTTGAGCTCTAACTGGTATTTATACTTCTAGGACCCCCAAGTGAAAATACATCACTCTAAGCATGTCTAAATGGGAAAATTACACATGATCCAATGAACATGATGTCTAAGTCCACTTGTAAGCACATTTTCATTACTAATCAAGAGCGTGCAAACATTGATAACAAATGTTGTCAAAGTTGAATCTATAGTTGGAAAAATCCATTTTTGATGCTTCTTGGCTGAAAATTGACACTTAAAACACATATGAAGGGATGTATAACATCTAGTAATAGTTTATTGGCCTCCCATCAGACCCAATCTACAAACCCACCACCCATTCCAAGCTCAAAAATGCCCTTTCCAACACAAGAAAAATGTTGATTTTTAGCCTAACTTCAGACATGCATAAAAAAAATAGTAAGTCATATGGATGAATCATAAAATAAATACTATGAATGTTAAATCATAATAATTTCACCCCAAATTAATTTAATTTAAACTTAGAGAGAAATGCATGGCACGCATTGCAGTAATGAGTCATGAAATACAACTATTTGGCAGTGAAGAGACAACTTCTTGAGCTTCAACTAACATTTCTGCCTTCAGGACACCCATGTGAAAATCCATCACTCTCAGCACATCTATATGAGCAAATTACACATTCTCAAATGACCATGACATCCAATTCCACCCATAAGCACATTTTCATTATTGTTTAGGAGTGCAGGAACACTAACAATAAATGTTGTCAAAGTTGAAGCTACAGTTGGAGAACTCTATTTTTAGTGTTTCTTGGATAAAAAATGGAACTAAAAACACATATAGAGGGTAGATAACATATAGGACTAGGTTATTGGCCTCTCATCATGTTAGAAACCCAACCAAAAGCTCTATCACCGCCTTTGATGGGAAATACAGAAGCACACAATTGATTACCAAATACAAGCAACTTACATGTGGAATTAAACCAGAATCACAAGTAACTAGAATTCAGAAACAACACATAATATTAGACAATACACAACTTGTATTAAAACTCTTTCAGAAGGAAATACAACAAATAAGATTGCCACAGTTCTTCCTTACACACCTCTAGGGCTCCCACACCTCTAGGGCATAAACAATAAATCTTCCTTCAAAGCTCTCTCTCTTACGGTCCCAACACACAACTCAAACATAGAGTTGGTGTTCACCTCCAACTGGCTAGTATCCACTACTACCAGTACCCAAGTGCTCCATGCACTCCAAGTACACAATCGTACTTCAAGTAGATCTCCCCTAAACTGCAACAACATGCAACCCAAATGATCTCACTTATGGAAGGATCTTCCTTGCCTTCGTCTTTGCTCTCTTTTTGAGTACACATTGTACTCCAAGTAGATCCTGCCTGATCTTGCTCCCTGTTGTGTTGTTGTCCTCCCTGATCTTGCATACTTGTAAATCAATCTAGTTCTGCACACCTGGATCATGCACACACATACACCTGCAGATCAATGATCTTACTTACCATGTAGATCTCCTAACGTAGCCATGCACGCCTGCTGACCAAGATCCTACACAACTGAAGAACCCTTCTGATTCTCCAAAACCAGCACCCACCTTGGCACTGCTGTGGAACTAGGAGGAACACCCTTGCTCACCTCACACACAGAAGGAGCTAACTTTGCTCAACTCAAACTAGAACACTTTACAATACAGCCCATGAGTATCTTAAATAGATCTCATGCAAACAATAATTAGACACCTAATTACAATAATTAGATCCACAGATTCTAGTCTAAAATTGGCTCTTGACATGAAAACACTCGGTTCGTTAACTACGTGTCCATGAAACTGGCAGTTTGAACCGCACAGGTGACCGACGTCTGTCCCTGTTTGCCTGAAGGTGACTGATTTCGATCGATCCTAACCGACATCGGTTGCTCTTCCTATCTAATCTTGCTGACGTCGATTGGCCTGACTGACGTCGGTGTCTATGACACTTCAACAACTCCTCTAGCAACCTCCTCCTCTGTTTGCATCAGTGAAGCTTTTAGCTCCACAACCTAATACATCATGCTTGGTTAACAAACCTACCACCCATCTGGGCTCAAGAATGCCCTTCTCAACACAATAAAAATGCCAATTTTTAGCCTAATTTTAAACATGAGTAAAACAGAAATAGTAAGACATATGGATGAACCATAAGATCCCTCATAATCATGTGAAATACATCTAATTACAACCTATATAAAATAAGTATAAACATAAATATTAATGCATGGCACAAGTTGCAGTAACGGGTCTTGAAATACAACTTTTTGTTATTGAAGAGATAATTTTTTGAGCTCTAACTGGCATTTCTACCTCCAGGACCCCCAAGTGAAAATACATCACTCTAAACATGTCTATATTGTAAAATTAAATGTTTTTTAATGACCATGATATCCAAATACACCCATAAGCACATTTTCACTACTATTTGAGAGTGGAAAAACACTGATAACAAATGTTATCAAAATTGAAGTTGCAGTTACAGAACTCCATTTTTGGTGTTTCTTGGCTAAAAATTGGCACTAAAAACATGTGTATAGGGGAGGATAACATATATTACCAGGTTATTGGCCTCCCATCATGTCCGATCGTCAAAACCACCACCCATTCCAACCTAGTTCTTGTTCTTAACCTTAAGACATGATATTTTAGTCACTAAAATTGGTCTTATTTGAAAACGACCCATCCAAATGGGTTGAAATTTGGTAGATAACTCTATAATAACCCATTATATGAATTATAGTTGGCATCATCCTTTGAATACCTTGAAAAATCTCTAAATAGATGATTATATCATTCAAGTCTATAAAAGTCAAGAAAGTGAGGGTTTTGGAATAAAGAAACTTGTATATCTCCTAAAGTATTACCTCAAACATGAATTGAAACCTTGTCCACACCTGGTAAATTATCATATTAAGAATATATATGTGATTTGAAGCTTTTTAATACTATATAAATAATCATATAAGTGACCGTATGTAATCAAACATGTGTCTAAACAAGCAAAACAAGGGTTTAAGAGACTACAGTTATCATATCTCCCAAAAAATTTAGAGATGGAGCCTATAATTTTATAGGTAGCTTGGTGAAGTTGTATATAATGTGATTAAAGAGTATTAGGATTCAATTATAATTAGGAATGATCCAAAACAAACCTAAAACATAGGTGTTAGCAGGCAGATTTCTTAGCTTTGTGAGAATTAACCATAAGAAAAGACATAAATTGTTGAAGCTATCTGATTAACGATTGTATTAAGGGTCATATGGATCTGATAGAAGTGGTTTCATGAGTTGAGGTTGAGTAGATAAAGAGAGAAATTTGAATTGCAGATCTGTAGGCCTAAATAATAAGGCTAGAAGATCAAGGTTTTAGGAGTGCAAGTTTAGATCAAGTCTTAAGTGAAGGGTGAAACCCTATGTGATAGGTTAGGAGTGTCAAGGTGGAGAAAAAAACATTGAAAGAGGCATTGGAGAATCTGAATTTATGCAAATATGTCATGCAAGTAGGCAATTTACATCTTTCAGATTCTCTTAGCTTCAAGAATAAGAAATTTTGTACTAACATTGCTAACCACATGAAGGTGAAAGCTTATTTGGCACCACTAACTTACAAAAAAATATTAGTAATAATTAAAAATGAAATTTATGCATGTACTACCTAAAAATCTACATTTGGTAGAATTCATTACATCTACATTTTTCAAGTTAACATACCTATGCATTTCAATCCAACAAACCATTAGGATCTACTCTAATCTTGATAGTATCAAGAATAACTTCATGGTCTAACTCACAAAATTTCTGTAGATTCTTACTTAATGGCCTTCCATGATATTTTTGCAATTGAATATTAATTTTAAGAACCAAATTTGAATAGTGAAATATTGTCATCTGTGTTTCAAAGTCTTCAAACAAACATACATCTAAATTTTTGATAGGATATCATCGAAGCTAAGTTCCAATGACTACCATAGAACCAGTGGGATAGTCAATGTTTTCTCCATCTATGACTAGGGAAGTGAATTTTTATTTCCATCTACACACTGACATAAGTATTAATTTGTTCTCTCTTAATTGTCATCATTTGTAATAACTACCAAAACATGCCATGTATCATAAAAAACAAATTTTAAAGACAATATCAATATAAATAATGAGAATAAATAGTACACAATGATTAATCTTCTACCTAGATGCACTAGATCAGAAACATGGTTAAAGTCAAGTGAGGATGTCATATCTATAAGTTACAATGCTAATGGAACTTGATATGTGTTGATTGGAATTAGAGGTCTACAACTCTAGTCATCCACCCACTCTTGTGACTCACACTCATTCCAAACAGATTCCATGCATGAAGAATAGAAACATGCCAAATGTCTTGTATGAATAGTCTAAGAACTTGCATTTAAGATACAAAATGAATATAGATCACTTGAACCTATTAGAGTCATATAATACTCATAGTTTTCCAACTGTTCTTCCTACATTAACCAAAAATGTCTATGAATAGTAGAATTTGCTTGAGAACCATGGCACATGTTCTCATTACACCATTGAACCACACTTTTTGCATCAGTCAAACTAGCAACCTCTTCAAATTTCAACTCCTCCCTTGTGATGGATATTTTTAAGCATGTTCCAGCATTGTCATGTTCTCTTTTTCCATGGCCAACTTTAGTAAACCTATAAATTTGTTCTATGCTAGTGGTAACATGCATTCTACTCAACCATTTGTGCATTCTTGAATTGTAGTGTGCAATTATCTGACCAAATGTAATGCTGATTGAAAGTAATGTTCCTGTTGACCAAATTTTGACCCCAAGTCAAAATTGGTCACCCCCTCCAATTTCAACTTGTCATAGGATTATCATGTGGTCTTTTCATACCCTATATGGTCCCTAAAAGTATTCGTTAAACCTTATTAGCATTGTTTAAGGTTATTTTGGAGAAGTTAAGGTAATGTCATGTTTTGGTCATATAGTGGTCTAGGCATGTCATGGAGAGATAAGGTGTGGTAGGATTTTGAGAAAATATGAATTAAACTACCTAATTCAAACCCAAATATCAAAATACTTAATAATAAAGATTATGGAAACAAACCAGAATGATAGAATAAATATTATCGATCCTTGCTTCTACTAGCCTCCTTCCAAGATGTCCAAATGGATGAATAATTGCATGTAGACTCAGATTTTGACATTATGATGGCATGATTATGGATGATGGATTCATGGATTGATTTAGCATAGAGATGTTATGGAATTATAAGATGGTTTTCATGGAAGAGGAGTGGATTTAAATATATTTTGGAGGGAGAAATCAATGGTGGAGATTTGAAGTTGGACGAGGGAGATCTAGGGTGGAGAATTAAAAGGAATTTAAAATTCCTAGGAAGCCTCTACATTTAGAGGCTTCTAGAGAGGAGGGGTGAGAATAGAGAGGATTCTAGAATTAAAAAATTCTAGAACCCTTCTTAGGGGT
Organism: Torreya grandis; assembly: GCA_037957365.1. Classification (NCBI taxonomy): domain Eukaryota; kingdom Viridiplantae; phylum Streptophyta; class Pinopsida; order Cupressales; family Taxaceae; genus Torreya; species Torreya grandis. Next base: position 3,061,258 of record JARHVA010000649.1, read on the forward strand.
TAATGATGATTATATTGGGGATTAAATAATAATTATGTGAGTGATTAGGGACTAAGGGTGTAGGAGAGCCTAGGAATAGACTTAATAGGTGGGTAGGTGGGCCATGGGAATTTAAAATTCCTAGATAATAGATAAGTGGGATTAGATTAAGATAATGAGGATTTAGGATAAATTAATTGATTGGTGGGGATGAATAAGGTTAGTGAATGAATAATAATAAAAGGGGGATATTATATAAATGACTAGGAAGGGGATAAATTAGCGAGATGAATTAGATATGCAGGATTAGTGTCGACTAATAGGAATATTAGTGACATTAAATAAAGTGAGAAAACTTGAATGAATACATAAGTATGGTAAAGTGGTTTAATAGGTGATTAGGATTTTATCAAGTTAATTTTATGCTTTAATCACTTTGTCATAACATTTCATGATGTTTTTGAACATTTTTAGTTCACTTGTAAGCTTGAAGGTGGTGAAAATGCATGAAAAGGTGATTTTTGGATAAAATTTGGGTATCTAAAAGTTATCTAAGAGATAAATTCATACCAAACACCTTAAAAACATCTTGTATCAGTTACACAACTGACACACCTATCATATAATCAGATCAAGGTCAGAATCTTAAAATTCAATGCCATCTTGAGGAGTTAAGGAAGTTATACAGACTTGTGGAAGTCACTTGTAGGTGAAAAGAGTTTTATAATGACCTTTGAGATTCTAAAGGTCATAAAAAATCATGTGAAGAAGTTTCAAGATCCACAATTTTAGAAAAACATGCTCTCTTCCATCGCTCCATTCATAAGCTAGTGAAGGCCAAATTTAATTACATAGTAAAAGCCATACAAGTTGCATTGGGGGATAATATTTTAGAAAAAGTTTAGGACCCCTATGGGATTAAAATTTGTGGAATTTTTCATTGGATTTGTGCCTTTAAATTTATGAATAGTCACTAAGGAGCCAGACTGCTTTTTGAAATCTCAAATCCCCACAGGCTGAATTTGGTGTAACTCTAGTGCAAAGTATGAGATCATGGATACATGAAAAAATTTAAAGTAGGTTAAAAAATGTATTTAGATGTACCATACACATTAAATCATCATTTTGGCATGTGTGGATGATATTTTGTCAAGAAAAGTGACTCTTGTGCATAGTTTGAGGTAACTGGCAATTTTTTTATGTTTATGAGTTCTCCAGGTGGTCTAATGAATTTGGATGGTTATCCATTGTATTATATCATATTAATAATCCATTCATGTCTTCTTTATCATATATAAATTTTTTACTAGTTTCAAATGGTCATATATCCATCCATCTTGTGGACCGTATTTTGTGTGTCTGCATAACAATTAAGTTGAGTGAGTTTGAATGTGAATTTATAAAGTGTTGGAGAGTTTTAACTTCCTAGAGAATGTTTTGATGAAATGGAGGAAATGTCATTTCAGTCCTCATAGTCAATTTTTCACTTTTCATCTTCCTAATACAGGATTATAAACCTACAGGTCTGTAATTCTGAAATAAATTCATGTTGTCAGTGTTTAATGAAGGCTATCTAGGCATGAAACAAGGTGATGGTTCAAGGTGAAAAGTTTTATGTAAAAATAGAGGTATCCAAACACCTAAATTCATATTTTGAAGACTGAGATAACAAGCCTAGCAATAGAGACCTACATGACTTTGTGTGGGTGGATAATGGATACAAAAGTTTGAAGATACTCTAAGAGGATAATAGACTTATAATGAATTGAGAAGAGACACCTAATGACTATTATTCACTTTCAAAAAACCAATTATCTAGTTGAGGAGACTAAATCCAAAACTACATACATAGTCAAACCCTTTAAGATAGGTTACCTATAACCAGTTGTGAGAATTGGCCTTGAGCAATGAGGTTGGTAATGTTTGGAGTTCAAGGCATTAGAAAAGGTCTCAAGATAGCAACAACATGAAATAGATCCTTTGAGAGGTTTGAGGATTGGATATCAGGACCAAATTCAAGATTATACATAGTTAAGTCCCTTTAAAAACCACATATAACCACCTATTGAAGAACTTGTCTTGGACAATGGATGATCGTGGAGTATAGAGCTTCAAGATGTCGAGGAGAGTGTCAGTGTTGTAGGTAAGGTTCCTAAAGCACCAAAGTTATATCTCATGCTAAATGGATATGTATAGGTATTTAGTCACCTTTAGGTCTATTTAGGCGATTAAGGGTCCTCTAAAATATTGAGACAATAGTGTATAGACATGTGGGGGTCACAAGGTTAATTGAATACACACATTACTTGATTAACAACAAGTTTGCTTGCCTAGCCAAAGAATGGAGTTGATTATTTGATCAAGAGAGGTATCTATGGGGATTGATCAATAGTTTTAAGGTAATAATAGAGCCTCACATAAATTTTAAACTCACCTAAGTATAGAAGATAGAATCATGATAAAATTTGCCTACTTAGTCCAAGAGAAACCTACAAGTTTGTTTTCTCTTATGATATATTTTGCTTGGTTTGAGAAGAGTTTAAGTATATTAAATAGGTAAGAGAGAGATTAAGGAAGTTGAAGATTATGATATAGTGTTAACATCAAAGAGTATTAGACCCAACAAGAAGTAAGACAACATGTTAATAGACCCTGTTCAGCCAAGTACAATCCTGAGTGCATACACTGGCTTACATGGACAGTTAGACTAAGAGAGGTGGTGAAGTGGAGTGAAGTTGAGAACCATAGAGGCCATAATAATATGGTGAGGGACACATACAAACATTTCATGATGCTTAGACCTTAAAAGTGAGAGAAATGGAGGAGTGTAGTCAGTTAGGGTATGTTAGGCAACTTGGCTCACAAACCTAGGCCTCAACCAATGAGGATGAAGAGAGTTTTAAGAAGGAATGTGGAAAGATAAATATTTGAATATGTCAATGAGGACATCAAAAACCTAATTAATGTCATTTTAACTCAAACCAAACTCAAGAAACATCTCACTTACCCAATTCTCTCTTAATCCTCAAAGAACACCTAGTTATAACATGAGAGGCTATATTTCATTGCTTAGTATGGTAAAAATAAGTTGCATGGGAATTTGAGATAATAGGGGAAGTTTGAAACCTTGTTTAACTTCCATTTTTTGGAAGATTTAGGTCCCAAGATTTATGAATCATCCTTAAGAATTCAAAGTATTTTCAGGCTACTTAAGAGAGCTATGAGGACCCGATGAGAGAGAAATGAACTTATATGCCTCTAGATGGATTAAAAAAACTTCCAAATGACATATAACATGTTCAATAATCCCCTAAACATATCCAAATTCCATTGTATTTTACTTGTAGGTACATGACTATACACAATAAGACTAAAAAGACTATTGTTTTGCTATTTAACAAGTCTATACATGTTGTTAGAGCTTTAAAATTGTCATGGAAAACAAGGAGGAGGTTGTATAACTAAATCACATGATTATTTGGGGTTTGGAACATGTTGGAATATTTTGGAGCCATTTTACAATCTCTTGGCAAGGAGGCCTAATTGAGGCCTAATTATGAGAGAGAAACAACAAAAAAGGATATCTCCACTCACTTTCTGATCCTAAAATTGAACATGGAGATGTAAGTCCATACTAGGTACTATAATATGCTGTAATATTGTAAGTACCATCCATACTAATCTATACACAAGGATGTTTGTATTATTTTAAGGGTACAAGTAAGAAGGCCAATTTGGGGTGTTTAGTAGAGAATGATTTCTTGTGGCTAGTTTTAGAAATCAAATTTGATTATTTCATGTGAAATATGAGATGAATAGCCTATAAATGAAGTTTGGATGAGCTGAAGAAGAAAAATCCAAGTTTTGACACTTGTGTGCAAGATTGGCCTAAGGAGATGAAGAGTCCTCTAGACACCTAGCAAGAAATGGAAGTGATGTATCAAAGAGAACATAAAGGGGTCAATTGAGAGGTGTCAAGAGCATAACAAATATGTAAGATAACTTGATCTGAATATCAAGAATGCCACTTGTCTTTCAACATGCCAAGGCAAAGGGCAGTTTCAAGAAGCTAGTCAAGGTGTCAAGCAAGCATTTCAACTTCTACACCATATTTAGGGCTAGAGCATATTTAGAGGAGATAAAAATGGAATTTGGGACCTATTAAGTTAATTCCATAACTCATCTTTTGTTTGTAACTCATGAGACACTTGTCCACTCTCTCTCTCTCCTACACCCTTCTTCTCTTCTCTCTCACTTGTGCTATATATTGATCCACTTTTGGATTTATAAGGATCCTCCACCTGAGTATGGTGAAGTCCTGCTCATTTTAATCCTTTGATCAATAAAGAACAATATGGTTTACTTTATTCATGAATGTGTATGTTCGACTAGTTGATCTTGCTAAGTGATAGTTTCACTTCCTTGGCATGCTGTCCTTTTTGCATTCATATTCATATTTTAAAGTATTTTATAGGTATATTGAATTGGTTCAATGAAGTGTTCATGAGTTTAGTGAGATATTTCTCCACTAGTGTCATGTCATGACCTTGTGTTTAGTCCTAATTCAGGTTTGCTTCACAAGCCTCCATGATAAATACTAATGCAAGAGGTAGATTTGGATTAGTGTCATGTGTAAATTAGGATTTTGTTTGAAGTGTAATTACAATTGGTTGGTAGTGGTTAGTTTACATTCGGTGCATCACATCACTAGGATAGGTTTCATTCATGTTTTCTCTCTCCCTTTTCATCTAAATGAGTTAGTGGTATAGGTGATGAGCAATCAAGGTAAATCTAGGGAATTAGACCTTCAATCTAGAGGTTTACCCCTACTATGGGTAACCCATAGGCCTAGGGGTAATCCCATGTTAAGAGGATTGAACTACGTATCCAAGGGTGCAAAATTGAGTGACAATAGTTCTGGTACACCTAGTGGGACTAAGGTCCAAAAGAGTGGAAAAATTCTTGGTGTGTTTTTCTACCTTTCAGCCTTTGAAGGCATTTAACAAACACCAATGGCAACTCTAAATGCAATCAACTAGTTCTAGCAGCCTTGGTACTTATTGTGAAAATTATTTGCTAATATCTTGTGTTTTATTTTGACTCATGAAGTTGGGATGGATAGGTATGAGGATAACTTATACTATACACTTCCTTATCATCCCATTCATGACCCCAACTATGTACCTCAACAACCATATCAAGATTATTACCCTCCCTATGAATCATATCATCTCTAAGATCAACCTTTTCTCCCTCTACATGACCATTATGTTGTTGAGCAACCCTATAAAGAAGGGTATGATGAAGGCTATGAAGAGAATGAATTCCTTATTGAATAAGAAGTGTCTTCCTATCAACACTATGATCCATATCAGTCCTACAATTATCCTACATTCTCCTCATATGATTCTCATTAGACATCCCAAAATCCTTACCATGAATTATAGTAGTCATACTCAAACTCTCCCCTCCTACTTCAATTCTATCTCAAAGTCATGTTTCCCCTTCCAAATCCTTGTTGACATTCATGCCAAATATGCTAGATTCAAAAGAGTTGATGAGAAAATGAGATGAAGAGCTTGGTGTGATCCCTATTCATCTCATAGAGTGGTTGAGAGAGTTAGTTCAAAAATTGATAAATATGTGGAGGTTAGTTGAAGAGGAAACCCAATATGCTATCAATGAGCAGCTGTACATGGCAAAAAAATGTATCCAATGGTGGATAGACATATTAGAAAGGTGGAAAAACCAAGAGGTTGAAGATCAACTTGCAGATGTTGAAGAGCCTCAAGAAGGATATGAAGAAAGTGAAGTCCTTTTTGAAGAAGATGTCTCTCCCATTGCCCAACTCAGCTTGTCATCTCCCCAAGAGTTCATTCAAGAAACCTCTATCCCAAATCCCATTCATGATCCATCCACCACACCTCATACTCCCTCTCCAACCCATGAACCTGTCCATCACCCTCCCACCACATTCCTTCTTGAAGAAGAACCTATATTATGGGAGATAAGTGAAGAAGATCAAGCTAAAGTTGCAGTTGATAAAGAAGATGACTCAATTGTATATGATGAAGAGTTCACTATAGGCACTCCCTTTAGTGAAGACAAACAAAAATCAATCTTTTTGAGTGAATAAAGAGATGATCTATATCAAGTTACAATTGCTCATGAAGAGGTTGATCAAGACATGGAAGAGAAGGCTTTGGACAAGAACATCATAGTGAATGAGTTAGTTGAGTTTCATGAACATGATCAAGAGATTGGTTTTGAAAAAACAATAGAAGACAAAGTTACTACTAACTCCATAGATCAAGAAGACTTATGGTAGAATTTAAATGAGGTTTGTTATGAGTTTGAGGCCCTTCAAAAGACTACATCTCCTATTGGTCAAGTTAAAGACGTTATTTAAGATGCCTTACCTCTTGATGGTGTGTTTCAAAAAGAGGATCCTATGCCATATAAGCTAGTTGAAATTGTAACCAACATTGAAGTTGAAGACTCTTCAAGTAAGCAAGTTGAAGTTGATGAAGTACACAATGACCAAGAAGATGAAGTTGAATAAGTTGTGGTTCTTGAAGAGAAAGAAAACAAAAATGATTGGCAATAACATATTAAACTCTTTCAAGAGAGTGAAGGCCTTTAAAAGGTTGTGTTGCCTATTGAAGATCATATTCATAAGAATATTGGTCAAGATGTCTCTATTGAGTACAATGATGAATCTTGGGTTGATTATTCAAAGCTCTTCGAGGAGCTTGATGATATTTTAGTAGCTAGTAAGAACTCTAATATCATTCAAGATGCCATGAAGGTCAAAGAAGCATGCTTAGATGAAACATCATTAGATAAAGTTGTAGCTAAGGAGTATCATGAAGATTGTTCAAACACAAGATGAATTCACCTTCATAGATGACATGTTTGCAACTATCATTATTTCATTTGAGATCATGCTAAGAATATTGGCAAGTGTGAAGGAGATGAAGACATCAAGAGCAAGGCTCAAGAGACAACTTGCTTCATTCCCTCTTTCATCTCATGGTGCAAGAGATCATATAAGCTTCCCCTTTTATCCATAGGAAGAGATTGGTTTTCAAGTTAGTTGTGTATAGTTTAGTTTGCTTATGTTGTTGTTGAGTTCCCTGAGTGCTTGATAGCACATGTGTGTGTCTTATTCTTTGATTTGTGTCTTGTTGTTTTATTTTGTGTGTTTTGAAGGTCAAATTAGTTTTTTGTGTCATGATCAAAGTTTGTTCAGGTATGAAACCAAGTGCAAGAGACTCCATTGCCCAATGGACAACACAAGGTTACTGGTCCTATTAGCATTGCAAGCATGCTACCCCTATGAATCGCCAAGAATATTGACCCCAATTCAAAATTAGTCACCCCTTACACTTTAAACTTGTCATAGGATTATCATGTGGTGTTTTCATACCCCATATGGTCCCTAAAAGTCTTCATTAAACCTTATTAGCATTGTTTAAGGTTAGTTTAGAGAAATTAAGGTAATGTCATATTTTGGTCATATAGTGGTCTAGGCATGTCATGGAGAGATAAGGTATTGTCAAGTGGTGTCATAGGTAATTAGGAGCTTATCAAGATCATTTAATACTTTAGTCACTTTTTCATAAAATTTCATGATGTTTTGGAATGTTTAAGGTTCACTTGTAAGCTTGAAGTTGGTGAAAATACATGAAAAGGTGATTTTTGGCTAACATTTGTGTATGTAAAAGTTACCTAAGAGATAAATTAATATCACACATCTTAAAAATATCTTGTAACAATTACACAATTTACCCACTTGTCATATAATCAAAACAAAGTTAGTATCTTAAAATTCAATGCCATCTTGAGGAGTTAAGGAAGTTGTACGGACCTGTGGAAGTCACTTTTAGGTGAAAAGAGTTTGAAAATTTCATTTGAGATTTTTCAAGTCATAAACAAGCATGTGAATAAGTTTCAAAGATCCATAGTTTCAGAAAACCATCCCTCTCTTTCATCTCTCCATTCACAAACTAGTGAAAGTCAAATTCCATTTCATAGTACATGCCATATAGGTTGATTTGGGGGATAATATTTTGGAAAAGTTTGGGACCCATATGGGATTCAAATTTTTGGCATTGGTCATTGGATTGGTGCCCTTATATTTATGAACAATCGCTAAGGAGCCAAACTGCTTTTTGAAAGCTTAAATCCCCATAGGCTAAATTTGGTGTAACTTCAATGCAAAGCATGAGTTGATGGATGTATTAAACTAATTTGAATGAGTTATTATAGGTATGTATATGTCCCATACACATTCACTCATCATTTTGGCATGTGTGGATAATCTTTTAGTAAGAAAAGTGACTCTTATGCATAGTTTGAGGTAACTAGAAAATTTTATGTGTTTCTAAGATCTCTAGGTGGTTTAATGATTTTGAGTGGTTCTACATTGTCTTATATCATATTAATAATACATTCATGGCCTCTTTATTAGATATACATTATGTACTAGTTTCAAATGGTCATATATCCATCCATCTTGTGGACTATGTTTTATGTGTCTGCATTACATTTGATTTGAGTGAGTTTGAATGTGTATTTACAAAGTGTTGGAGAGTTTTAACTTAATTTTGAATGTGTTGATTCAATGGAGGCAATGGAATTTCATTCCTCATAGTCACTTTTGTACTTTCCATTTTTTTAACACAGGATTGTAGACCTACAGGTATGTAGACCTATAGGTCTGTAACTCCAATATAAATTCATGTTGTTAGTGTTTAAGGAAGGATATATAGGAATTAAAGAAGGTGATGGTTAAAGTTGAATAGTTTCATGGAATAATAGAGGTCTCCAAGCACCTAAAGTCACAGAGGTTGAAGACTGAGATAACAAGCATATCAATAGAGACCTATAGGACTGTGTGTGGGTGGATAGTGGATACAAAAGTTTGAATATGCTCTAAGAGATAATGGAATTGTAATGAATTGAGAAGAGAAACTTAATTAATATTATTCATTTTTAGGTAACCAATGATATAGTTGAGGAGGTCAACTCCAAAACTACATACATAGTCAAACCCTTTCAAATAGTCACCTACAACCAATTGTGAGAATTGGCCTTGAGCAGTGAGGTTGGTAATGTTTGGGGTTGAAGGCATTAGAAAACGTCTCAAGATAACAACAACATGAAACATATACATTGATAGGTTTGAAGATTAGAGATCAAGACCAACTTCAAGACCATACATAGTCAAGTCCCTTCAACAACCACCTACAACCACCTATTGAAGAACTTACCTTGGATAGTGGATGATGGTGGAGCACAGAGATTCAAGATGTTGATGAAGGAACTCAGTCTAAAAATATCATAATAGGAGAGTTTAAGTGTTGTAGGTAAGGTTTATAAAGCACCAAAGTTGTAGTATATCCTAAATGGATATGAATAGGCAATTAGTCACCTGTAGGTCTATTTAGGTGACTAAGGGTCCTTCAAAATATTGAGACATCAGTGTATAGGTGTGTGTGGGTTAGAAAGGAACTCAAAGTTACCAAACCATTTGATATAAAAGAGACCTAAGAAAAGTGCAGAGGTTTGATCAATAGAGGTCACAAGATTAATTGAATACACACATTCCTTAATTAACAATAAGTCTGCTTGCCTAGCCAAAGAAGGGAGTTGCTTGTTTGATCAAGAGAGGTATCTATGGGGATTGATAAAGAGTTGTATTAAGGTTATAACAAATCCTCAAACAAATTTCAAACTCACTTGAGTATAGAAGACAAAATCATGATAAACTCTGCCTACTTAGTCCAAGAGCAACCTACAAGTTTGTTTTCTCTTATGAGAGCTTTTGTTTGGTTTTAGAAGAGTTTAAGGATATTAAAGAGATATAATAGAGATTAAGAAGTTGAATATGATGATATAGTGTGAACATCACTCTACAAGAGTCTAATACCCAATAAGAAGTAAGACAACATGTTAATAGACCCTATTCAGTCAAGTACAGTCCTAAATGCATACACAGGCTTACATGGATAGTCAAACCAAGAGAGGTGGTGAAGTGGAGTCAATTTAAGAACCATAGAGGCCCTAAAAAGATGATGAGGGACACATATAAACATTTCATGATTCTAAATAATTAATAGTGAGAGAAATGGAGGAGTTCAATCAACTAGGGTAAGTTAGGCAGCTTGGCTCACAAACCCTAGGCATAAACCAATGAGGATGAAGAGAGTTTGAAGAAGTAATATGGAAAGATAAATATTTTAATATTCCAAGGAGGACATAATAGACCTCACGAAGGTCATTAGAACTCAAACCAAACTCAAAAAATATCTCACTCACCCAATTCTCTCTCACCCCTCACAAAACACCTAATTGCAGCTAGAGAGGCTATTTTTCATTGCTTGGTATGGTCCAGAGAAGTTCCATGGGACCTTGAGATCCTAGGGGAAGTTATCCACCCTGGTGAACTTTCATTTTTTGGAATTGGTTGGAATATTTAGGCCCCAAGATTTATGAAGTATTCTTAAGAACTCAAAGTACTTATATGCCTTTAGATGGATCAATTTTTTTTCCAAATGACCTAGAACATGTTCAATACTCCCTTTAACATCACCCCATGCCATTCGATTGTACTTGTAGGTATAAGACTGTACAAAATAGGCCTAAAAAGATAATTTTTTGGCTATTTTTCAAGTCTGTACAAGTTATCAGAGATTCAAAATTGGAATGGAGAAAAAGGAAGAGGTTTGATAACTGAATCACATGATTATTTTATTTTTGGAATGCATGGTAAGCCTGTGGATCCATTTGTCAGTCTCTTGATAGGGAGGCCTAGTTAGGAGAGAGAAACAATAAAAAGGGATATCTTCACTCACTTTTTGATCCTAAAATTGAACATGGAGATGTAAGGCCATAATGGGTACTATATTATTTCATTATATTATAATTACCATCCATAAAAATCTATACATGAAGAGGTTTGTATGATTTTGGGCTACAAGGAAGAAGGGTAATTTAGGATTTTTGGTAGAGAATGAATTCCTAGGGCTAGTTTTAGACATAAAAATGGATTGTTGTAGGTCCAATATGAGTTGAATAGACCATCCATTAATTTTGGACGAGCTGAATAAAAAAATACAATTTTTACATTTGTGTGTAAGATTGGCCTAAGGAGATGAAGAGTCGTCTAGACATGTAACACAAAATGGAAGTGATGTGTCAAAGAGAACCTAAAGGGGTTCACTAAGAGGTGTTAAGAGTAGTTTATAGATGTAAGCGAGCATAATATGACCATCAAGAAGGCCACTTGTCCTTCAACATGCCAATGAAAAGGGTAATTTTAAGAAGCTAGTCAAGGTGTCAAGCAAGCATTTCAACTCCTATGCCACATGGAAGGTTGGAGCATCTTCAAAGGAGTTACACATGGAATTTGGGACCTATTGAGATAGTTCCATAAATCCTCTCTTTTTTGTAACTCATGAGACACTTGACTACTCTCTCTCTCTCTCTCATAATTCCTTATTCTCTTCTCTCTCACTTGTGCTATATATTGATCCACTTTGAGATTTGTAAGGATATTCCACCTAGATATGGAAAAGACCTTCTCATTTTCAGCCTTTGATAAGTAAATAATAATCTATTTTACCTTCTCCATGGATTGTTTCAATGTGTATGTTAGACTAGTTGATCTTGCTAAGTGATAGTTTCACTTCCTTGGCATGTTGTCATTGTCTGCATTCATATTCAATTTTGAAAGTATTTTACAGGTCTCTTAAATTTTTAAAATGATTTTTTCATGAGTTTAGTGAGCTATCTCTCCACTAGTGTCATGTCATGACCTTGTGTTTACTCCTCCTACCTCAAGATTGTTTCACAAGCCTCCATGTAAAATACTAATGAAAGAGGCAGATTTGGATTAGTGTCATATGTAGATCAGGATTTTGTTTGAAGTGTAATTACAATTTGTTGTCAGTGGTTAGTTTAAGTTTTTTGCATCACCTCACTGTATTTCATTGATGTTTTCTCACTCCATTTTCATCTAAATGAGTTAGTAGTATAGGTGATGAATAATCAAGATAAATCTAGGGAGCTAGCCCTTCAATCTAGAGGGTTTCCTCTACTATAAGAAACCCATAGGCCTAGGGGCAATCCCATGTTTCACTCAATTTGGAGGAGGATTTAACTACCTCTCCAAGGGTGCAAAATTGAGTGATAACAGTTCTTTCGAGTCAACTATCAATATAAATTCTCAAAACAACCTTGCACATACTCTGCACAATGTGATAGATCAACACTAATATAGAAATGGTAATCCATTGATATTTTTGTATATTGATCTGTACTCTAATGTGCATGCATAAATTTTATATGCACGGATATGGCAACTTGTGATGAGTTGTAATACTATGATTGAACTTCCATTTGTGGTTTAAATGCGTAATTTTCAGCAAAGTCAACTACTAAAACAATCAAATCAAGTGGGAATGTGTCCTTGATTAGATTGTAATGTTCATCCAACCATCTATCCCTATGTGTGTGCCTTGCATACTCATAAATAATTTTCTCCCTGAATTTGTCCATAAACTCTGAAGAAGGTATCTATTTTGTAACAAGCTTACGTTTTTTTAATTCTTTGCCATATTTTACTTGATAAGTCATAGATTTGTATTTTCTCAAACCAATTAAATCCTGTCTAATTGCACTTGTACACTCCTCATGGATACAATTATCTAATTTTGACAATCCACCGTAAATGCTACAATTTTCATCCAAACATGTTTTCTTATAAAAAGAACTATACATCTAGTCTTTCACAAAAAATAAATGGAATAAATTATCTAGCTGATTTTGGAGAACTTCTATGCCACACTCCTACAAAATATTATTAGTACGCAAGTACAATGAATATGACAAAAAACATCATAGTCCACTATAAATTCAACATTTTCCTACAATAAGTGGTGTGTGCATGTGATTTATTTTTACATAAAAAGGTTTGACAATCTCAAAAAATCTTTGACTAATTGAAATTTGTGGAATTTTTTATAAAAACTTAGAGTACAATTGTGTTTGAATCATATCCAATAAATTTTTTCGATGCAATTCACAGTTATGAGAAGTAACTCTTCTTTTCACTATATCCCTTGCATTAGGTAAAACTCTTCTTTGAATGTCCTTTGGATTTACTTGGCAATTGTACTTTCAAATGAATTCCCTTACATTAATGGTGCTTCCTCTATTGTCCGTAATGTCTCTTTTTGCATGATCACTTCAGAAGGACTTATTAGCCTATTTAATTTCTGTAGGCTATAGTTGAGAGTAAGAGAATTAATTAATTTAATTGTTTGATATTGACTAGAAAAAAGTACAATTAAAAAGCTAATATTAAATAGTTAAATTAAAGTGATGTTATAAAATGGTATTAAGGAAATTTTTAAAAAGATACTTTATAAAAATGAGCTTAATGTTTATTTAGGTGATAAATATTAAATGGGGTTTTGATAAGTTTCTTTCAAAAATAAATAAAAGTGAAAAAGAGAGCTCACTGGAGTTTTATGCGGACTATTATGAAATTTGGAGAGCATCATTGGAGCTAGAAAACCTGAGATGAAAACCCAAGGGATTCTTGGATTCAATAGTGAAATTATCTACCCTATAAAATGTTAGAGATATCATACATATTTCTCACAGAGGTTTATTGGAGATTCAACACAATTTATGAACTGCTATAATAAGTTAAGTTTCTATGTTTTGGAGTAAAAATATGGAATATTTTAGCATGTTTGAGGCCTGCTACATTGATTTCATATATGCTAAAGTGATTCCATACCTACTATAGTGATTTTTGTACTTTTATATAGTGATTCTATATTGCTACAGTGATTTATAGTGTTACTTCAATGATTTCGTGGCTTCTCCATCATCTACAATAGATGTCTTTCACTTGGGTATGATTGTTTTTTAATTTCATATGACTCAAAATGATATTGTATTGCATGTTATGTTAGTTAATGAGTGAGATCTGGTGTAATATTGTAATGCATGTTAATGCATGTGTGTAATTTGAGAGAATAGTGTAGTCCATGATAGTGAATGTTGGTTTTAATATTTACATGTTAGTGTTCTGGACTTGCATGTAAATATTCAACATAGGAATTTAGGCCAGGTCCTTACAGTGGTATCAGATTCTATGAACCTGCCAGCCTATGTGGTTTTGATGGTAAAAGCTTTTCATGAATTTGAAAAACATAGAGTATATCACCTATAGGCGTAGTAGATAGAAAGGAACTAAGAATATATTTAATTTAGAATCAAAATAAGAGGAAAAAATGGGTGATAAATAAAGAGAGAGGGCAAAACCAAACACTATAGACATGTGCAATGAACTTGTAAGTGGACAACATGAACTAAAATAGATTTTAGTTCAATTGGCAACCCTTATGACACAACACATGGAAATCATTAATAACAATAATGGTGGGAATCAAGGTGGAGAATAAGGGAATGAAAGAAATAATGGAAATGGAGATGGAGATGGTTTAGTGAACAATGGAGGATGAAGACCATGAAATAGAACTAGATCAACAAATACTAGGCCTTTGATGCCAAATTTCCCTCCTATAATCACTCCTCAAGTTGAGCATGAGCCAACACAATACGATCTATAAGATCAAATCCTATAGGATTAGAGGAATTCAGGCATGGAATTCCAAGATGAGATGTATTTTCATGATTACATAGACCTCAGTATGAGGCATAAGCCAAACAGAGTTGGTAGACCACACAATCAGGACCTGTAGAGGAAGGTAGAAAAGTTATCTATTCCTTATTATGATGGTCCAGGTAAAACCATAGCTAGGGTATGGGTGAAAAAATTGGACACTTAATTTCATCTCAACCCAATACCATAGTATGAGGCCATGAAGTATGATATGATACATTTGTATGGGAGTGTACACAAGTGGTGGCATCATGGAATGGTGACCTTGGGCCATGACTAGATTGATTCATATGTAGAATTTACGGAGAGGTTGATTGACAGGTTTGATAAAAAGGATCTAAAAATCCATTTTAAAGAGTTATCTTAGCTTAAGCAATGGGGTTTAGTGGACACTTATATTATAAAATTTTAGGGGCTCTCCATGCCAGTGATAAATATTTTAGAGAGGAGACTGATAGTGTTGTTCATGAATGGTCTCCTTGATTCATTGAGAGGGTAGAAAAAGGCCCTTAGTCCATCTACACTTCATGAGGCCATTAAGAAGGCAAGAGACATGCAATACTCTACCTCAAAGAAAAAATTTCAATCAAAGGGATTTCCATAAAATAAGGATAAAGATAAGAAAACTTTCTAGAAGGAGTGGCATAAGAAAGATAGATTGGGTGATGAGGCTCACAATGAATTAAGGAGAGAGAAATTATATTTCAGATATAATAAGAC
This sequence comes from Torreya grandis, assembly GCA_037957365.1. Taxonomy (NCBI): domain Eukaryota; kingdom Viridiplantae; phylum Streptophyta; class Pinopsida; order Cupressales; family Taxaceae; genus Torreya; species Torreya grandis. Next base: position 3,076,661 of record JARHVA010000649.1, read on the forward strand.
TTGGGAATCAGGTCATATTTGTATGTGAAAGGGTAAGGTGCATTACATAGAGGCGATTTCTAATAGTGAAGATGAAGAGGAGGAAAAATAGGTACATGGTAGTGAACATAGTGGCTTAGATGATGAGCATGTGAGAGATGGTGAGCAATCACCCAAAGAAGTGAAGGGTGGAACTATTGCTATTCTTTTATATACTCACAGATTTAACTCTTTTAGGGTACATGCAGTCTTACAAGGGTAATGAGTTATAGTTTTGGTTGACAATGGGGCAACCCAAAATTTCATAGACTTAGCTCTAGTGGCCAAGAGAGGAATCCCTACATAAATCTCTGAGGGATTTAATGTGATGGTAGTAGATGGTTTTAGTATGGCCTATACTCAAAGAGTTCTTTGGATGGATATCACTTTAGGAAACTACACAATGATAGATGACTTATATGTAGTTGACCTAGGAGACACTAATGTTATTTTGGGTATTCAGTGGCTTCATTCCTTAGGGAAATACTCTCATAACTTCCAAATGATGGAGCCAAAATTTGAAAGAAGGTTGTTTTGAGGGTTATGTCTAATGGTGTTCCTAGGATCATATTAACTAAGAGGATGGAGAGCATATTCAAGCATGGAGATGTAACATGGGCATTAGAGTGTCTATTTACATCTCAAGTATATTCATATAATAGTGATCTATATCATGTAGACATTCAGACAATATTAGATAAGCATAGTTTGGTATTCAGTGAGATTCCTCTAGGGAGATGTCTAGATAGAGGTTTTGAGCACACTATTGAGTTAGAAGAGGTAGCCAAAATAGTTATCACTACTCCTTACAAGCATCCCAATAAGTTTAATTAAGAAATAAAAAAGGCCATTAAGGAGTTATTAGACATGGGGCACATCAGACCCAATTTTAGTCCCCTCATTTCTTCAGTTGTCTTGGTGAAGAAGGATGGAACCATGAAGATGTGTATTGACTATCATGCACTAAACAAAAAGACCATCAAGAATAGATACCCTATACCCAGGATTAACAAGCTATTAGATGAGTTACACGAGGTAGTTTACTTCTCAAATATTGATCTTCAATCAAGGTATCATCGAGTTAGGGCTAGGGAGTAATAAATAAGACTGCATTTAAGTGTCACTACAGGCACTATGAGTTCTTGGTCATGTCATTTGGGTTGAACAATGATCCTACCAATTTATAGTCCTACATGAACCATATCTTCAATAAACAACTACGAAAGTTCCTTCTCATATTCTTTGATGATATACTCATATACAATGAGACATGGGAGGAGCACTTGAGACATTTGGATGAGGTGTTGGGTATCATAAAGGTGTAGTCATTATATGCCAAGGCATCTAAATGTGAGTTTGGTATGAAAAATATCCTATAATTGGGTCATGTGATCAGTGCTCAGGGTGTACAAGTGCATCAAGAGAAAATACAAGTGATTTTAGATTGGCCACCACCCAAGACACTTATATAGATACATGGTTTCTTTGAACTATGCAACTATTATAGATGCTTTATTAAGGGGTTTTCATAGTTGTGTACACATCTAAAAAACCTCATGAAGAAAGGGGCATTCACGTAGACTGATGAGGCTCAATAGGTATTTGACAAGCTCAAGGAGGTGATGAGCACTTGTCTAGTTTTGGCACTACCTAATTGCACTTAGACCTTTGTGCTAGAGTGTGATGCTTCAGGTGAGGGTATAAAAGCAGTTATGATGCAGAACAAACATATGATAGCATATAAGAGTTGGAAGCTTAGGGATCCAAAGAGACTCTACTCCATCTATGACAAAGAGATGCTCACCATTATGCATGCTTTGGCAAAGTTCACCTAATATTTGGTAGGTGGGAGATTTGTGGTTAAGAATGACCACAATAGTTTAAAATATTTTCTAGAATAGAAAGATTTGAATGAGAGGCAACAAAAGTGGGTCAGTGAGATACAAGACTATGACTTTGACATTGAGTATGTGAAGGGAAATTAAAACATTATTGTTGATGCCCTTTTTAGAAAACTTGTTGTATGTTACCTTATTGAGATTTCAGTTGATTAGGAGTCTCATCTTTGGGTGGAATATTCCAAAAACACTTTTGCTTATGAGTCGATGGATGGGAAAATTTAGAATGACAGTTATAAGGTAGTAGATGATATTATCTACTATAAGGGAAACATTTATTTGGTTCTTGTAGAGTAAAATTTTACTCTACATTTCACTCTATTTTTCAGTTGCGTGCTACAAAATTTTGCTTTCACCTTCTTTGGTCCAAGATGGCAAAGTCATGAAACAGAGCACAGGCTCTATTTCATTTTTGATTCATTTTGCCTAAGTACCAAAGTCAGGCAAAATGCGCCAAGTGGCAGTAGTGGAAGGTCTCAGTGTTGTTTTTCTAAAAGTGACGGAAGCTGCCACATATTTCAGTTGAGAGGAGGCAGATGTCACCACGTGGCAGCATCCAAATTATGTTTGGTTCATGTCTTGGTCCATTTTTGGTTCAATGAGGAATAGGTCCAATGGTAAGGCTAAATAATGACAAGCACACAAATGTCAAATTTTGCAGCAAATGAATCATCAAAGGGAAGGAATAAGCAGAAGAGGCCACATGTCAACTTATGCGTGACCCTCAAAAGACCCTACAAGAAAGTGGATGTCAACACGTGTCCTCAACTATCTCTCTCGAAGTGCAGCAAAAGCTGCCAAGTGTCAACATCTGTGGGTTTCCCCTTGTTGGCTCTAAAAAGGCTGTGGTGGGCTCAAATGGGTTGTTAAGAGCTATACGAAACATGCCAAGTATCAACGTTCGTGAGCATCAGAAAAGGGCCTAAGAGTTTTCTAGGGTAGCTGAAGGCCCTATGGAAGTGGCCACATGTCACCTTCCACAGGAACCTCAAAAATAATTCCAAAAGCCTCTAAGTTAAGTGAAAAGAGTAGGCAGAAGTGGCCATGTGTCAGTTTCCACCTGGCTCTCAAAAGGGCCTCTAAAGTAAGTGGATGCGTCCTCAACAGAAAGAGCCAGAAGAGGTGAAGTAGCCAAATGTGGAAAGAGATAAAGTGATTTAAGTGGCGTGGGAAAGTGTCGACTCAAGGAGTTATTCTAGTAGTTGACACAATACCTGCCATGAGATCATCAAGAGACGTAAACAGTGAACGACGCGACCCATTTCCTTCAATATGCATTAATGAATAGGCAAACGGGGTGGCTCATAATTTTGAATCCTAACAGGAGCTGACACAACATTATCTTCAGGCAGCTTCCTCATCCCAATGCTCGAAAAGCACATGGGTCATTGGTAAAAAGGGCACCAAAGTGGCCTTTCTCTTCCTATATAAACTGAAAGAATTGTGAAAGAAGAAGGGGGGAATTCTATAGTTTTAGACTTTTCAGAGTTTTGACCAATAATATCATTTGCTTTTGTTCAATTTTCCTGAGTTGAAAGGTTTATATGACTGTGTGTGTTTTTGCATCTTTTGTATGACTGGAAGATTCAAAAGAAAATTGAATATTATGCCCTTGTTGATGTTATATGTGTCAATTACAAAGTAGTTTATGTTGTAGATCTTCTAGTGTTGTGATTGGAAATGTTATTTGCTTTTGTCTCGTCTTCTAGAGTCTAGAGTTTTGCATAACTGTATGTGACTTCTGTACCTCTTATGTGATTGGAATATTCTATTAAGAAGATAGAACACTATGCCTTTGTTGACAATTCCTGTATCTCAGCAAAAGACTCCCCTATTGTGAGCCTCTATTTCTGTTATTCCAATATTTTACATTGATCATGCACTTGTCTACTCTTAAATGTAATATAATCCTATAATAGTCACTCTGTGCTCAAGTTAGGATTAGGATTACACTTAGGCACATCGCCATAGTTAGGTTTTAATTCCTGCATTTTGCATTTCTATTTAGTCTCCTATCCCTTTTCCCCAACACCATAAAATAGAAGAGACCAACTTACTTAAAACTTGGAGGTTGTTTCAAGCTACATCATCCCATAGCTTGAAAATTCCCATTGTTGATTGGCTAGGATCTAGCACAATTTTATGCCATCAACAGTTTCTGGCACGCCCGATGGGATGAATCTTTCAAAGGAATTGCTTCTATAAATCCAGGATAGCTTCCAAGTAAGTCTATTTTTATTGAATTATTGTGAATAAATTTTGATAGCTATGTATGGAGAGAATTCCTATGGTATATTTCCTTATCAGCCCAATGAGGGATCATACCAGCCTGGTCATGATATCGATGAGCCTAATCAGCCTTTTCAAGGCTACTATCAAAGCTATGTTGAGCCTTATCAAGTTTCTCATGATTCCTATTATCAAGAGCATGACTCTTACCTTCCTCGTGAGCCATATCAATCTCAGGACTGGATTTAATCTTCCCCATATGGTTATGATGTTGCATATGAGCAGTATTTCCTTCAAGAAAAAATGAATGAAATAGAGCTCAAAATACTGGCATATGCAAGAAAAGTTTGTTCCGACTCTCAGTATGAGGAAGTAAATAGTCTATTTTGAAATGTATCTAATGATCCAAAAGAGATAAATGGACTATGTATTCTTGCATTAGAAAAGGTGGAGGCTTGGGAAAGACAAAGAATCAAGTCAAATGAATTGTCTACAAAAGGCTTTAACCATGCCCAGTGTGTGCCAAGAAAGCTTCCTAGTTGGAATCAAAAGCCCGTTCACAAGGCTATTCAAGAGCCTATCCAGGAGCATATCCAAAAGCCTATTCAAGTGACTATTGATGAGACTAGACCTTCCTATAGTCCCATCATTGCCTCACCAATTATCTCTCAAGCTCAGGTTCAGGAGGACAAGCAGATTCCAAACCTTGATGAGGCAATGGCCGAGTGGAAAGAGCAAAATACAGACGTCTTTAAGAATTTCTCTTTCTCTCCTCTCCAAAACTCCCTAGAGAATTCCATTACCCTCAAGATTCCAAAATCTGATCATGATCAATCTCCCATGCTTCATTTCCCCTCTCAAAAAAATAAATTTCATCACCCTCCCACCATCACCCTTCCTCAAGAAGACCCTGTTCTCCGGAGTATTGAAAAAAAGGTTGCAGCTACAGGACAAGTTCTTGTAGAATTTATAGAGGATGCTTCAAAAGTGCCTGAAGAGGAGTTTCCCATTGATACTTCTCTTAAGGTGGTAATGGAGCATCCAGTTATAACCAAGAGTGGGAAGACTGATCTTGATATGGAGGAACTTCAAGAGGAGTTGATACAAATTGAAGTCATACATGAGTTACAAGTATCTCCTATTGATGATTGGCAGTTGTACCTAGAGCCTCTATCAAAGACTAAAGAGCTTTGTATAGATCTATTGGGTATTGAAGAGCATGTTTATGAGAAGCTTGATCAAGAATCCCCTATTCAAGGTCACAATATAGATGGAGTTGCATGCCCAAAGCTCTTTGAAGAGCTGGATGAACTTGCAACAGTAAATAAGAAGGGTGTGGTCACTCAAAAGGCATGCGTAGATGGGGTATCACTTGGCATGGTGATAGATGATAAGCAATTTGAAAACAATCAAGAAACACTTGGTGAGTTTATCTTTATTGATTATTGGTTTGCTGTTGATGACCCATTAAGGAAGATGCTAATACAGTTGGTCAACAAGGCAAACGCCTCATCTGAGGTTATGACTGAGAAACAACCTGCTCTGCAAATTATACCATCTCTCAAAAGGAGCATGTTCAAGGATTTTCCATTTGATCCAGGTGGATCGTGCCTTACCATGGTTCACTAGAGCGGGAGTCGGGTTCTTTTTTAGCAGGCTCAAAAGTCCTCGGCGTTACCAATAACTGTAGAGTAAAATTTTACTCTACGTTTCACTCTATTTTTTAGTCGCACTCTGCAAAATTTTGCTTTCGCCTTCTTTGGTCCAAGATGGAAAAGTCATGAAACAGAGCATGAGCTCTATTTCCTTTTTGATTCATTTTGCCTAAGTACCAAAGTCAGGCAAAATGCACCAAGTGGCAACAGTGGAAGGTCTCAGTGTTGTTTTTCTAAAAGTGACAAAAGCTGCCACATATTTCAGCTGAGAGGAGGCAGATGTCACCACATGGTGTCATCTGAATTATGTTTGATTCATGTCTTGGTCCATTTTTGGTTCAATGAGGAACATGTCCAATGGCAAGGCTAAATAATGACAGGCATGCAAATGTCAAATTTCACAGTAAAGGAATCATCAAAGGGAAGGAATAAGTAGAAGAGGCCATGTGTCAACTTCCGCGTGACCCTCAAAAGACCCTACAAGAAAGTGGATGTCACCGCGTGTCCTCACCCATCTCTCTTGAAGTGCAATGGAAGCTGCCAAGTGTCAACATCCGTGGGTTTCCCCTTGTTGGCTCCAAAAAGGATGGGGTGGCCCTAAATGGGTTGTTAAGAGCTATACGGAACATGCCAAGTATTAGCGTCTATGAGCATCAAAAAAGGGCCTAAGAGTTTTCTACGGCAACTAAAGGCCCTATGGAAGTGGCCATATGTCGCCTTCTGCAAGAACCTCAAAAATAATTCCAAAAGCCTCTAGGTTAAGCGAAAAGAGTAGGCGGAAGCAGCCATATGTCAGTTTCCACTTGGCTCTCAAAAGGTCCTCTAAAGTAAGTGGATGCATCCTCAGCAGAAAGAGCCATAAGAGGTGAAGTAGCCAAAAACGAAAAGAGACAAAGTGATTTAAGTGGCGCGAGAAAGTGTCAACTCAAGGAGTTATTCTAGTAGTTGACACAGTACCTGCCATGAGATCATCAAGAGATGTAAATAGTGAATGGCGCGACCCATTTCTTTCATTATGCATTAATGAACAGGCAAACGAGGTGGCTCATGATTCTGAATCCTGACAGGAGCTAACACAACATTATCTTCGGGTGGCTTCCTCATCCCAATGCTAGAAAAGCACATGGGTCACTGGTAAAAAGGGCACCAAAGTGGCCTTTCTCTTCCTATATAAACTAAAAGAATTATGAAAGAAGGGGGGAATTTTATAGTTTTAGACTTTTCAGAGTTTTGACCAATAATATCATTTTATTTTGTTCCATTTTCTTGAGTTGAAAGGTTTATATGACTGTGTGTGTTTCTACATCTTTTGTATGACTGAAAGATTCAAAAGAAAATTGAATACTATGCCCTTGTTGATGTTATCTGTGGTAATTGCAAAGTAGTTTATGTTGTAGATTTTCTAGTGATGTGATTGGAAATATTATTTGCTTTTGTCTCGTCTTCTAGAGTCTGAAGTTCTGCATAACTGTACGTGACTTCTACACCTCTTATGTGATTGGAAGATTCTATTAAGAAGATAGAACACTATGCCTTTGTTGACAATTCTTGTATCTCAGCAAAAGACTCCCCTGTTGTGAGCCTTTGTTTCTATTATTCCAATCTTTTACATTGATCATGCACTTGTCTACTCTTAAACGTAATAGAATCCTATAATAGTCACTCTATGCTCAGGTTAGGATTAGGATTACACTCAGGCGCATTGCCATAGTTAGGTTTTAATTCCTACATTTTGCGTTTCTATTTAGTTTCCTATCCCTTTTCCCCAACACCATAAAACAGAAGAGACCAGCTTCTTTAAAACCTGGAGGTTGTTTCAAGCCGCATCGTCCCACAGTTTGAAACTTCCCATTGTTGATTGGCTAGGATCTAGCACAATTTTACGCCATCAACAGTTCCTAAATTGAAACTTAAGTAGAATATTCTAAGATACTTGGTAGGACATCCTAGATACTTCAAAACATACAGACAAGTTAGAGAGAGGTTTTTGTGGAAGGGCCTCAAGGATGATGTCTTGTGGCATGTGAGAGAATGCATGACTTGTCAATAGAATAAGTTAGAAAACCTCATCCAATAGGTTTAATTCAGTCATTGCCCATTCCAAAATAGAAATGGGAAAGTGTGTCAATGGATTTCATCACTGGTTTATAGAAGGTGCATGGCAGGGATTACATTTTTGTAGTTATTGATCAGTTGACCAAGTTTGATCACTTCTTCACAATTTCATTAGAGTATAAGGCACTACAAGTGGCAGAGTTGTTCTTTAGGGAGGTGTTTAGACCCCATGGATTATCGACAAACATTGTCAGTGATAGGGATAGTAGATTTCTCAGTGCTTTTTTATAGGAGCTATTCAAGTTAGCTAGCACAGAGTTGACTCCTAGTACCAGTTACCACCCTCAGACGTATAGTCAGACATAAATTATGAATAAATGGGTTGAGGGGTATCTTTGTAACTATGTTTTGGGTCAACAAAAGGCATGGATTAAGTGGTTACATCTAGGGGAACATATCTATTATACCTGTTAGGTTGTGGAGCTAAAAGCTCCACTAATGCAAACATGGAGGAGGTTGCTGAGTTGCAGAGCAACCAACATCGGTCTGATCAACCAATGTCGGTCATATCTAGTGAGTAGAGCAATTGACATTGGTCAGGTATAGGCTGACGTCGATCATCTCCAACTAGACAGGGACCGACGTCGGTCGCCTGTGTGATTCCAGAACTGCTAGTTCACGAATAGTTTGTTAACAAACTGGTTGTTTGCATGTTAAAAGGCTAATTTTAGTCTTGAGCTATGGATCTAATTATTGTAATTAGATGTATAATTATTGTTTGAATGAGACCTATTTAAGAGACTCATGGGCTGTATTGTAAAGTGTGAGGGATCAAAGTAGGGATTCCCCGGGTGTTAGATAGAGAGAGCAAGCTTGGCCCCTCATAGTGCCATAGTGCCAAGTGTGTATGATCAAGTAGATCTATGGGAGAGCAAGGTCTGGTAGAAGATCCACAGGGGTGCTAGTTTGGAGGACAAGGGTTTTTCATAGTATGTAATATTAGGTTGGTCTACAAGTGTGCAAGATCAAGAAGGAGATCTACATGTGTAAGCAAGGTCAGTTGATCTACAGGTGTGTGTGTGTGTGTGTGTGTGTGTGCAAGATCTAGGTTTGCAGGTGTGCAAAACCAGGTTGATTTGCAAGTGTGCAAGATCAGGGAGGTCAACAACACAACAGGTAACAAGATCAGGTGAGATCTACGTGGAGTACGTGGTGTACTCAGACCTTGAGTACGTGGTGTACTCAGTTGGACTGGTAGTGATTGTCATTTACTGGTGGTACTGGTAGTAGTGATACTGACTGGTTGGAGGTGAACAACAACTCTATGTTTGAGTTGATTGTTGGGACTGTAATTGAGAGAGTGAGCTCTTGAAGAGATTTATTGTTTATGCCCTAGAGGTGTGGGAGCCCTAGAGGAGTGTAAAGAAGAAGACTGTGGCATCTTCTTTGTTGTATTTCCTTCTGGAAGAGTATTAATACAATTGGGTATTGTCTCTCATATTCTGTGTTATTTCTGAATTCTAGTTACTGTTTACTTTTGGTTAAATTTCACGTTTAGTTGCTTGTATATGGTAATCAATTGTGCTTTCTAGATCCTATCAAGTGGTATCAGAGCTGTTTATGGTTTTAGATTCTTGACAAAGTGGTATCAGAGCAAAGGTTGTAGGGAGCAGGTTTGTATTTGATTATAGGTCACTCTCAGGGGTTTCTGATTCAGTGGGAGTAAAGCAATGGCAGAAGAAAGTACACTAAGAATGGAGGAACTCAAAGGCACGAATGGTCAATTACGGTGTTATGGAAAGAAAGAGTAGGTAAAGAAAAATTGTTGGTTGATAGCGGATCAACATAAAAGGAATGAAGAAGCAGTTGTTGTAGGTATTGTTGCATGGGTTGCTCTTATATGTTCCTTGGATAAAGTAGAATCTTGGTTTATAAATTCTATTGCCTCTTTCCATGTAGCCCAACATAGAGTATTTTTCCATGTTAAGGTCCATGGAGACTTTGGAAAGATTTATTTAGGGGTTGGTGAGCCTTGTCAATGTATTGGCAAAGGGGAAGTGTGGCTAAAATTGTAGATGACCAACACATGGGTGTTGAAGGATGTCATGCAGCTTCCAGTTCTGAAGATGAGGCTAATTTCTTTAGGAAAGTTGGGTGATGAGAGATGCACAGAAACTCTCACAGTGGATGCAATTGAATTAGCAGATGGTAAGAAAGTAGGTATCTTTTATCTATCTACTTATATTACTGATTCTTCTTTTGTTGTGAAGATGTGGCTTTATAGGCTTGGTCACATGAGCAAGAAGGAGATGCATGTTTTTAAGAAGAAGTTAGATGTCTTTGACAGACTTAAGAACTGGAAAGCCTTGGTGTTCATGGAGGAGATGACAGACAAAGATTAGTAGAGAAGGCTAAGTAACTCTAAGTAGGGCAGTTTGGACAGGGTTTTGATCCAAAGAGAGCTCGCAGGTAAAAAGTCATCACTCACAGGAGAACACAGGTACCGGCATCGGTCAGGAGGAACTAGCATCAAAAAGACAGGTGCTGATGTCGGTCATGTGTAGACCAAAGCCGGTGGTGTCAAGCAGGGTAAGACTGACATTGATCAGGGAACCGACGTCAGTGACAGGTAGACACTAATGTCGGTCAGGAAACTGACATCGATAGTCAAGACAGTCGTATGGAACCGACGTCGGTCAGATGCAGACTGTGTGGTGACCGAGGTCAGTCACTGAAACAGATTTTGGGTGGACAACAAGCTGTCAAGGAGTCTCAAATGCCCATATGGAGGACTGAAAGGGTAAGTAAGCCTCAAATTCGTTATTCCTCTTCTTTATACTCGTTGCTCACTGCAGAGCAGGAAGGATCCAGGAAACAGTGGGAGCATGGCATGAATGAGGAATTTGATTCTTAGGATGCAAAACCTAATGGGAGATTTGGTAAAGTTGCTAGCCATTATGAAAGCACTGAAAGATGAATGGATTCCTTGGTTAAAGAATAGAGAGAATGGACACGTGAGATGGAAGGTTAGGTCATATGGTCTTGAAGAAGCTCCAGGATAGTGGTACAGGTTTGACAGGTGGATGACAAAGCATGGCTTTAGTCAATGTCAATGTAACCATTATGGTTTCTTTACCAGGTTGGGTGATGATTGCAACATCATCTTGTTACTGTATGTTGTGTGTATGCTTGTTGCAGGGTCACACATGCAGGGTTTTTCTGAGCTAAAGGTAAAGTTAGTTCAGAGATGTGTCATGAAGAATTTGAAGGAGCAAAATTCTTTGGCATGAGTAATCTTAGAGATAGGGAAGATCACAAGTTGATGTTGTCACAGGATGATTGTGTGAAGGTAGTGCAGGATGCAGAACCAGGCAGCACACCTATGGATGGACAGTTCACAGAATAGGGTCCCCAATCACATGATGAGGTTGAGTACATGTGTACTCCCTGATATTGCCCCAGTAGTGGGAGTTTTCAGTAGGTTTGTGGCCAATCTAGGAAAGAAGCACTGGAGGGCAGTTCAGTGGATTCTCATGTATCTGAGAGGGACCAGTAGCATGTGCACATGCTATGCAGGGTCAAGTTATTTTCTACATGGGTTGTAGATGTAGATGCCACAGGTTACTTAGATGACAGGAGTTGCAGCAAATGATGTGTGGTGGTTGGTCTGCTAGATTGATCTTGAAGAGGAATACAAGCTAGGAAACAAATTAGATGATGTACAAGTACAGGTATAGTGTAGTTATTTATCTCCAAGTGGGAGATTGTTAGATTGTGGAGCTAAAAGCTTCACTAATGCAAACATGGAGGAGGTTACTGAGAGGTTGCTGAGTTGTAGAGCAACTGACATCGATCATATCTAGTGAGTAGAGCAATTGACATCGATCAGGTATCGGCCGATGTCGATCATCTCTAGCCAGACAAGGACTGACGTCGATCGCCTGTGCGGTTCTAGAACTGCTAGTTCATGAATAGTTTGTTAATGAACTGATTGTTTGCATGTTAAAAGGCTAATTTTAGTCTTGAGCTATGGTTCTAATTATTGTAATTGGATGTCTAATTATTGTTTGCATGAGATCTATTTAAGAGACTCATGGGTTGTATTGTAAAGTGTGAGGGATCAAAGCAGGGATTCCCTGGGTGTTATATAGAGAGAGCAAGCTTGGCCCCTCATAGTGCCATAGTGCCAAGTGTGTATGATCAGGTAGATCTACGGGAGAGCAAGGTCTAGTAGAAGATTCATAGGGGTGCTGGTTTGGAGGACAAGGGTTCTTCATGGTATGTAAGATCAGGTTGGTTTGTACGTGTGCAAGATCAGGAAGGAGATCTACATGTGTAAGTAAGGTCGATTGATCTGCAAGTGTGTGTGTGTGTGTGCAAGATCTAGGTTTGCAGGTGTGCAAAACCAAGTTGATTTGCAGGTGTGCAAGATCAGGGAGGTCAGCAACATAACAGGTAACAAGATCAGGTGAGATTTACTTAGAGTACGTGGTGTACTCAGACCTTGAGTACGTTGTCTACTCGGTTGGACTGGTAGTGATTGTCACTTACTGGTGGTACTGGTAGTAGTGATACTGACTGGTTGAAGGTGAACAACAACTCTGTGTTTGAGTTGATTGTTGAGAACATAATTGAGAGAGTGAGCTCTTGAAGAGATTTACTGTTTATGCCCTAGAGGTGTGGGAGCCCTAGAGGAGTGTAAGGAAGAAGACTGTGGCATCTTCTTTGTTGTATTTCCTTATGGAAGAGTATTAATACAATTGGGTATTGTCTCTCATATTCTATGTTATTTTTGAATTCTAGTTACTGTTTACTTCTGTTTAAATTCCACGTTTAGTTGCTTGTATATGGTAATCAATTGTGCTTCCTAGATCCTATCAAGTGGTATCAGAGTTGTTTGTGGTTCTAGATTCTTGACAATACCACTTACCATATGACTATTGGGATGACCCCATTCCAAGAATTGTATGCTTATGACGCTCCTTCATTCATGGATTTGGATTTTGGTGATAACAAGGATCCCAAAGCCAAAGATTGGATTTAGGAAAGACCCTTAAGGATAAGTTATAGGTTGTCGAAAATCAATAGAAGACTTATGCAGATAGACACAGGGTTGAGCACAACTTTGAGGTAGGAGACTTGGTTTTCTTGAGATTGCAGCCCTACAGATAGTCTTCACTAAATAAAAGTGGTGCAAAAAAATTTGAAACCACATTTGTATGGCCCTTACAAAATAATCAAGTGTGTGGGGGATGTAGCTTATGAGCTTGAGTTTCTTGAGAATATAAAGATCTATAATGTTTTTCATGTATCGTGCCTCAAGAAGGTACTGGGGCAGCAAATTGCTTTTTCATTTGAGCTACTTCTATTAGATGAGGAAGGGCATTTGGTTTTGGTTCCTAATGAGATTTTGGATGTCAAAGAGAGGAGGTTGAGGAGCAGGATGATCAAATAATATCTCATCAGATAGAGAGACTTTCCCATGGAGGATGCTACTTGGGAAGGAGAGTAAATTTTGCAGCATCCTAATCTATAATTGCTTGAGGGTAAGAAATTTTAGGAAGGAAGAACTATAATTTCCCTTTTCGCATGATCACTCCAGGAGGACTTATTAGCCTATTTAATTCTTGTAGGCTATAGTCGAGACTAAGGGAATTAATTAATTTAATTGTTTGATATTACCTAGCAAAAAGTACACTTAAAAAGGTATTATTAAATAATTAAATTAAAGTGACGTTATAAAGTGGCATTAAGGAAATTTTAAAAAGGATACTTTATAAATTCACTTTATAAAAAGGAGCTTAATGTTTATTTAAGCGGGAAATATTAAATGGGGTTTCGAGAAGTTTCTTTCAAAAAGAAATAAAAGTGACTAAGAGAGCTCATTGGAGTTTTATGCAGACTATTATGAAATTTGAAGAGCTTCATTGGAGATGGAAACCCTCAAATGAAATCCCAAGGGATTTCTAGATTAGATAGTGAAATTATCTACCCTAGCCAGTGTTGGAGATATCATACATATTTCTCATAGAGGTTTATTGGAGATTCAAAAAAAAATGTGAAGTCCTATAATAAGTCAAGTTTCTAAGTTTTGGAGGGAAAATACTAAATATTTTAGCATGTTTGAGGCCTTCTATAGTGATTTTGTACCTATTATAGTGATTTCTATACTTCACTACAATGAATATATACTACCATAGTGATTTCTAGTATTACTTTAGTGATTTTATGGCTTCTCCATCATCTAATATAGATGTCCTTCACTTGGATATGATTGTTTTTTTTAATTTCATATGATTCACAGTGATATTGTATTGCATGTTAATGGATTTTAGTTAATGAGTGGGATTTGGTGTAATACTATAATGCATGTGTGTAATTTGAAATAATTTTGTAGTGCATGATATTGCATGTTGGTTTTAAGCTTTTCATGTTAGTGGTTAGCACTTGCATGTCAATTTTGAGCATTACATATCAGTGTTCTGGACTTGCATGTAAAAATTCAGCATAGAAATTTAGGTTAGGTCCTTACATTGTCAATTGTTTATCTCTAATCAAATTTATAATTTAAAGGCTTTTGGTTCCACAATCTTATAGACTTAAGCGGTGAGTAAATTCCTTATCCAACTTCTTCTCTGAATGTCCTTTGGATTTATTTGGCAATTGTATTTTCAACCCAATTTTGCAATTCTCTTGCTCTTTCATTCTTAACACTCTTTTCTTCATCTAAAAAAACATTTTTGTCCCACTCCTCTTGGCTAGTAGAAGCAAGGATCTACAATGGAAGGTACAAAAGACCTTCTTTATTCTACATGGAAGGCTCAAAGCATAATCAATTTTCAAATAAAAAAGAGGCATATCCAATTATAAAACACTCTATCTTATGCTTCATATTGTTACCTTTGAATGATTTCTTTTCTTAAGTACAACCATACCTTTTCCTTAATAATAAGATATTCTAAAAATATTGGTGAACATGTATTTATCCACATTTTTCTTGTGACTCTCTTTGCCTTTCTTTTCTTCTAAAAGATAATTTTTTCAAGTGAAATGCTCAACCTTTGTGAAATATTGTGTTCACCTTTTCACATCCCTTATATGGATGGTCCATCAATGACTACATGTAAATACCATCATATCATAACACCCACTATGCCTTGTACCATCCTTTTTCCAACAATAATAGTAGTGGAATTTGAATCCATCTTGTTGCCAATGAGTCAAGATAATATCTCCACTCATACTTGTTATCTAGGTAATGATAATACATATACATAATGGTTAGAACACAATAGCCACCACAATGGAACTTGAAGAAAAATAACATAGTTTTAGAAATGTGTTAGCAAACCTTTTACAAAAAAAATTAAAACCTACTCTAATACATATCTGATCTATATTTTGGTGGATATTCCACACATAATTCATCAATACAAATTGTATTAAACTCCTAAAAATTCCTTGATTGATTATCTTGATGTTTTCACATGTAATTGATTTAAAATAATCTAGAAATGTGAATAATACATGAATTATAAGTGTTGCATACTTGAAATGAAAACTGATTGTGAAAATGAAGCATGAACACACACAATAATATAATTCAAAAGAGACATAATATTACCTCAGAGAAACCCATTTTGAAAAAACTCCATAAGAGTGAGGGATCTCCTCCTTTTTCCATTATCTCATTATAAAATTATAGTTTTACTACCTTATCTAGACATTCATTACATTTGAAACATGCCCAAACACCCATACATGCTTTGCAACTTTCTCACTTGAATTTTGCTTACATAGTCCCAATTCTAGAACACACATAATCAATAATGACTACTTAGCGAACAATGAGAAAATTTTCCTCATGGAGGATGGGTCTCCAAATTGAGATAAAATCTATCACTTAGATGAATTCAACTCCATCTAGTTTATAGAGACACACACATCTGAGTTGCATTATTGCACCCAACTTAACTCTATGTTCATCCCAGTTTCAAGAATCAAATCCCATTGAATGAATAAATCCCAATTAAATCCAATCCTAATTGATTTCCTCTCCATGTATGTTTATACTATTCAACACCATCATAAGCTCACATGAGAAGCTCAAATGTCATAAATTGAAAAACAAAATATCCCTAGTCCCTTAAACTTATTGTAACTAAAAAGTGTGGCAGAATTGCATCTTTTTTTGATAAAGCATCGTAAGGACATAGGTTTTTTTGAAATTTTTTGCCTTGGTCACAGGAAAATGTCCTGTAACTTTTGGATGCCATAAATTTTACATAAAAAATCAAATTGATTTACCATTTTTAAATTGCATATTTTTTTAGAGGAACCCAAATATGCAATCAAAAGGTACCTTTCATGATTTCTTGATAGTATTATAACCTTTGCACCACAATATTTTTTTTAGGTCATACCATGGCATACCATCTTCTTGAACCTTTTCAATGATTAATCAATGTAACAAGTTAATAAATAATGATAAAAATATAATTTCAAATGCTTCAAGTTACATTATTATAAAATGATAATAGTTGATTGAGTTAGCTAAGATGATTAACATATGAGATCTAAAATTCCAATCAATGACTCCTTTGGAGAATCACATGACAATTTGTTAAGTATATTTTGTTATTGTTGGCTACCATGATGATATTCAATGATCTATTTAGTTGACTTTCTCAGGTTTGTGGTTGCTTTGTGGCCTAATGGAGAGTGTATGATGAACCTCATTTTTATTCTAGAGTGGTTGCATTTTTTGTTGTGGTGGTTCCTATTTATGGTGGCAATGTTGAACTTCCTTTGAGGCTCTGATTCTATGTTCTAGTGTTGGCAAAAACTTTGCAGTAACATTTGGCTTATGTGAGTTTAACACTATGCAAGTGGTGATGACCATTATGTTGGTTTTATTTACCCTTAGGTTTTGATGTATTTTTTCCCTTTATGGTTGCTTGCATAGGTTTTCCCTATGTAATGGATTTATCTTTCACTAGCATGGCTCTTCTGTACCAAACAGAGGTGTTTCAAAACATGAATACATCATTTTTGCTTGTTGAATTTTTCCAACTAGCAAGTTATGCTTTGTGGGGTGTGTTTTCGCACCATGATATTTTATAGTAATCTATGGGAAATGGTTATCAACCAAACCATCCCTTACTATATAAACCAATTTTTTATTATTAATAAATTTACTTCCAATAATAGATTTAGAAGTCTATACATATACTTATATATTTATTATTATATATGTGTGTGTATATGTATATGATGGTTAAATTTTAAACATGCAAATCATTTTGACGTTTAAATAATATCTTCACCTATCAACATGATGGTCATATTTAGAAAGTGGTTGAATTTTAACGTCAAAAATCACTAAAAACATCTAAATTTAGACACATAAATTAACATTTAAGATAAAATAGTGCACTTGTGACCACTCCTTTACACACTTAGCTCTAAGTCTGTCATAGGGCCTTTTTGATCACTTTTAGACACCTTGCACATGGAGGACTCACTCTTATAAGCTGATTAATGACCCAAAAATGCACCTAGAATCATGATATTAACCTCACCCATCATTCAATCCATGTTATACCCTTAACACTATTGTTTGTCTCCATTGGACAATAATTACCTATTGGTCAAGAACACCTTGCTCTATTGTCCAATCCCCCTCTCTTGTCCTCCCACAAAATATTGGCTAATTTACAAAATTCAAAGTTATGGAAAGGTTGGCCTATGTCCCTAATAATCTCCATTCGAAGGAATTTCAAAGGTATGACTATATAAACACTTTTAAAATCATTTTGCACACAACATGATTCCATACTAAAAAGCACTAGAATTCTAATTGCATATTGACAACAAATTTCCTATTTCTCCTAATTCTGATTACATAAAACCTTAATAGCCTAGAACTAAACTATGAATAAATCTCCATGGTCAGAAGTCACTGTTAAAGCACTTAATCACACTAGTATTTTAAAAACATCTAGCACTTTTTACCAGTTATTCACACACCACTGTAGCATGGGAAAAATACCTGAAGTTTGATCCTTGTTCGAACTATTGGTACGTAAGCAACGCTCAACACATGGGGTGTTGAGGTCATACCCAAATTCAACTGTTGACCCCTTTTTCTCCCATTGATTTTACATTAATATTAACATGTCAAGGAGATAGGGTTTTGAAGGAAAAAGAATCATATGTGAAACACAAAACATATAGATGAAGGTGAATAGGACCCAAAAATCTAAGATCTTTATTGTTTGTTGGACATGACTAGCTAAATAGAGGATAGGAGTGTGCCCCTCTCCTATTGATTTTGGAGGATATCCACATTAAAAACATTCAGATGGTCTTCAATCTTTCCAAAACTACCCACACATGTATATCTCATTAATAACTTTATGACACAATTTGAACAGGGTCAAAGGGAGATTGTATGCAAAAATTATGGCTCACTAAAGCTTTGGGCAAATAGGGAAAAAATATGCACATGTACAAATATGAGGTCATCATGCTAACTAGAATTCTATGGAATTACAAGTGGAAAAATTACATCCTGACACATGGACCAATCAGATAGTGACACATGGCAAAGAGATAAAATGAGTTGGTTTGATTTTTGCCTCCAATCTTTGACAAACCTACCTATTTACATGTGCGTCCCACACTATTTTCCAATTGGGGTCCCATTAATTAGTTGGGGTATAATTTTGGTAAGGAGGGGGACCATGCCACCTATCTCACTAAAACATGGTGGCAAAATTACATATAAAACCTTGTAACTCCTTCAATTTGATGCTTTTGGGACTAAATCCCATTGAGTTTTCAAAGTTTGGTGCCCAATCCAAGTGGAGAGCTTTCAAGCCACCATGTGGCACCCACATAAATCTCCAAGTGTCCAAAAAAGAAATTTTTCAAAATTTCCAGTGTACATTTCATGATAACCAAGCTCACCAACTCACATGCCAATAAACCAACGAAGTTTCCAAGTGACTAAGTCGAAGATGGTCCTCAAGACCACTTCACAAGGCATGAAAATTGCATCTTAAACCTATGTTTGGTTCATGTCCTCACAAATGTGGGACTAAAATTCACCCCAATACTTATCAAAAGGGTTAACATGGAGATTGGGGTTGAACTCATGACCTCATAATCCTATTTATAATCTTTACCAACTAAGCTATGCCCAAATTTGGAAACCGAAGCAAAGGATATGATACTTATGCTTGGTTTATAGGATTCACAAGCTTAAAATGCATTGGAAGCTTATCCAAAAGTCAAATGTGGCACATGGGAATCAACCATCTAACCTTCATTGACCTATTTTGAGAATTCACCAACTCAACGACACCTTTTTTTAGAGACTATAACAAATAATTTGTTATATATTGTTTAAAATTGTGTCTTCTAAGCCATAAAAAAAGTGTTTGAGGAGGGATTTGAACTTCTCCAGCCTTATAAAAAGGTTATGGTTTTGACCAATGATCTAGGATCCTGTAAACAATATAAAAGGAGCAAATGCATATTTGAAATGGCAATTTTTGCCTTTATAAAAGGAGAGTATAAGTAATTTTTGCCCTTTTGTAAAGGAGAGAATAACTCTTTTGTAAAGAAGAGAGATTTTTAGTGCTTGTAAAGGAGAGAGAAATATTTTTTCCCTTTGTGAGGAGAGATAGTCCTTTGTAAATGAGAGTATAAGCATTTTTTCCCTTTTTAAAGGAGTGATACCCTCTTGTAGAGA
The DNA here is from genome assembly GCA_037957365.1 of Torreya grandis. NCBI lineage: Eukaryota > Viridiplantae > Streptophyta > Pinopsida > Cupressales > Taxaceae > Torreya > Torreya grandis. The sequence goes on from JARHVA010000649.1 coordinate 3,096,274, forward strand.
GAGAACCAACAAGTTATAGTCTATTTATTGCAGGAAGAAGAAATTGTAAGGCTAAGATCCTATTACAGAGCCTTCCTAGAGGACAAAAAAGACTTGTGTTTAGATAAAAATCCCTTTATTGGGATAAATCAATGTATTTTACATCATTTAATTGATCACTTGGTACATCGAGGTAGACCCATAGCCATAGTCCAAGTTCGATAAACTTTGCTATTAATTTAATTTGCATTATTATGTATTTGTATCATTTATTACTTTTGGTAATCAATTTTAAATATTATTTTTTAAAATTTGAGCCAATTTTCATGTTAAATTATGGGAAATTGAGAAAATTATCATAAGAATATGAAATAGATGAATTAGTGATCAGTTTCATTAACTAACATTTTTGGATCAAGTTCGGTATCATAGTGGTTTTCCAAATGGGTTGATAACACATTTTCCATTTGTGTTAGTACTATTCCATTTGTGTAATTTTTAGTTTGTAATGTAGGTTTCTTGGTTACAAAGTACAACCATGGGAAAATCTCTGAAGAGAGAAAGGCTTTAGAAGCTTGAAATCATAAACCAATAGATTCAGGAGGAAAACTCTACATTAAGACAAATATTGCAACCTTTGGAGGATGAGATACAAGAGCTACAAGACCAAGTGATGTTTTAGGGAGAATGTCTCATGGGAATCATTCAAAAGTTGTAACTTGAGTTGCAAGCCAAGGAAGATATTTTGGTAGAGTTCTAGAATGGTGAAGAAGTGAAGGATAAAAAAGAGTCTACCATGCAAAGGAGATCATACTCTACCATAGATGCAACGACCATGGTTGAGGTATGCAAAGTAAGTTATTCATTGTGTTCTTTTTCTTCTAGCCATGATGTAGATGATTATTTTGGTGGATTTGAGAAGCATACTCAGGGTATTAGATCCAAGTTTCCAACCAAGATGGAATTTGATGGAAAGAGTCTTGGCATCAATGTCCAAGGAATGACTAATCCCATATAAGTTGAGGAAATACCTCACTATGTAGGTTTGGGATACATTAGTGACAAAGGATAAGTTGGAAAATTCTCCAAGATAACCAAAACAATAAAATATTCTAAGAGAAAATATACCAAGCCACTAAGTATACAAAGGCAAACCACACAAGGAGATACCACAACATCACTCCATGATGGTGAGAGTGAATACAATTTGTTATCAAGAAAGGGACAACCCTTCAATCATGAGAAAAACATTCAGAAAGAATGTAAAACATCTCCAAAGAGGGATGAACATCCCAAAAGAGGAGGTAACACATCTTCCCCTCATTAGATTTGCACAAAGGACAACTCTAAATGGTATGGAGAGCATATGTATTCTAGTTTTTACTTCAATTATGAGATGAATGTCCCTAAAACACAAAACATTTGGTATGCATATCCATGTTATTTTTTTGAAATGAATAACCACTGTGTGTCCATGTGTTTGAAGAGAAAGTCCATCTAAAAGAAGTTCATGTCCTTCAAGAGGAAGGAGACTCATTGTAAATACCACTTTCCAAGTCAAAATGTGGAGGATGGAAATAACGGTTTGTTGTCTAAGAAAGTGGTTTATAATATGAGTGGCAATTGGGTTGATAAATTCTAGAAGCTTCATCCCAATACCTGAAATAAAGAAGTTGTGCAAGCACCTACAAGCAATGAGGTTGGTCAAACCTCTAAAAAGTAAGAGGTATCACATGAAAGAGTTTGTCAAGCATCGACAATCCAAGAGGCAACTGATGAATAAGCCCACCTATCCATAAAAGATCTCGTCGAGAGTGAACAAACCAAAGAGGAGAATCCACTAGATTAAATTGATAAGAGATTATTTGGTTTCATGGATAGTATATTTGCATAAATGAGTTTAGTTTATCAAGATTATGTAGCACCTCCAAATCACTTTCTGGGTTTCCATTGTTGAATAAGTATGAAGGAAACTAACCATTTGTAGAAGCAAGTGTGGAGATAGATCACTCATTGAGGGTGAATATGGAGCAACCATCTAAGTTGAGAAGCATATTATGAGTATCCCATTATAAGAGGCTCTATAAGTTTCTATTTTGTATTCTCATGTTCATGTTGACATTCATGTTAGCATGTTCTACTTAGCACTTCTTGTATAATTTTGAAAGATGGGTAAAGAGGAACTCCATTGAGATAGAACTCCAAACAAAGGTTCTCCAAGTTAGAAAATAATAGAGACATGTTGATAGGCTAAAGTGCACTTCCAAGAGGGAGATGAAGTGGCATGAAATCAACATGAGAAGTGCTTTCATGGTGAGTATCACTCAATAAGAGCACTTTTATTTTATGGATGTATGTTGACATTCATTTTATCTCATTGAAATATGTTCTTTTAATGTATGTGTAATTATTCATATGCACATTTTGTAAAGACCCAAATTTGGGAAATGTTTGTAAATAGAATTGTGTTTACAATCCATGTATGTTTCATTAGATTTTAAGACCCAAAGAAGGGCACATTTATAAGTGGTGACATGTTATGACACCACTCACATATTATGCAATGTAATGTTTCCATTGTTGAGAATGTTAACATCAAGGAGAGTGAACAAAACATCACTTAAAGGGACATCTTTACCTTAGCCTACAAACAATGTAGTGGAGTGGTAAAGAGAATTCACCAAGAAGAAGACCAAGATAGCCATAGTGCAAGAAGGTCATTTGGTAGATTTCAGTTTGGACAATCAACCTCCAATAGAGAAAAAAAGTTAGCCTCTAAGAGAGAGAAATAAATGAGCCTCATATGATCATGGATCAAGGTGATAATGTTCTTTATTTTGATTATTTTTCTCCTGAATCACTTGATTAGTTGAAGGAAGAAGTTTTTATTGACAGAAGAGAGAGAAATTTGTGAAGGGGTACATTCATGTATGAAACTAGACTTTTTGTGGTCCAAAAACTTTTTAGTGGGGAGGTATGATCCAAAAGGATATCCAAATTTGACACATTTATATGGTATAAAATATTTCTAAAACTATTTATATAGTATATATATCATCAAGATCTTCCTAACGTAATTTGAATGGGGTTAAATGAACATCATATGTAAAAGTTATGGCCCACTGAAGTTTTGGGTACATAAGAAAAAATATGCATAGTTACAGAGATGACATCATAATGATAACTAGACCTATACGTAATTATGAGTGGATCAATTACATCCTGACATGTATACCAATCAAATGGTGATACATGGTAGAGAGAGGGAAAATGGGTTGGTTTTATTTTCACCTCCAGTATTTGACAAGCATACATGTTTGCATGTGGGGCCCACACTATTTATCAGTTGGGGCCCAACAATTTGTTGGGATCTAATTTTTGTAAAGAGGGGACCTTACTTCTTATCTAACTATACCATGGTGTTAGAATTTCATATAAACCCTTACAACTCATTCAAATTGATACATGTGGGACTAAATCCCATTGAGTTTTCAAAGTCTGACACCCAATCTAAGTGGAGATCTTTTAAGGCAACATGTGGCACCCACGAAAATTTCCAATTCAACTTGATACATGTGGGACTAAATCCCATTGAGTTTTCAAAATTTGGCACCCAATCCAAGTGGAGATCTTTCAAGGCACCAAGTGGCACCCAAAAAAATTTCCAAGTGTCCAAAAAAGACATCATTTTAAGTTTCTAATGTATAGTTCATTCCAACCAAGCTTGCCAACTCACATGCCAATAAACCAATGAAGCTTTCAAGTGACCAAGCCTAAGTTGGTCCTCAAAACCACTTCACAAGACATGAAAATTGTATCTTAAACTTATGTTTATTTCATTTCCTCACAAATGTGGGACTAAAATACACCCCATGCCTTATAAATAAATTAACATGGAGAGTGGGGCCAAACTCACGACCTTATAAGTCTATTTCTAAGACTTACCAACTAAGTTATGCCAAAATTTGGAAACTAAAGCAAAAGATACGGTACTTATACTTGATTGTAGGGATTCACAAGCTTAAAATGCATTGGAAGGTTAGCCAAAAGGCAAACATGGAGAATGGGAGTCAACCACCTAACCTCTGTTGACCTATTTTGAACCTCCACCAACTCATCCACACCTATTTTTAGAGATTAAAACAAATAATTTGTTATTTATTGTTTAAAATTGGGTCTTCTAAGTCATAAAAAAGGTGTTCTATAAGGGATTCAAACTCCTCCATCCTTGTAAAAAGGATATGGTTATGAGTGACGAGCAAAGAGCCCATAAACAATATAAAAGGAACAAATGCATATTTGAAATGGTAATTTTTGCCTTTGTAAAAGAAGAGTATAAGTAATTTTTGACCGTTTGTAAAGGAGAGAATAGATCTTTTATAAATGAGAGAAATTTTTCAGCCTTTGTAAAGGAGAGAGAAAGAGTTTTTCCCTTTGTAAGGAGAGATAACCCTTTGTAAAGAAGAGTATAAGCAAGTTTTCCCTTTGTAAAGGAGAGTATAAGCAATTTTGCCTTTGTAAAGGAGAGATAGCATCTTTTAGAGAGATAACCAACAAATTCTAGTCCATTTATTATAAGAATAATAAATTGTAGGGCCAAGAGCCTATTACAAAGCCTTCCTAGAGGACAACAAAGACTTGTGTGCAAATTGAGAGCCCTTTATTGGGAGAAATCAATGTAAGACATTATATTTTTCATCATTTTAATTGATTGGTTCATACGTTGAGGTGAACCCAAAGATGTAGTCCAAGTTAGACAAACTCCATCATCAATTCAGTTTGCATTGTTATGTCTTTGCATCATTTATTTTCTATTTGTAATCAATTTTAAATATATGTATTTTAAACATTTAAGCCAATTTTCATGTTAACTTATGTAAATTGAGAAAATTATCATAAGAATTCAAAACAAATAAATTAGAGGGCAGTTGCATTAGCTAACCTTTTTGAATCACCAATCTAGTTTAGGTCAGTATTTTCCAAGGCTCATTTCAGCTACAAATCTAGTCTCACAATCACCAGACCCAACCACCTTCCTAGTTTCAACTTCTAATTCCTCTCAAAACACTATTTTATAGACAAGTATTAGTTTTCTATTTCACTTTCCTTATTTATTAAGTTTTCAAATTTAGCAAGTTTCAAATCAGTGAATGCTTGATATTTACAGTATTATTATTCCTAGTTTTACATAGTACTTTGTCACTTAGGGTAATTTACATATTGCTCAGTTTTACCAAATTCGATAAAACATATTGATGAAATTGGGTCTTGTTTAAATTTAATTCAAAATGATACCTTAGGGGCTATTTCTATTTTTTTCCCTTCCATTAGGGTTCTAGATCTCATTTTTCCTATTTTTCAAATCATTCATTCTTCAGTTTACAAACCCTAGCTTTTCATTAGTGTTTCCTCATATAATTTTGTCCTTCTAGGGATTTAATTTAAATCATGATTTCTTAATCATGTTAGAGTGTGTGTTATCATTCATATGTTTATCTTCTCTTGTTCTAATTTTAGTCTTTGGAAAAATTTAAATGACTAACAAAGAATCTCTTTCTCCTAATTAGGTCCATGCTATCACTATCCCAAGAGGTAAGTTATCCCATCATATAATTCCAAAATAAGGTAACTAACGTATCCTTCCTCTAACCCCTCCACTTCCCATATATCTTCTTGATGGTGTATGCATGCATGTTTAATCCGAAGTACCTAGGGTTGTGTTTGTGAAGCTCTAAAGGATCAAATCATCATTATGGGCAAGTTAATATAATAGTTACAAAATCAAAATTAGTGATTCAATGAAAATATCACATCATCAAAAAATTAGATCACATATACAAAAAATCTAGAGTATGTTAGTGTTAATCATGTATTTGTGTTTTGATCTAGCAATGTTATCCCTAAAAAGACTCTATATCAAGATAAGAAGCTACAACAAAATAAATTTACAATAAGTGATTTAAAAAGTATGAAAATGGCTACTAAGATTTCAAGTGAGATTATCAAATAAATGATTTGAAATAAGTTAATCAAACTACCTAATAAACATCCTTTAAGGAGATCAAAATACTATTGTGCATATCAGAGATTACATGGACATCATACATATCATTGTTTGGATATGATAAATCAAATACAAAATAAAATTGATAGTGTAAATCCTATCATTGATACATCTCTCAAGTGGCTCACTCACCTTATGAGTGCATCTCCTAAAACACTAGTGACAAAATCATAATTAGTACAAAATGGATACCAAAGGACAAATCAAAGGAAGAAAAGGTTCAAAAGGCACAATTATAATAATAAAAGATTCTATAAGCTAAACTATATCAATAAAGAGTACTAAAGACACAAGGTGCAAAGAGCAATTACAAAGGGAAAATTTTGAAAAACAAATGTTACAACAAGAAAAAGTGAAGTTACTACAAGAGAAGTTACAAAATCAAATTCAAGACAAATAAACAAGCATTCTTAAAAGTGAGATTTTAATGAAAGATTTTACAAAGCAATAAATGCATACAAAATCTAATGATACACACATGGTTTCAAAGGAGTCAACTAAAAAGAGGTCATTGTTTCCTATAGAATTTGATTCTTAATCCATTCATTGATGGCAAGCATTGAACTAATGTTGCGATCAATAACACTACTAAAATGAATGTTTATAGCATGACACTCTTGTAAATTTTTTGATATGATAAGAAAATTTGAATAAGGGTACTTTATTTAAATAATTTATTGGATTTATTGAATTACCTTGCACAGTTGGGCCAAAAACATGTTCAGTGATATTTCACGTATGCCCTAGTTTGGCTCAATATAATGATGAATTAGGAAGATCATGGATGATAAAAATGGGCACAATAATGGATATATATGCTAACCATGTCACATTTGAACATTAAAGTTAAATGATAACAATTTCAAGAGAAGATAGAGTTTATTCAAAGCAAGAACAATCAACATATATAATGTCTTCAACTAGTACACACAAAAATACAAGAAATGACATAATAGTAAAGGCAAAGGACACAATACCTATTACAAATAAAAAAGTAGAAAGGTCAATACCATAGTATAAGGCAACTTCAACAAAGGTATTTTAGAATAACATTTTTGTTAAATTTAGTATCGCTAGAGAACAATAGGCATAATTTATCAATCACTACATCCTAGAAAAGCACAAATAATCAATGTAATAGTGGTAATCATTCTACAAAAGAAAATCAATACTCAGATTCAAAATTTTGTTCAATTCAGTCACAACAATATAGCCTTTTCTTTTTGTGAAAGGTTACCATGCCTCTTCTAGACATGGGGCCCATTGATTATGAGTCTCTTGCAGGACCCATCAATTAGTATCCCTCTTTCAATTTGTTAATATTCTTTACATATATATGCACAAATAAAAATAAAATTAAAATATTCCATAAAATAACAAAATCAGGACCTATGCATGTTTATATTAATTTTGTCATAGATTAGTCCATTTGTGCACAATTAATTTATACTTGTCTTAGCTATTTTTATATCATATATGTTTCACCAATGTGTATGAGTGATTGCAGATTACACAAAACATGATTTATAGACTCAGTTGCAGGTAATATGATTGTATGAAATTTAGAAAATACAATTGGATAAGAGTGACTTATGGGATAGGAGCACCCTACACTAGTGTCGATCACCCTGTTATTGTCCTAATGATCTCAAATTATCACTACTTAGTTTTAGACCACACACAAGCTTTTTACATCATGTACTTTCATCAACTAGCTCACTAATTGCATATTATACACAATTTTAATCCTTATTTGGCTACCTTATCTTACTCATAGCCCAGTTCTTTACATAAAATTACATTTTTCAATATTGTTCACTCACTAACATCTTTACATACTATTGGTTATCTCAATTACTAAATATACTCCTGCTAAAACTTAGCTCTTGTTGATCAATCACATATTACCATGCATAATTTTCATGTTTCTTTCCTAGTTTTGTGGCTCGTATGCACTCTTTATTTATCATTAAGGACATTTGAATATGTCTTTTGTGTGTGGATCTATGCCTTCATTCTTTTTTTATATGCATGTGAGGACATTTGAATATGTATTCTATGTGTATGAAGACATTTGGACATGTCATTCTAAGTGGATCTAAGCCTTCATTGGTTGATTATATGTGTTTGAGGACATTTTAACATGTCCATGTGTGTGCTCTTATTTGAGTGAGTGAAATTTGAGCATGTCCCTTGTATGTGGCCCCTTGGCCATTTATTGTGTTTTGAGTTTACTCTTTGATTGTGTTTGCCATGGCCATGACACCTTGCTTAGATTTTAATGCCATGATGGACATCATGCATCCACCCAACCTTTACAATGTCATGATGGATATAATGCATTCCTTCCTAAGTAGTTATATTTAACGTTACATTATCAATTTGATCACTTATCAGTGTGTCTAAATGATAAAATAAATATAGACATTCTTGATATGAATACTTGTTCCTACATGCATCTTAAATTATTATTAGGCTCATTCTATTTATATGATTATGCCATTCTTATCCATGTTATCACTATTACTCAGGTTTACATTTTTATGTTGTAAAAATCTATATCATAAATTTTTATTTTGAATTAAGTTATTTTGCAAGATTAACAACTCACCTCGAAAGAGGGGGCATTCATAAAGGTTTATCTTAGAGATTAGACCTACCAGATCAACACACAGACAAAATTAGGCAGTTATTACATAATTAACACAATTTTAGTCTTAGAAAATTCACAAAAAATGATTCTAGATAGGATACCCTATTGGATAAGACAACACTAATATCTTGTTGTTACCACCATTATTGTCTAAATGCCCAAAATATAGGCATTTATATAATTTATTAGAATCTCAGTTTACCTAGGACAATAATGCAACAATTTTACAATCTCAATTTCTAGAATTACTCAGTTTTGTCTCAAATTCACTCAGTTTGGGGGCATCATGCATGACATGTTATTTTAGGTTAATACACATGTTTGCTCAGAATGACAATTTTTATTACTCAGTTTTAGAACCTATATACACTAGATATCAATTTGGGCACATGTGCATGACACATGAATTCCTCATTACTCAATTTTTGCAATAGTTTCATAGGTGGAATGACAAATCCATGTCATTATCTATGATGTATACATAATACCCAAATTATAATCAATTTTTGCACCTATTTTTTACCATAATTGAACCTTATTTTGTCTAAAATGATTGGTTCACTATTTGTACCAATATTTTCTCCAAAACAATCTATTGAGATTCATATAAGGTTTCCAAATTACTTCACTACTTTGGGCATGTGATGATGGATTCAATCACACCTTGAGTTCATAATCACACTCTCCTATTGATGAGGATTGGGGAATGCACAATCTAATCCATGCTATTCAATGTAAATGAAATCTTCAAGGGTCCTACCCTCTACAGTCACCAATATTGCACTAAGAAAACACAACAATTTGCATACTCAATCATGGTGTATTCACTCTTTGTCATTCTCTAGTTTCTTGTCTTTTGATTTTTGATATTAATCTTAAGTAAATAATGATATTACATATGTTTCATTACAGGTTCACATGGAGCATAGTTTAGTGTTGTGGCTTATAATTAGGACTACGCTTCATAGGTATGTTCAAGTTTGTATTTTTCCTTTGACTCTAGTAATTTTATTTTGTTGTATTACTAGAATAATGGGAAATGGGGGAGGGGCGGGGAATGAAGACACATAAATTGAAATTTAAGCTAAAAAAATTCACTTGTGACCATTCCTTTACACACTTAGCTATGGACCTATCCTAGGGTCCTTTTGATCACTTTCAACCACTTTGCATTTGGAAGACTTACTATTCTAAACTAATTAATGACCCCAGAATGAATAAACCCATCATGATATTAGTCTCAACCATCATTAAATCCATGATAGATGCTTAAGATCATTGTTTGTCCCCATTGGACAACTACACCCTATTGGACAAGATCACCCTACTCTGTTGTCTAATCCCCCTCTCTTGTCATCCCACCAAATAATGACTAATTTGTAAAATTAAAAGTTATGGAAAGGTTGGACTATGCCCCTAATAATCCCTATTTGAAGTAATTTCAAATATATAATTATATAAATACATTTCAAACTATTTTTCACACAAGAGGCTTCCACATTGAAAAACACCAAAATTATAATTGCACATTGAGAATAAATTCCCTGACTCCCAATTATGATTGCATACAACCCTACTAGCCCAGAGTTAAAGTATTAATACATATATAAGATTAAAATTCATGGTTAAATCACACCAATATTTCACTGGCATCTAACACTTTACACTAATTATTCACACACTACTATAGCACGAGAGGACTCTATGAAGTTTGATCCATCTTCAGAGTATTGGTATGTAGGCAATGATAAACACATAAGATGTTAAATTCACACCCAAATTCAACCACTGACCCCCTTTTATCCTATTGATTTTTCATTGGTATTCACATGTCAAATAACCAAGGAAAAATAGTCATACAATGGTCTCCATAGCTGATCAAAAGCTCCCACATGAAACACAAAACCTACATATGAAGGTGGATAGAACCCAAAAATCCTAGATATTTGCTATCTATTGGACAAGCCCAACCTCAAAAATGATAGGAACACCTCCTCTCTCCTGTACAACTTAGGGTGTTTTTGTCCATGGCTCATTTAAATTATAGATCTAGTTTCACAATCACCAATCCCAACCACCTTGCCAATTTCAACTTCTGATTCTTCTCACAACACTATTTTCCAGATAAGTCTTAGTTTTATATTACACTTTTATTATTTAATAAATTTTTAGATTTATTAAGTTTCAAACCAGTAAATGCTTGATATTTTTAGTATTATAATTCTTGATTTTGCATAGTAATTTGTCACTTAGAGTAATCTACATATTGTTAGATTTTCTAGATTTGATAAAACCAAATTTGATAAAATGTAAAACACCTTGTGAACTCCAATACCGCCCATTTAAATATAATATTTGATCAATGCCACAAATGAATAATTGCAAAGGTGAATGCATGAGCTCCTAATAAGTTACAAGGGTGCTAGCACCAAGTCCCTACGAGAATCTGGCAAGTGGAAAGAACAATGGGAAATAGGATAGTGTAAAATGGTTGATGTGAAATAGAATATACCAGATAAAAATTGGAAATAATTAGCTTAAATCACAATCATTTTGAGTTAAGTATCTTCTTATCGATGCTTATAATTCATGGTAGAAATCACGATGACTATATCTAACAAATAGCTATAAAATTTATTTAGATATTTAAATAATTAAAAAGAATATATAATTCATGTATTAAATTAATAATATAACTATCAAATATTTTTTACTTGATCATAAGATGTTGAAAATTCTAAATCAAAAGGACCTGAAGGAGATTCGAACACCTATCTCCTCCAATAGAGGTGTGTTTCATTTACACTACCAGAACTCCATGACACCTTTTAATTTAAATAAGCATTTCACACGTTGTATCTGTAACATCATTCTAAGTTCAAAACCTTAATACAAGTCATTCCAAGTTTGAAACCTTTTAATTTGTATAAGCATTTTGTAAGTTGGATCTATAACATCATTCTAAATTCAAAATCCTAATACAAGATTCTCAATTCAAAATCCTAATACAAGTGTGTTAAGAAAAATCAATACAAGTTCAAAAGCATCATTCCAATTTCAAAAACATAATACAAGTGCGTGAGGTAAACATAAATGCTAAGTATCTCTATGTTCTAATAACAAATATATTACTTCCCCTCCTAAATTTAAAGAAATATATGCATGGCACACTTTATACCAATCGCTTACAAGTATATTTATAAAGATTTTACTTAAACCTATGGATAAAATAATCTTTATTAATATATTGTTCTTTGTTCTAATAACAAATATATTACTTGCCCTCATATATTTAAATAAATATATGGATGTAGGAATTCATACCAATGCCGTAGAAGGTATACTTATAAAGATTTTGTTTAAACCAATGTATAAAATACTTTTTATCACTTTATTGTTAATTGATTTATCAAGGAAAAAAAAAAAATCGTAGATTGTAATAATAATATGACAATGTATAGCAAAAAAATATAAAAATAAATAAAATCATTCACTAACTTTTAGATAAATTATGTAATGATTTTTAATCGATATTTTGAATCACTGAATGTGATTCATCCCAAGAAAAATTGAATAGATTAATAATGAAAACCCGTTAATTGTTTTATCTTTTTGTCATCTCCTAATACCTTGATTATTATTTTGATGCCTATCATTCATAAAATCCAAGCATCAATTATATAAAAAATTTGACCAGGGAATTTAGCAAAATAGTAAAGCTTTGATAACTAATATAAATAGTTAGAAGTTCTGCACTAAAAAGTCAACAAGTCATAAAATTATACTAAGATGTGGCAAATATAAACCAAATTAAATTGCTTGTGAAAGCTCAAGTGATCTTTACCTAGAAAGCTATTTATGAGGTGTCTCCAAGCCAACTATTTTTGGTGCCCCATTTGTGGAAGCTTGCAATAAAAAATTACAGTTATCATATAATGGAGATCCTTATTTGGTAGAAATATTTGATGAATTACAAGAAACTATGCATTTGTCTCCATGAATTTTAAAAGCACTGTTAACATAGAAAATGCCCGAATGACAACTGTGGAACATGGTGCAAGATCTATTAATAATAATTGAAAACATATGTTATTATTTTAATTTTTAAAAGTCTATTATTAAAGGAGTTCTTGATGAGGTTTTAAGACTATTGAATTTGGTTCATTTGAATCCGGTTCATAGAGGACATTCCATGCTGGATTTACTGGAAGTAAATTTTGGCCTCTAAATTCATTCTCTGAAGGACGCTAGATGATTGCATAACTAATAATGAACTACCAGTTATGTGCTCCACTAGATTTCTTACTTCTACTAGTAATCTCCTAACCTAAATTTTATTGAATCAGATCCACTAAAATATTTCCATAACATAATTATGATCAGCTCTATCAGTGATTTTTTGAAAAATCATAAGAGAATCTTGGAAATTACAGATTTAAAACAATACAACTGCAATTTCTTAAAAGAACATATCAATTTGTGGGTATTAAGTTATTTAATCGGTAGATCCAAAACACATATGGGTATCAAGTTTTATAATTTGCTAATCTAAAGCACATGTGGGTATAAGTTGTATTGAAGCTAAGCTAATCAATTACCACTTGGTTGTGTAACAAATTACTACTTCGGATCTAACTTTGAAATTGCTTCCCTCACATGCTTTAGATTTAGCTATAATAAGAGAGTGAAGGATGAATAGCCATAAAATATTTCAAAATGTAAAAAACTTCACAAAAATAGATATACATTTTGATCTAAAAACAATAATGGATAGTGCAGTTGCAAGTGTAACCAAGAACAACTTTAGCTTCAAACTCTGCTAAATAGGGACATGGGTAAAGAAGATGCATCACACCACAACACTATTGAAGTGAACGTTGCATAATTGTACTAGTTTGGAGAGTCATGCATCTAGACATGTTGCATCTATTTCAATTTAGTTGCAATGTTCACCAAATTTCCCTGCTTTCTTCAATGACACTGACTTGAACATTGGATAATTATACTAGTTTCAAGAGTCTATTTATATGTTGTTAAATTTATAATTATAATTTAAATATGAAAATGTTCATTCAAAATTGTCACATTTGTCACACTGAAATCTAAAATTGATGTGAGATTGTTATTTAGATCATATAAAAACTTTTTAGATAGTGGTTATCATTTTTAAATTGATTGTCAAACTTGTTAGTCTACATTTTCGCTTTTGCCTCTTGCCCATATTTTCTATGTTTTGACTTGTGTCTTTCTTTAATGAGTTGAACTTACAAATCTAAAGTGTGTGAGAGGAATCCACTAGTTTATTTGACCTCTCAAATTGGAACACAAATACCAATAAACATAAATTGTATAAAAGAAAAGATTTCAACAAGTGCTCAAAATAGAATGCTAGCTAAAAAACACACATTCATTGCCACACTATATGAAGGAAGACATGCCTTCATTTTCCATCGTAACCTCTCCCAAAAATATAAAAATTATTGCTATTTAACACTTTGTGCACAAACGGTTACAATGAGTCAACAATCATGGGTTTCAAGTGAGGTGCAACTACCAATTTACATTCCTTCACTTTACAAAACTCTAGTTTACTAAAATAAAAAAATTACATACTTTATGCCATAACATACACCTTCGAGACAACTGTTAGTATTAAATAGTACACACTCAAAGAGTGATATGCCAATTGATTCCCCAACATGGGCACAAAGGTATGGCATGATGGTGGAATTTGAGTACTTTGCCAGCCCCACCTAGGTTCTAATCCCTTACGCCACCAGGAACTGGTTACCCTTACATTTACATATCTAGAAGGGGTGAATAGTGGTGGTACATAGTAAAAATGCCTTGTTTCATCAATGACATTATTGAGCCCCTTGATACCTAAAAAATTGATTCCCTAACATACCCTCTACTTGATGTTGAGCAAAGGTCACAATCTATGATTCAATTTGGATTATTACCTATAGAACTTTAACTTGTAAAAGATGAACATAGTTTATAGGAAGAAGTCACTGATGTTGGCAACTTCCTGGAATGAGATTCTAGCCTTCTCCACGTGATTCAAAAAGTTTACCATCTTTCTCTTTTTTACTAGTTATTTCATCGTCAATTTAAATTAAAAATATAATTTGAGCCATGGATTTTAAGAAGAAGAAGATATTTTAACATCCATGAGGCTAAATAAATAGCCTATGAGAGAACCAGGCCAGTCAAATTTGCTTTTGCCTTGTATTTCTTCTTTTATTCAAAGAAAGAATGAGCTCTCCAACTTTCTCCAAAGACCCCTCTATAAATAGACCATGCCAAGAAGTTATTGTCAGGAAGTCCACATATTTTGCCCTGATGTCTGTGTAAGCATCGCAATCTAAAATAAAGTGTTTTTTTATTCAACTGCCCCCACATTGCAAAATTTACATACTCTTTCTTCCCAAGTTTCTTTAGGCCTTTTCCACCTTCCTGTTTCACATCGAAGCTGATGGGAATTAGTTCTAAGCTGAGCAATCAAAGTCTTAGCTCTCTAAGGGATATTTGCCCCAATGTAAGCCTTTTGTTGATGATCACATGTGGAGTTGAACACCTCAAGGTAATAATTCTTCTTTCTCCTTAGCATACCACCCCACATAGACTTGCATAATTTATCTATGATAAAAGTTTTTATATCTTTTTTATCAGTAAGATAAGTGTTCAAATAGATATTACACTTGATCATCCACTTGTTGTTTTGCTTCATCCAAGAGTTCTTTCTTTTGCTGGGCACCTCACTGAAAACTACCTTAGGCCACCTACTTGTTTCTAGCTGCTCAATTATTTTGAGATATCTTAGGAGACGCACCATTGCCATGGCTTCCATCAAAATACTCCCTATTTCAGCTAACAAGATCTCATAAGGAGTTGAAAGTTTTAACTTGAACTTGTTGGTGATCATGTGTTTTTGAATTCTCTCTATTTGCCTCCACTTGGATTTTGACAAATTACTAGCCCAAAGCTCACACCCATAAAGCACCACTGAGATTACCAATAGTTCAAAAATAGTCTGAATAGTTTTCCAATCCCATAGTTTAGCTTCTCTACATCTATTTTGAAGGGCATACCATGCTTTCCAACCTCCTAAAGTTCTTTTCTTTCTACAAGTCTCCTGGCTAAGCCTATTATTAAAGTCAAACTCGAGGTACTTGTCTTCATTTACCTCTTCAAGACTATTTCCCTCAAAGAGGAATGTGTGATGGATCTTTTTATTTTTTTTGGAGAAAAACATGATTTTGGTCTTACTGGTATTAAATTGCATACCAACATCTCTGCAAAAAAGCTCAAGGACATCAAGGCACTCTTGCAATCCATGAGGGAACTTAGCAATCAGAATAAGGTCATCAACATATAAAAGGAGCCTTATCACATATTCCCCTAGGTGAACCCCATCCCCACCCTGCAAATTTAACCATTCTTCAAGTTTGTCAATGTATAAGCCAAAAAGAGTGGGTGATAAAGGGCATCCTTGCTTAACTCCAATGTCACTCTTAAAACTTTCAAAGATGCATGTTGAAGTTCTAATTTTAACTTGAACCTCTTCATAAAGTCTGTGGATAACCGCTCTAAGATGTTTTATAATGCCAAGTTCCTTCATTTTACACCATAACTTATCTCTAGGGACTGTGTCAAAAGCCTTTTTAAAGTCAACCAAACAACAATAAGCCTCTTCCTTTTCATCCCAAATTTTTTCAATGATGTTTCTCAAAGTGACTCTATGATCTAAAGTAGAGTGCTTAGATCTAAACCATGCTTTCCATTTTGCCCTCTTACCCTTCTTCTCTACCCACTCACTGATTCTTCTCTCAACCATGCTACCAAACAACTTTGCAAACAATGGATTGATCATGATAGTTCTATAGTTGGAGGGATTGTTAACGTCTCCACTCTTAAAAAGAGGAATCACTAGGCTAGTGATCCAATCTCTAGGGAAGCCATGTTGAATAATGTTGTTAAAAATTCTCATAATATGGGGTGCAAGAATCTCCACCCCCCACTTAAGATATTCTCCTTGAAGTTCAACCAAGTCCTTAGTTTTTCCAGCCCCCAACTTCCTTATACCAACGTTGACCTCTTGTACATTGAAAAGCTTAGATGTCACACTGATCACGGGAGGAGGCTCAGTCTCTATTTCCTATTCATATAGTTATTTTACATAATCAAACCATTGGCTAGTGGTGATGTTATTCTCTATCTGCTTCTTCTTTGGCTGAAGTTCCTTCCAAAATAGCTTAGGATTATTCTTACCTAGGTAGATTAACTCTTCCTGGATTGTGTTCATAAACTCTTTTTTTTTTTGCTTTTATGATTTGCTTGTAACACTTAATGCTCATCTTCTCCTTACCTATATTTTTCAGAGATTTCCTTGAAATTTTACAATCGTCATCAAACCAAATATTTATTGGAAAATAGTTTTTTACAGACATCTTGTTCTTTGCCCTTTTGCACTTCTCAAGCGATCCTTGGATTATAGTGGTTAACTCATGACTATTGAGGGATTGTAAGCTAGTTGTCCCCTTTTCACATAATTGCTCTAGTGTTGCCTTGAAGTTGTTATGGTTTTCTTGATTTAAATGAAATTTACCCTTTGTAATTGGATATTGTGGGGGCTACATTTTTTTCGATTGCTAACTTTTTACTGACCATGTAAGTCTTACATACTAGGTCTATGATCATATTTTAAATCCCACAAGTGCTCACCAATTGTGACCTCTTTTATCTTTTCCAACATGCTTTTAGAGCAAATTGCATAGTCAACAACACTTGCCCCATTGTATGTGTTGCAAGTAAAATTCCCAGATTTCTTCCATCTGTCCATGCCATTACAAATGATTAGATCAAAGGTGCCACCCAAAGTAAGCAATTCTTCACTATAATGATTGATTTCCTTATTGTATTTTGAACATCTCGCCCATTATTGATTCTCTTCTTCTATAAGCCAGATTAGATTATGATCTTCCTTACTGCATAAAATATTAGCCTGACCATTTGCTGTCCTACCATTGAAGTCTCCCAAAATAAGAACTTCACCTTGTTGGGAATACACTAAGATATCTATTTTTATGGCTACATATGGATCTTTGTTGTCCAAACCATTTCTTTTGTAGGTTTTGGAGATTTGGGGAGCAAAATAATACGCTGCAATGTTTATGTGATTCCCATTTTCTAAAATTTTGACCCAAATATATTGTTATTTGTGTCTTCTCTAACCAACTGAATTGTGCGTCCTTCAACTTTTTTCACTAAAACCATTATGCCACTGTACCCTTTGTCATTGCCCACTGCTTTGTTCGAAACCAAAAACTTTGTGTAACCTTCAAAATTGGGAGTTTTGCAGCCTTCTTGTTCATGCATTTCAATAAGACAAATTATGTCTCGTTCTTTTGAAATAGGCCCTAGTCCAGGACCCCTCCTCCAAGGGTAGCCTCTATAATTGCAACATACTAAATTTAAGTGTGCATGGGGGGTCCCTGATTGCTATTTACTTTGGTGCAAAAAACTCAAAGTTGAGTCTTTGCCCCTTTCTATAACCATTTGTTGACTTCTATTTCTTGTGAACATAGAGATACCCACTCTATCTTTGCTATCATTTTTTTGCTTGAACTTACCATGGGATCTTATATTTATGATGATCACTTTTCCATTGTATAACCATGCCCTTTTTCCTTCATCCCTTACTGTCCTAATTTTAGCCAATTCTACCATTCACTCCTCTTGTTGTTTTACTATTAAGTCCTCATCTAGAAAGAAGTGAGATCCCCTCAGAAGTCTCTTTTTGCTTAAGACTTGGAGCTTGTCTTCCCTGTGTACCATGACATCTTTGATAGGTCTATCCATTTCATCACATATCTTTCCAATCCTCTTGGCTTCACATATTTTCCCTTGCCAATGCAACTTTTCTCTCGAGAAGTCAGTTGCAAGATTGAAAGTGTTTTCATTTTTACCGTAATCCCTTACTCCTTCTATAATGACATTTCTTACCATGTCTTGTCTTTCTTTGCCCTCTCTTTCTTGCATGCTATCGGCCTTTGTGCTTGTCTCTTCTTCTAAAACTGTTATTGTTGAGTCTCTAATGATTTGTGCCCGTGTTTTGTTCTCCTTTGCTATGATCTCTCTATTATTTGCGTGCATCCATGGATTCTGAATGTTTGATTGTTGACGTATTTGGGCCTCTATTCCTGTAAGTTTAGTTGATTCTATCATGCTTTACCAAGTTAGCCTCATATTTTGTCACTCATGTTTCCCTGCTTTTATTGCATCTTGTAACATTACCACTTGTTCCTTTAGCACATTGTTGTTCTCCAATAAGTTTTGATTTACTTCCATTAACTTGAGGAGCTTGTCATTACTTTCTTACTCCTTGGCTTCCAAACACTCTACCCTAGTTTTAACATTCATCAATTCTTTCACATATAGTTGTGATGACCAAGTAAGAGGAGTGGTAGTGGGACTGTAAATTTCTATTTTAGTTCCCCCTTTTATGTTTTTTTAGCCCCTTGCTTGATTGTGTTTTACACACAGCATTTGTTTCTCTTTGGGTTTGATTTCTCCTTACTAGTTCCCATTTTGATCAGGAGAGCCTATGTCTCAAGATCCCTCAAAACTGTTTTGCATTTACCCACACTCATTTACCACTTTTACTTGTTGAAATAATTTTTACTTTGCCCGAATGATTTGTTTCCATGAGAATATAGTTTCAGCTATCCCTGTCTTGTTTGTCCCAAATTGGTTTGCAACTTGAGACTTCTTGGTAGTATTCCCCTATTCCAAGTTGCCTCTAAATCCAAATTGTTTTTTTACCATAATTAACCTTGCTGGGATCTGTTTGCTTTAAAAAGGTATGGTGTCTGGAAGCTTTGTCTTAACAAATCCTGACAGTCTGTTTGAAGTGTAGATTTTCCTGACAGATATGCAAAGGATGCCACATAAAAAATAAAACAAAGTAATGGATGTTTGTTTGCTCTAACCTTTGACGTTTTGTCTGTTGTTCCTGTCAGAAGTCTTCTGTGGAGCCCAGTCTACTTTGAATCTAGTGAAAGTCATTTGTGTCATAGACCCAGTCTGTTGTGGGTCTCGCAAAAGCTGTTCCCATCATTTGTCGTGAAGCAGGATAACAAAGGTAGCCATAACGAGATCTGAAACCCTAGATGTTGTTCTCTGCTTGTCACTTCCTTCTCTATTTATTGTTCTCTGCTTATTGCTAGTGTTTATTCTGTGGACCACAAAAATTTAATTTCAAAGCGAGGACCTTTTTTCTACACTCCTATGCATGACCACATCTGTTAAAGATCAAAAGTTGCATATCTTTGCAATGTTTCCACGTGTGCATACATCCATATATTATAAGAAACCTCTACCCCTTTGGTGTGATCACAATGTAAATTCTTTCGAAAAAATAAGAAAGGCATAAATACTAAATATAAATACTAAGCCACAGACATTCCACGTCATCACAACATGAAGACCTATTAAGTAGTGAAGAGTATAGCTGCGATGAAGAAATTCTACAGGGCTTGTAGTGGCAAATCTGTGGGTGGAGTGGATCGAGCAAAAGATTTGTTGTAGATGGAGCTGGAGCAAAAACAGAGTTGGATTTGATGAATTGTGACCCTTTTCTAAGCAAAAATGACGATGGAATACACTAGGTATATGAAATTCGCAGGGTTTAGCTTAAGTTTATCATTGGCCAACTTGTTCATAAGGATGTACATTAAAGATGTGAAAGTCGTCTGGCTAAAGTTGTGTTTACGGTTTCAACAAATTATATAGCACTTCCATTTCAAAAACTGAAATCTTTTACCCCTGTAAACAACATAATGGTCGACGCTTACAAATATCTGGTGGAATCTCCACCATAAATTACAAGGCGCAGGCCATATTGTACCATATACTCTCACCCTTTGATGTGAGCAAGACTATGCAGCGACAAAGCATTTATTTATATGTATTATCCTTATTGTCCGCAAAACTTATACTATGATTGCAACCAAATAAATGCCTAACTTAACATTAAAAAATTCAGTGAATCAACTCAAATATTATTATTTTATTTACTCTATTAAAAAATATATTATTTATCTTTGTAAAATATATATATATATATATATATATATATATATATATATATATATATATATATATATATCGTGTTAATCAATAGAATCTGATTGACCAATAGATTCAACAATAATTTCAAGATAAAACTAAATAGTTTCAAGAATATCCCTATAAGACTGATAAACACTTATACATGTATCAAAGATTTAATACTTCTAGAGTCTATATCAAAATAGTTACAAGAAAATCCCCATGAGACTAATAAATACTCGTCTATATAATAATTTCACAATTTATATCGAAATCAATATCATTTTTTGGGATAACTAGATAAATTTTTCCCCATAAACATTTCCTCATCCTTCGAGGATCAGGAATTTAACCGTTGAACATGATTCCTCTCGTACACGTAGTAAATTTAAATGTTTGAAAGTTATAATCAAAGCTTAAAAACCGTATCAAACACTCGGAAATTCACATAAAGCGCTAAAATTCGTTGGGTTTGGCAATGTCTCACCAGGCTTTGCATCAAAATGGTTCTTGATCAAGCCCTGATGCCTTGTGCTCACCGGCAATCTTCTTTATCGCATTACCAGGGCAATGCATGGCTAGTAAACTCATTCGCCCTGTAATTTGGCAGCCCTCATTTTCCACATTCAAATCACATTCTACATCACAATCCATCAAAGATGGTCCATTGAAGGAGGCATTCGATTCACTGTACCAACGAGGCAGAAAAACATTAGATCCTCGAGACTATGCTTCACTCTTGCAGACATGCACCCACATGAAAGCCATCTCAGAGGGCAGCCAACTTCATGCCCACATGCTCCTAAATGGGATTGAAAAAGCCCATTTTTTGGAAACTAAACTGGTGAGCTTGTATGTTGCCTGTGGGAGAATACCCAATGCAAGACTAATTTTTGAAAACATGTACAGCCAAAATGTGTTTGTATGGAATGAAATGATCAGAGGATATGCATGGAATGGGCCAGAGGAGGAGTCCCTTGCCTTGTACTACAAAATGCAAGAGGTAGGCATAAAACCAAATAATTACACATATCCTATTGTGCTCAAGGCATGTTCAACTTTATCGGCTCTGCAAGAGGGCAGACAGATTCATTACGATATAATTAGGAATGGGTTAGAGTCAGATGTTTATGTGGGTGCTGCCCTTGTAGACATGTATAGCAAATGTGGGAGTGTTGAGGATGCACGTGAACTGTTTGACAAAATGTCTGAACGAGATGTTGTGTCCTGGAATTCTCTGATTGCAGGCTATGCTCAGAATGGACGTGCCCACGAAGCGTTGAGGATTTTTCGCCAAATGCAGGAGGCAGATGTAAAACCCACTTCTGTTACCATGGCGATCGTGCTTCCCGTGTGTGCCCAGCTTGCAGATTTGGAACAAGGTAAGCTGCTTCATAACATGATTCTTACGGGTGGGTTCGAGTCACATGTCGCTGTGGCCACTGGGCTTGTAGACATGTATGCCAAATGCGGGCGGGTACAAATTGCAAGACGAGTGTTTGATAGAATGCCTACAAGAAATGTTATATCATGGACTGCAATGATTGCAGGATATGCACAGATTGGATATGGTAATGATGCTTTACTCCTCTTTCATCAGATGCAATTGGGATACATTGCACCGGATTTTCCGTCAATTGTAAGTGTGCTCCGGGGATGTGCCCATTCAGCATCTCTGCGACAGGGTAAGTGTATTCATGCCTACGTTGTCCAGAATGGATTTGATAAGGATATAAATGTTGGAAATTCCCTTGTAGCTATGTATGCTAAGTGTGGAACTATAGAGGATGCGCTTCAGTTCTTTGACTGCATGCCTAAAAGAGATGTGATCTCATGGAATGCAATGATTGCCGGTTATACCCAAAATGGGCATGCCTGTGAGGCATTGACACTGTTTCAACAAATGCAAAACCAAAATGTGAAGCCCGATGTTACGACCATGGTGAGTGTGCTCCCATCATGTGCCCATTTAGCTGCTCTACAACAAAGCAAGTATATCCATGGATACATACTTAGAAATGGACTTGACCTGGGTGTTTCAATGGGGAATGCTCTCATAGACATGTATGCCAAATGTGGAAGAGTAGAGATAGCTCATCGGTTGTTTGACAAAATGCCTGTAAGAGACGTTGTTTCCTGGAATGTAATGATAGCAGGGTATGGATTGCATGGGCTGAGCAATGATGCACTTATGCTTTTTTCTCAACTGGAACAGGCGGGCATTAAACCAGATCACATCACTTTTATATGTGTTCTATCTTCATGCACTCATGCTGGCCTTGTAGATGAGGGCAGGCAGTACTTCAATTCTATGAATAGAGACTATTGCATTACACCAAGGATGGAGCATTATATATGTATGGTTGACCTTCTTGGCCGTGCTGGCCATCTGGATGAGGCACAACACTTCATAAAAAGCATGCCTTTTGAACCTGCTGCTGGTATATGGGGTGCTTTGCTTGGTGCCTGCAGAATTCACTGCAACGTTGAGCTTGCAGAACATATAGCTGCACACCATCTTGAGTTGGAGCCTTATAATATGGGATGCTATGTGCTGCTCTCAAATATCTATGCTTCAGCTGGAAGGTGGCATGATGCAGCAAATGTGAGAGCAGTGCTAAAAGGCAGGGGGTTGAAGAAGAATCCAGGACGCAGCTGGATAGAGATTAAGAATAGGGTTCATACATTTGTGGGAGGAGACACATCACATCCTCAGTCAGAGAAAGTTTATGATGTATTGGACAGTTTGATTACAGAGGTGAAGAAGGAAGGATATACACCTGACAAGAGTTTTGTAAATCAGGACGTTGAGGAAGAGGAGAAAGAAAACATTATATTAACCCATAGTGAGAAGCTGGCCATTGCCTTTGGGCTTAGTGAAACAAGCCCTGGAATGCCTATCCAGATCACAAAGAACCTCCGCGTTTGTGGTGACTGTCACACTGCCATCAAGTTCATCTCCAAGATTGTAAGACGAGAAATTACTGTGAGGGATATAAACCGATTCCACTGTTTCAAGGATGGATTGTGTTCTTGTGGAGATTATTGGTAATGCTTATTACAACAATATTAATCTTCATACTTACACATGTTTCTCCCAAGGTTTCATCTAGAAATGCAGACTAATGATGCAGAAGCTATGCAATATGGTGGTACAAAGCCTCTCTATCAACCTGTCTAGGGGAACAGTAATATAAGAGAAGAGCTGCACATAATAATAATTTTTTATCATTACGTGACATCTGTAAAATCATGTAAGCCAGAGGCAGATTTCCTGAATGCTAGTGAGGGTGCTTCAATCATATTCTTCGACATAGTTAGGTGCCACAAACACCATTCGAAGCTAGACCATTTTATAACCCTTGAATAGATGCATAGGTGTCTGAAATGCATTTGCAAAGAAGGATGAGACACTAGAGTTGGAGATGAGATGGATGATTGGTTTCCCTTAAATACACTTGAATATTTATGCAGTTCAAACACCATAACCTCACAAGGTTTGGCGATTTTCAAGGAAAAGGTTTGAAATTCACCAAATTAAGGTGGCTTAAATGAATCGTTTAAGTTTGGCGATTTTATTTGGTTATCCTTTAAACACACCTGGTCAATCATAAAAAAGAAAAAACAAAAACAAATTAACCTCTTCGGCATGCTTTGCTTTCCTCTTATTTGGCCTCATGGTGAAGAATTTGCGCTCATGGTGTATTTGAAGCACAATTAGGTGCATCTTGCATGCTAGGAGTGCAAGGTGGTCCTATATGTTATAAGCTACCTTGTAGACAAAAAACAAGACATCTGACATAGTGGACCGTAAAAAGGACTTTCCTTTTTTCTTACATCCCATCGCTCTTGTTTGTGTCATGTGCTGGCATAAATGCCCTACTGGGATGGTGTTCAAATGTGTTCCTTTGCTTTGTTGTTGTCATCCATACCATATATCAAAGTTGTTTGGTGTTTGTTCAACACCTAAGTAATTGAATTCTAGGAATGATAAGATGTTTGAGGAGATGTGATTAGGATTTCTATTACAAGAGCAAAATGGTTAACATTCTTGAAATTATAGTAACTTAAAATGGTCTCTTGAACTTTATTTTTTGTCAATTTATAAATATTTGGCACACTAATCTATTTATAATTAATTTGGTTCAAATCGAATGATATTGATGTTCTGGTTGACTTATAAACAACGAAACCTCCTTTTTGCAGCCCCAAAGGAACCTTCATTTTCCTTTTGTACCTTTTGTCCCATTGCCTAGGCCATATTGTACGACCTTGACAGTCTCTCTGGACCATATTTTATGGCCCTGAGAGTTAATTTCCTGCACCTTTTTAACCAAACACGGTTGTTCACCCTTTTCGATTTTCCTCTCTTTTGTGGTTGGAAGTTGGCACACACACCAATATTGTGAAATTTGAATCCAACTCAACTAAAAAAAGACTAGAGTTGTATTTCATTTGGGCCTCTATTACACATCTAACATTGAGCATATTCTTTTGGCATGAAAGGCATATTATGTTATTCCAAGGTTCCCAGCGATTTTATTTTATTTCACGAGTTGACTGCTATAGGAATAGTTAGTGGATACAAGCCATTCAAACCCTAATCCGTGCCCCTAATCTATTTTCTTTGACAGTGTAGGTCAGAGATTCAAATATTGTTTTTTCCTACTATTTCTTACTCTTTTTTTTTAGGGAAAGGGAGAGAAACCACAGATGAGGGGTGTGTACTTGGGAAACGTTGTGCTCGTTGATGACCAGAAAAAGTGAGAGCTCCTTTTTGGCGAGGAAGGACTACTTGCAATAAGACCGCACTAAAACAACTTGTTTGTTAAACGAGTATGAAGGGTGGACTACCTAGCAATGCTAGATCCAAAAAGCGAAAGCTCCCTTGGATGGTTGTCAATCCACTCCCCTAATGATAAAAAGATTTGATAATAGAAATAAAATATGTTTACATTCAAATTGACAAGAAAGAAAATGCTTATGCCAAAAAGAAATAAAAGTATTTGTTTAATAAAAGGTAGCACGACAGATCAATACCATGCAAAAGTGGATCAAGGTTAGGTTCAGAGGATCTGAGCAGAGTCTGTAGACAGGTCAAAACCAGCAATAGGGTTTGATTGGGTGTGAAAGGGAAGGAAATAATCGTATGTTATTTTCGCGGTGACTGGTGACGGTTGTCCTAACCATCGACGGTTAGGTGACTGGCGACAGTTGCTATAACAGTCGACGGTTATAGTAACCAGCTACGGTTACCTGTAGGAGTGTGGTAGAAATTTTGAAGTGGGATTGGTGGGAGGTGGTTGATGAGCAGAAGGTAGAGTGTGGATTATTGGGGTGAGAGGTAATATATAGATGGTCTGATCCAAACAAGAAACTTCAGTACAGAAAAGAAATGCTAAAAACAACACGAGAATCACTGTATAATGTCAAATAGGTGATAGTTGAAATCTGAAGGAAATTGGGCAATATAACAATACTTCAGCCTTCAAAAGTCACGCGGACAGAGTTTCGGGGTCTTGGATGCTTGCACAAAGAAAACAAGGGAGCCTAGATGCAAATTTTTGGATCCTCATCTCCTCCAAGAGCTTTGCATTAATAGCACAAAATTGCTAAGTGAGGAGAGTGAAAATTGCTAAGTTGGGTGAGGATAAAGATGCCAATTCAAAGAGAATGAAAGTTGTAAGGTGTGCATGGGAAAGTTAGGCTAATCGTTGACGATCGACCCCTAAGTGTAAAAGGGTTAAAAATGGGTCTAAGAATGATGTTGCTAAAATGTTTGATAAAGGGTGCTTAGGAGCTTTAACAAGTGTAAAGGGTGTTTTAAAAGTGAGATAGCTAGGTGAATAGTCTAAGGTCAAGAACCGGTCCAGAGTGATGCGACATCGAAAAACTAGTCAAGGGGATGTTTTTGAGTGTCTATATTTTGCCCCTTTTTGTTGTGCGGCTTTAGGTAAATAAGCCGTAGAACAAAAATAGAGTGTTGACAGTCAAAGTTCAGTTGCCTCAAGTATGGGAGGAGGGTATTCCCCCTCAAATCAGGGGTTGATGAGGTAACACCAAAATCAGGTCATGGTTTGATAAACAGTAAAATGAAGGTCACGAGTGGGGTGAAAAAAAGGTTGGGGCATTTGAAATGTAAATACATGCACAACATGCAATGAAATGTGATAGTCAAAAGCACGCAAGGACAAAAATTGCCAATGGTGAGAATACATTCGGGTGCTAGGATAAATGATAAGGTAACCAGTCCTCAGTGTTAGTCATAGCTGATCGGGTTACACAAATCAAGTTGCCTAGAAAAGGTCGATGTTTACTCAGGTATCCAGGGTATGAAGTGCTCGAGAGAAAACATGAATGGGTTAGGTCACGCATAAGGTGGTGTGGAATGCAAAAGTTCATCATGGCAAAATTGGTCAAGGCGGTCATTATGACCAAAGCAAGGTCATCGCAAGGTATGTGGATAGGTTGGTGCAAACAAAAGCCAACAATGAGGTCGATGTGGGCAAATGGGTGGGTTGGTTGGTTGGGTAGGGAGTGGCTGAGATGACTCCTGATACACTAGGCAAGAGGATGTTGCCTACATAGTCCCATGGACAATGGATCCAACATGGACTTCAGGCCGAATGTAGTTCTTGATTGTTGAGAGAGAGGGTGATTCTCGAGTAAGTCAAGGGGTGTCAAGGAATGGGTTGCCCCATTTGGATGTATTAATAGGTGTAGTGTAGGTAGAAAAGGGGTGAGAAAGGTGGGTAAATAGAGTCGAACCCTAACCGTGGATGGTTAGGGGCAAACATCAATGGTTAGGTATCCATCGACAGTTGCGTGAAAAACCCTAAAACTCTGATAATTTTTTATTTCTGAGCATTTGGTACGAAGAGCGCATGTTAGTGCGTGGAAGTGTGGTGAGGTGTCAAGACGAGAGTGATGCATGTGATTAATCAAGTGGAGTTGAGATGGATGCTGGAGATGCTCGCGGTCAGGTGGCTGGACATGGACTCAGACGTCGACAACAGTCGTGAAACAAGGTAGGGTCCTCGTGCTTTTAGCTGATATGGATTATAATGGGTAAACTAGGAGTTATAAAATGTACATTGATGCATGTAAATGGTAGATTATTCTGGTAAGAGATGCCCAAGAGCTTGGGTATCCTAGGTTTTGAGGTTTGAGGAGTGGGTATGGGAATTTAGGTATAAGATGAGAGTGGTAAGATGGATGTAGGTGTGTATAGGGAAGTTAGAAATGGTGGGAAGGAAGCGGTAGGGTAGATTAGGGTTTTTTAGAGGAGGTTGGGGGGTCGAGGCTCGCCGTCGACGGTTGACCCTAGGGGTAAAAATGCCCCTAGGAGACCATCGACGGTTGGGGAGATCCGTTGACGGTCAAGGAGGAAGGGGTTTGGGTGGAAAAAGAAGTTTACGAAAAGGTGGGGGGCTTGATTGGTTTATAGAAACTGATTGACGAATAAGATTTGTATAGATGACTTTGCATAGGGGTATATTGTGGTTAATTTGATGAATGAGTTTTGTTATTTATTAATGTAGAATAAGTTGATGAACTAGTTAAGTATGTTTTAAAGTTTACTAATGTTGATTGGTTTATTAATATTTTGCGTTGAGAATAGGTTATGTTTTGAGTAATATAGATAATGTGTGAAAGATCATTGTGAAAAATAGGTTAATAGTATGGAGATGATAAATATTTGCTCTTAGAGATGAGGGTAGGGTAGAATGGTTACAGATGAAAACAAGTGTTTAAGTGGTGAACATTTTGTGGGGTGTATAGATGGGATAAAAGAAGAAAGCATTTGGGAAGTGTAGTATAGATAGTCGGTGAGAGGTAGGTAATTGTTTAAATGACCGTTTAGAATGGGATGCAGGGTAGGATAAAGGTGTTGTAGTTGTGAGAGATAGGCATAAGAAACAAAGGATAGATGAAATAGTGTTAGTATAGATGTAAGTGTTTTAATAGTGGTTATGGACATAGAGATAGGTCATTTCTTAATTCTTGATATGGTTGTTTTGCAGGCGCGAGATCAGATCTAACTGTGGGATCGAATGTTAGAGATCTTTGCAGAGGTATGAGATGTTATGTCAGTTGAGGATTGGGGACACATGGAGGTAGTTGGTTTCAGAGCGACGTGCCACTACCAATGCCTACCTAGGAATGCTACAATGATAGTCACCCTCATCGAGAGATGGGACTTAATGACTAACACATTCTGGCTATTGACGGGGGAGATGAGCATACTTCTAGAGGATGTGCATCGGATCACATGCTTGCCTATTCATGGGGACCCTATCTGCCACATAGAGAGTGAGAAGATCGACGAGTTCATATAGTACTTGTACGGGGATGATCGAGTAGATGCACAATTTCATGCAGGGGGATTCAGCGTTAGGCTATTATACCAGTGGGCCCTAGGAGAGAGGCACCTGTTGATGATGATGCAACTGGTGATGACTTATTATGCTCTATCAGATTCAGTTGGAGGGAGGTTCCCTTATGTTCTACTAGGGGTACTTGTGGAGTTGGTTCATGGGAGGATGATCTTCGGATGGGCCCAGGTTCTACTAGTGCAAATCTATAGAGAGTTATGGGGTTTCAGAGCACACCGGTGTTATGGGATCAATGTAGGGTTCGTGCTTCACTATTTGGCATATGAACACATATGGGTGTTGAGACCATTAGGCCTGCCTATAGAGGGTTACTTGCCGATAGATTACAGAGTCAAATTTTATCAGTGGAGGAGGGATGGGGTGATGACAGGTGGTGGTGGTGGTGCGAGAGATATTGATTGGTTTTGAGATGCCTTGGAGAGCTTGGCACCTGGAGATATAATGTGGAGGCCATACATGACTTGGCCTATGTGGGTTGGATATAGGTACCATACATATTCACAACAGAGTTGGAGCTGGGTGTATGGGAGGCAGGATGGTGAGACGGAGTGCATCCCATTTGAAAGAGTGTGTAGATAGTTTGGACTCATTCAGGGCATCCCTTCAAATTTTATATGGTACAGGAGGGAGGATGTAGAGTTTTTGTTACTAGAGCCACAACCACAGGAGGAGGAGTTGGATTATGAGGCGCTACCATTTAGAGATTGAGATGATTAAGGAATTATAGCTAATTATCCTACATGGTTTTAAGGTAGATACGTGACAACCAATTTTGGTTGAGGGGATGGGGGTCAGAGACCCATGGACATTAATCCAGCACAAAGACCAGCATAGGGTGATCCACAAGCAACAGTGGCACTAGCAGCAACACAAGCCCAAATTGTCATGTTACAGGGGCATATTGCCACTCTTCAGGGTCAGCTAGGAGGAGTGACAGTGTAGAGAGATCAGGGCCAGGCAGAGTTCACCACTTTACAGGGTCAGGTGGCCATTTTATAGGGGTAGGTTACCACAGTGACAAGAGAGTGGGACTAGACGAGGGCCTTGCTTAATTTAGTGACACAAGAGAGAGACTCTTTATAGCAGGCTGATAGAGTAGCGCTGGCACCTCCAAGTTTTGTTACACAAGCTAGATATCTAGCGGCCACACAGGAGTTGCATTACTATGAGGGAATTATGCTAGCACAGTGTCCTAATGAGCCGAGGTGGGGAGAGTATCAAGTTGGTTTGGCTGGTGGAGTAGTGATTGTGGCCCCAAGTTAGTGGGCTATGGCAGTGGGTCATCTGATAGGGCCTCCACTTGGGATAGGTACATGTATAGGTACTGGGACAGGGACAGGTACAAGTATAAGCACAAGTGCAAGTACATGTGTGGATGGGGCCAGCGGCAGTGGTGCCCCAAGATCGTGATACACATGGTGGAGATATTTTTGTTTATGATTTTGATACTGGCTCGT
This sequence comes from Torreya grandis, assembly GCA_037957365.1. Lineage (NCBI taxonomy): Eukaryota > Viridiplantae > Streptophyta > Pinopsida > Cupressales > Taxaceae > Torreya > Torreya grandis. The sequence continues at coordinate 3,126,937 of JARHVA010000649.1, forward strand.
GTGCCGAAGATGCGAGATGTATATGAGTGAGAGATATGTACATGTGTAGACACTTTATATATATATATATATATATATATATATATATATGATTCAAATGATTGAGATATTTTTATGCTATGTTTTTATGAGATGAATGCTTATGTGTTGAGGATGACTAATGTTAATTTTAGATGTTATAGATGATGATTATGTATGAGACTCATGATGTCGATGATTATCTTGCATAGTATAGGCATGTTATGATATATGAAGATTTGATTTTGATTATGATATGATGTTCTTGTTTTTTTATGTGATGGAAATGTTAGAGGTTGTTGTCTAATGTGAATTTTATGATATGTGTGTTTATTACGGATTATGATGTTGTTGTATGCTATGATAAGCTTAAAATGGTTTGAGAAAGAATGATAAGAGACAATGTCCCTGTGAACCAATATAAACAGAAAGAGACATGTTGGGTTCATTGGCAAGGACCCTATGGAACCAAGGTTAGATAGGATCTTAATGAAAATAAACCTTTGATAGGCTTCACATGAGGACATTTCTAGTGAAAAGGTATCATTATAAACACCATGTTACCAAGTGATCTCATAGTCTGTTGATTTATAGAGGGTAAAAAGGAGATGACGGATAAACAAAGAGAAAAAGGGATAAGATAGGAACCTAATGTGGATTTAATTACCATTTTTATAGGTGACCTAAGAACCAAAACAAACAAGTCCATGTCTTTACAAGGTGTAGACTAATCGATGCGGGAAGTCTACAAATATATATTGTGGTATAAGAGAATCAATTACGGCCCTTTGGTGGGATAATAGGGTCATGCATTGCTTGTTTTTATAAGAGAGGTGAAGCTGATCAATGCAAGAAGCTTCAAGGGCTTTGATTGAGCCAATTGTGGCTTTTATGAACAGATTATTTTTTGACATTTTGGCTTAGCCATCCTTCGAGGGAGTGGTCTAAGTATGAATAAATGTTTGATAGTTGTCCTTTGAGGGATCTGTCTATCTATCTTGATCGTATTTAGCAACCATCCTTCGAGGGAGCGGTCTATCTTATAAGAAATGGACCCAAATAATATGTTATATCCCATAGAGAATACTTGAATGTTTTCTTAGACATGGACCCATGTATCCAATCTTAGAGGTTGATCTTATTGGGGTAAGATGGTTACCACAATAGGTGGTTGATAGGTAAGGAAAAGTGATTTTTGGGAAATAAATGATCATGGGATTTCATCTAGTTAAAGACAAAAAGTATCCATAAGAACCATGCCATAGGTAGAGCTGTGGTACCCATGTTTAAGATTGGGCTAAAACTATGACAGATAATCACATGGGTTTGTTGTAATCAAATTCCCCCAAGAGGAATAGGGTAATAGGATAAGGAAGGGGTGAATCTCATAAAACCAAGGGGCGAGCTTAAGTTAGACCACAGGGTTCTTTTAAATCTCTCTTAACAGTAGAAAGGACGCATATGCGAAGCATTTATAGGTCTAAGTTTTTGTTTGCCTTATGATAAGCTCCTGACCCATACTTATGGGTGATGATATAGGGTCCAAGCCAATTGCAAGCAAATTTGCCCTTTTTACTTTTCTCCATGTTTGTTACATGTTGGTTTTCTTTAATGACGAGGTGTCCAATATTGAACTCCCATTCTTTTAGATGTTTGTTATAATCACGAGTGATATGTTCTTGGTAGATGCAAAGATGGTTAAGGGCAGCAAGGCGATTTTCATCGAATAATTCAAGGTGCATAAGGCATTCTTGACGATAGTCTTCTGAAAAATGATGTCGTGCAAGGATATACGAAGGGAGGGAATCTAAACTTCGAGAGGTAAGTCAACCTCTATGCTAAAGACCAGGGAAAAAGGTGTATCACATGTTGTGGTTTAGATACTAGTGTGGTAGGCCCATAAAGAGAATGGGATGTGTATATGCCAATCTTGTCCTGAAGCATTTACAACTTTGGTTAGCATCTTGGTGAGAGTTTTGTTAGAAGCTTCTACCTGTCCATTTGCTTGTGGATGATAGGGCGAGGAATGACTTAGCTTGATGCCAAAAGCATTGCAAAGGTCTTGAACTTTCTTGTTTTTGAAGGATTTCCCATTATCAGTTATGATTTTATGAGGGACACCAAAATGAAGAGGATGTGGTGATTGATAAAATCGATAATTTTTTTGACTTTGATGGAGATAAGGGGAATGGCTTCTACCCATTTAGTGAAATATTCGATAGCGGTAATGATGAACTGGTATTATTGAGATGAGTGAGGATTGATTTTTCCAATGAGATCAAGCCCCCATTGCAAAAAGGGCAATAATCTTTGGATACTTGAAGGCTGTGAGCAGGCGTGTGATGCAAGTTAGTGTGTTGTTGGCAGTTAACACACTTCTTTACATAGTCACAATAGTCCTGATTGAGGGTAGGCCAATAGTAACCCAAGCATAGGATTCTTTTAGTGACCATGAGGCCACTAAAATGTCCCCCACAAACTCCATAATGAGTTTCCTTGATGCATGGGGAATCTCATCACTACGCAGAAAACAGAGGAGAAGACCATCAAAGCCACGCTTATATAGGATTCCCCCTAGTATGGTATAACAAGAGGTACCTTGCACAAAAGCTTTTCTAACATTCTTTGAGAGGTCAGGTGCGATGACACCAAGGTTAAAGTAGTTAAAAGTTTGGTCATACCAGACGTCTGAAGGAGATGCCTCCACATTACAGGTGGTTGGAAGGTCCGAACTGGTATATGAAGGTTTGATGAAGCGATGGATTGTACCAAATAATTTAGATTGAATAGGTTGAGAGGGTATTTGAGATGCAAGGGAGGCCATCGTATCTGTGAATTTTTTAGTAGATCGGGGTAACAACTGGATCTGATAACGTTCAAAATATGTCAAGAGATTGTCAATGAGAAGCTTATACTTTTGTAAAATGTCATTCTTACATTGATAGGACCCATTGACTTGGTTGATCACGAGTTGAGAATCACCAAAGATAGAGATGGTTTTGATTCCTAAGGCAAGAGTGGTTTAGAGACCGATAACCAAAGATTCGTATTTTGCCATGTTGTTAGTACATTCAAAGTCAAGTTTGAAGGACAATGGAATAGGTTCTCCATGAAGAGGAATAAAAATTATGCCTGCACCCCCACCATGTTGGCATTTAGAGCCAGCAAAAAACATGGTCATTTGGTAAGGGGGTCTTCCTGAGAAAGAGTCACAATAGACTCATCTGGAAAGGTTAATGGAATGGGTTGGTTATCTGGGAGGGGGGCTTTAGCGAATTGGTCAGCAATGACCTACCTTTTAATGGATTTTTGGTGAAGAAACTCAAGATTGAACTCAGCCAGAAGCATGAGCCACTTAGCCATACACTGATTTTGATATGGCTTGGAGTGTATATACTTGAGTGGGTATAACATATGTTTTATGATTGAGAAGGTAATGACGTAGTTTAAAGGTGACAAAAATGAGAGCGAGACATCTTTTCAGGATGGGTATATCACGTCTCGTACTCCAGAAGCATGCAACTAATATAATAAATGGCTTGATCTTTTGTTTGTTCATTTCGATGAGCCAACATTGCACCTAAAGAGTGATCGGTGGCAGAGATGTAAAGGTAGAAAGGTTGGTCATCCCTAGGTGGGATAAGAACTAGTGGAGAAATCAGGTACTCCTTGAGTGAGTCAAAGGCTTGTTGACAATCTTTGGTCCATCTAAAGGAGCTATCTTTCTTTAGGATATGGTGAAAGGGTTGGCATCTATTTGATAACTGGGAGATGAAGCGATGGATAGATTGAAGTTTTCCTTGCAGACTACGAAGTTGTTCAAGGTTTGTTGGAGGAGGCATTTCTAGGATGGCTTTGACCTTAGTAGGATCAATTTAAATTCCATGGAGGGAAATGATAAAGCCAAGGATTTTTTTGGAAAGAACCCCAAAAATGCATTTTTTGGGATTGAGTCAGACATAGAATTGGATTAGTCGATCAAAAATGATAGCAAGAATAGCTAAATGGTCATCGCGGTGTTTGGATTTCCTAAGGAGATCATCCACATAATCTTCTACAATCTTATGGATAAGATCATGGAAGATATAGGTCATGGCTCGTTGATAAGTTGCACCTACATTTTTTAAAACAAAAGGCATGACCCGATAACAGAAGGTTCCCCAAGGAGTAATGAAGGCAATTTTATGTTGATCTGAGGGGGCGATCAGGATTTGATTATATCCTAAAAAGCCGTCCATGAGGGATAACATCTTGTGGCCTGCAGTAAGATCAACTATTTGGTCGATATTGGGTAAAGGAAAGTCATCTTTGGAGCATGCAAGGTTAAGGTCACGAAAATCCACACAAAGATGGAGTCCCCAAGTGGGTTTAGTAACGGGAACAATATTAGAAACCCATTGTGGATAATCAATGGGTTGAATGAAGTTGATGGACAGAAGACATTGAAGTTCTTCTTTGACAAGAAGAGCTATGTGATGTTACATTTTATGAAGCTTTTGTTGTACCAGCTTAACCTCAGTATGGGTAATGATGTTATGGAGTGCGATTGAAGGGTCAATCCCAGGCATGCCCTGATAAAACCATGCAAATGCAATGCTATGGTCTTGAAGGAAGGCAGGATAATCCTACTACTCATTTTAGTTTAAAGATTGGCCAATTTTAATGATAAGAGGGTCCTCCTAGGTCCCCAAGTTAACATTGATAGTTGATTTGTTGAGTATGATTTAGTTTTTAGAAGGGAGAGATTTATGGATAGAAATATCTCCTACACCAAGGTATGTGAGGATGGAATCATCATTGTGAAGCTGAATGGTATGAATGGTGGGTGAATCAAGGTCAATCAATTTGGGATGGATGAGAGGAAAGGTTTTAGTTTGGCCATCTTATTGATAAGTCAATGGGCCTAAGCTAATGGTATTGATTAAAAAAAAAGTTGGATGGGATGATATTAGAGTCTTTAGATTGGAAAGACGAACTGGGTGAGGATGGAATTACTTCCGTACGGGTAGTAATAGGTTCTGGTGAGGTGGGATCTTTTGGTGGTTTGAGTTCGATCCCAAAGAACTCACGAGGTTTCTAAGTTTTGATAATGGGTAATTCGTGAGGTCCTTTTTTGTAAAGGCCCATATCAAATCCTTTCCAAGCACAATGATGAAGATAGGTTTTGGCAAAGGATGGATTGCTTAGATAGGAAAAATTGGAAGTGAAAGGTTGAATATATGGAGCGGTGATAGGATCGAGGAGTGGTCAATCAAGTCCCCCATAGACAAAATATGTTTGATTGTTGGGAAGTCCAAAGGGGATGATGGTTCCTATGTTGGGATCATATGACGGGTCATTTTGAAGGTTCCCATATTCATGTGGAGTGAGAAGAGCATCTAAATCTAAAAGTTGATATTCCCCAAGGGAGAGACGTTGGAAAGTTTATGCCAAGGAGTCCTCAATGGGAATATGGGAAGAAGAGATAGATACACTAGTTGAGGCTTCATCATTATTTATGGTAGAAGCATCTTAGGTCATAGTTGGTGGTATGGTTGTGGTAATGGGGTTGGTTGATTGTGTGGGAGATGAATGTGGAATAAGGACATTATTAGGCCGATAAGTCATGTTGCAAGATGTAAAAAGACTGGGATCAACCTTGATGGTTATAACCTATCCTTCATGTTCGAATTTGACACAATAGTGTAAAGTAGAGGGGACACAACTCATAGATTGGATCCAAGGGTGTCTGAGTAGAATGTTATATTGGAACTCACCCTCTACAACATAAAATAGCTCAGGAATAGTGTGAGGCCCCAAGCGTATTTGAAGTACTATGGTCCCCAAAGTAGTGGCCATTTTGTCGTTGAAGGAGCAAAGAGTCATTGTTCTTTCGGCCATGATGTTCTTTGGTAAACGTAGTTGATCTAAAGTATGGGAGGAGATTATGTTGATGATGGCTCCTATATCAATCATCACCCTTTTGACATGGGTTTGATTAGTGTATACAATGACAAAGAGAGGAGGATCAAATTCTTCAGTGTGATGGAGGTATCTTAGAATCTTGGAAGGTAACAATGGATAAATCTTGGAGGGCTCCAACAAAGGACGCAAGAGGTTGAGGGTCATTTGGTTGAACCTCTATGGATTATAGAGCCTCTATCAACACCTGATGGTGATGAGATGACATGTTGATTAACTCATAAGGACTCATCTTGACCAACGTTTGGTGGAGTTACTTCAACACAGTTCGTTGAATGGATTCAAGAGGCTTAGACAAAGGGGCACCAAGGATGGACACCTTGGGCCTTGGTGATGGTGTAGGTGAAGGCATTGGTGTTGGGGATTGGTTAGAAGGTTGAAAGTTCGAACGATATGTCCATGGAATGGATGCATTGGTTCTTCCTTTACCCTTTTGTTGAGCCTAAGATCGGGTAATCATGTGGATGGTATGGACAACATACTCGATTGGACTAGGTGATGGATTCAGTTCCTCCCCCCCCCCCCCCCCCACTTTTATATGAAAATGGGGAAGCAGGTGTTGGTTGGGATGATGGTTGGATTAGTTGAGTTGGCAGTTTGGTTGGTAAGGTAAGTGAAAGTGGTTCATCAGATAACATATTATCATCATCATAAAAGCGATGAACAAGAGCTTGGAGAGATTTGCAGTTCTTCATGTCATGTCCTGGTGTCTTATGGTATGCAAATATATGAGTATCATCGAACCAAGAGGGTTTGGTATTGGAGGGGGTGAATGGCTTAATAGGTGGAAGTTTAATGGTGAATGTTTGTAACAAACTATATAAAATAATGGAGTAAGATTCCTTCAGAGGTGTTGGGGGTGTTGCAATGCTTGTCAAGGAAATAGGAACATTATTAGGTGTGGTATTAACCTTAGAGAGGGTAGGTGGTTGGGAAACTTTGGTAGATGGTTTGGGTTGGATTGGCTTACTTGTGATTGGGTTACTAGTGGATGGTTTTGAAGTAGAGGATGGGGGGTTGATAATAGGTGAAAAAGTGGAGGGGGATAAACTATCTAAGAATGATGAAGAAGTCAATGGCCTGGGTGGTGGAGTAGGCATAGAAAAGGGAGTTGGTTTAATTGAAGCAGTATAAGTGACTAGGATGGTAGAAGGGTGGGGTCCCAAAATAGATGGCAAATGAGAATGGGGTGGCAAAGGTCGAGCTCGAGGATGAGGTTTATGTAACTGCACACTTCGATCCATCTTCATTAGTGGCTTGTTAGGAGGATTAAAGGGGGTTAAGTCCAATCTGATGGGTGGATGGGAGATGCTAGGTGTGGGAAGGATACCCAGATTCTTGACTAGTTTAGCAAGAAGATTATGAGATGATCTAGGTGGAGGTGGGTGACATGGTTCTCTCATGTCTTGGGAGAAAGAAATGTTTGATGATGGGGTGATAACCAGTTGGAGAGTGGATGCTAACGAGGTCAAGGATTCAATTCTATTTTGGTATGGGAACCCAAACAGTACCAAAAGGTGGTAGGTTAGGTTGTGAGGCAAATTCTAGACTTTGCACTAACTGAGAAAAGGGCTTGTAAATGGGTTTGGGTCCTTGATTAGTCATTTCAAATGTTAAGCCCATGGGTGAAGAAGAGGGAATGGTTCCTTCATCTTTACTTGAGTTAGAAGGTTCCAACATGATGGTTGCTTTTGGGGTGATTAAGGGAGAAAATGGTTGTTTGATCGTGGGTGTAGGTACGGTCCCAACTCCTTCCTTTGCTAGGGTGTCCAAAGGAGAGGAAGGGAGTTCCACTATTTCATTTGATGGGGTAGAAGAAGAGGTGGTTAAAACAACAACTATTTATATGAAAGGAGAACCAGGCATGGGCATGATTTGATCAAACAAAGATGTTGGGGCTATAGATCCTTCTATAAGAGGTGAATTTGCTTCTTCCATATGTGAGGTTGGTAGAGGAGCAATAGAAATGTGAGGCTCATACCCCATGGGCTCATTTATGATGACATTAATTATGTGTGCCTCATGAGATGAAGAGGGCTCAAATTGATTGTCATGGGGTTGGGTAAGTGGAGGATGGTTAGGAAAAGGTTCGTTAAAAATATCAAGAGAATGGTTGGGAGGTGCGTTAGGGTTGTCAAACGATAATTCTCCATTATCAATCAGGTTTTGTATAAGACTTTTAAAAGTGTTACATTGATTTATGTCATGTCCAATGACTTGATGGAAAGCACAATGGTCATTTTCATTATACCACCCAAGCATGGGGCGAGAGGGGTCAAATTGTTGGGGTGGCTTGATTGATGGAAGTTGAATAAGGTTAGATTTGGGTAGCTTGTCCAGTACATAGGCATAAGATTCTCCTATAGGTTAGAATTGTTTTGGAGAGGCACAGTTTCAGTTTCGGTTTGGTGGATAAGTGGGGTTAGAAGGAGTGGTTTGACATGGTTGATTAACAGGCGAAGGTGGGGCAGATTTTAGCACCATCGAGTTGGAAAAATCTTTGGCTTTAGAATTGGATTGGTTGGTTGTCTTTGTGGAAGAGGGATCATTAGGTTTGGATCTATAATTATTATTTTACAATTTCAATTTACCCTCATCTATGGCTTGGTTCTCAAGTTTGCATTCCATTGTGAATGCTTCATCAAAGGTTCTAAATGTTTGCAGCTAAAGGGTGGAAGCGATGTGTTTTGTGCAACCCCTAGAAAAAATCTCAATGAGTTCCATTTGGGGTAGTGAAAAGGATAGTTGATTAATGAGACCTCACCATCATGAAATAAAGTGACAATTGATTCATCATCAAACTGCCTAATGGAAGACTCGGAGGTTTTTTAGAGAGGAAAACGCGAGCTGAGCGCATGGGTGCTTCCTGTGACTGGTAGCCAAGCTAGGGCATCGGGCCCTAGCTTTTTCTTGATCTGTGCTAGCCTGCGTGGGATACGGAAGCGGATAAAGGTGATGGGGTACAATAGGCGGAGGAGATTGCTTCAGAAACGGAGGAGAACAAAATACAGTGACAATGGCTTTACAGGGGTCGACGCAGACCAGGCTGGAGAAGAGTTATAGGGAGGTTGTAGGGAAGGGGTGCCAGGGGGAGTGCCAAAGAATAGGGACAAGTATGGAGGTTAACCAGATTCCTGAAAGCTCTGCCACTAACACAGTGGGGGGATTACAAATTTCCAAGGTAAATGGCTGCCTGGAGCGCTGCCAGGAAAGACCTAAGCTTGTAATTCCATTTGAGTTAATTGCTGAGGATGTGGAGTATTTCTCCAAACATTCACTTTACTGTAAATTTCTGGGGATGAGAGTCTCTCTTCCATTCCTGGAGAATTGGGCCAGGCGTGTGTGGGAACCAGAGGGAGAGATGGAGGTAACGCTGCTGGCCAATAACTTCTTTATGGTCACATTTGTGTGTTTAGCTAACAGGAACAGGGTATTTGAGGGAGGTCCATACTTCTACAATCAGGTGGGGCTCTTTGTTAAGCCTTGGCATGCTAGCTTCAATCCCACTGAAGAATTACCAAATAAGGTTCATGTATGGGTTAGGCTGCCCAGAATGCCTATTGAATGCTGTCGGAAGGATGTTCTCCAAATGATTGCGTCAATGCTTGGAAAACCTGTGGGTTCTTCTACACAAACTCTAGGTAGGAAAATCATGACCTTTGCTAGAATCTGTGTAGAAATTGATGTAAGTAGGCCACTATCGGATGCTGTTGAGCTTTGTGCGGGTTCATACTCATGGGTTCAGCAGCTGGATTATGAGATGCTCCCTTTTAGATGCCGATTATGTCATGAATATGGACACCTGGTTAGGCGCTATCCTAAAGCAAAAATGAATGACCAGAAGGCTAGACCCAAGCTCCACCGAATAACATTGCCAGTGTGGACAAGGGAAAGAAGATTGGGCCTAGTATTGGTAAGGACTTTGAAGGCTTTGTGCAGGTCAAGTCTAGAGGCCGAAATAGAGGGTTAAAGAGATCCTTTATAGAATGAACGGAGGAGGATTCAATTAATAGATTTGGGATTTTGGAGGATTTGGGACAGCAGGAGGACTGCACGGATTTATTTAATGGTGGGCAAGTAGTGGGAGGATCTGGAGTAGAAGAAGACGTTGCCATGGACAAGGGAACGCCCCCTGAGGAGGCTGTCCTTCCTATGATTATGGAAGAATAGAATGGGGAATGACAACTCATTGAAGCAAATACTGGAATGGGTTCAGATTTTGAAGCCCTAATTCCTTCGGTTCAAGTTGAGGTGCCTAGGATGGAGAAGAAAGGTAAGGCCTCTTCTCACTTAGGCATTTTACAGAAGGAAGGGAAAAAACCAGTTTCAGAAAAAAATATTAAATTGGGAAGGAGAAAAGATACGGAGAGGATAAAGATGATTGGAAAAAAACTGGTTGAGTCAGGTGCGGTCAAGACCTTAGACTCCCATTTCTTGCCTCCATCTAAATGATTATTATATCATGGAATGTGAGGGGTTTGAACAACGGCCCTAGACAAAAAGCCGTTCGGGAGTTGATTAGAATTCAGTGTCCAGATATTCTTTTTTTGCAGGAAACTAAGGTGTCAGTGGATTTCATGATGAGTCTGGTTCCTAGGCTTTGGAAGCATGGATCTTGTCAATGCGTTGGGGCACAGGGAACCTCGGGCGGTGTGGCTTGTCTTTGAAATCCACGCAAGATCCAGTCGGTTTCATGGATAGCCTTCAAGTCCTCTCTTTCTTTGGTATCTTTATGCAGCGAATCCAGGGAGCACATTCTCCTATCCAATGTCTACGCACCCACGGATTTTCAAGGAAAGCAACAGGTTTGGAACAATATCCATCTTGTCCGAAGGGGCTTTCCCTTTTTGCCATGGATTATGGCTGGTGATTTCAATGCTATAATGGACCTATCGAAAAAAATGGGAGGTAATGCCAGATTGGAACCTTCTTCCTATTTGCATCGCGACAAAGCCTTGGAGCACAACCTGGTGGACATCAAGCCATACAATGGGCGGTACACCTAGAATAATAAGAGGGTGGAGGATGACTTTATTGCAGAGCGCATTGACAGGTTTTTGACTTCTTCATATTGGATGGGCGGCTTATGGTCATTGAACTTCAAAATATTGGATTGGAGATGTTCCGATCATTGGCCTATTAAGCTTCATATTTCATCTAATTGTTGGCAGAGGAACCCGACTTTCAAATTTCAACTGATGTGGCTCAGAGATCAGTCTTTATATGATCAAGTTGCTAAATGGTGGAGAACTGGGAGACCGGTGATTGGGACATCAATGTATACTTTTGCTAAGCTCCTCCAATATGTGAAATATTAGCTTAAAAGGTGGAATGTTTTGAGCTTTGGGAACATCTTCCAAGAAAAGAAAGAAGCACAGGAAGAGTTAAACCTGATTACCAGAATAATTCAGGACGAGGGATTGTCGGCATCCTTGCTGAGAGACGAAGCACGGGCTATCAAGCGGGTGGAAGAATGGGAGCTGAGAGAGGAGGTGTTTTAGAAGCAGAAAGCCCGGATTGAGTGGTTACAGGAGGGCGATAGGAACACGGCCTTTTTTTTCAACTCGATTAGAGATAGGAAGCATAACAATAGAATAAGGACATTGGTTTCGGGTAACGGTGTGACTCTCTTGTCCATGAGAGCCATGTGTGATGAAGCTATCCAGTATTTTGCTTCTTTGTTCAGCGAAGATGGCCTGGTGAGTACTGATGCTGAAGAGCAAATCCTATCATGTATTCCCAAGCTGGTCTCTGGGGAGATGATGGAACAGCTGATGCACCCTATCAACTTGGAAGAGCTCCAAAAGATTGTTTTCATGATGAAGAAGGGTAAGGCTCCTGGCCCGGATGGTTTTTCGATTGAATTTTTCCAAAAATTTTGGGAGATCATCAAATTTGATCTTTTAGCTATGGTTCAAGACTCTCAAAGCAGTAAACAGATGCTTCGTGCCTTGAATTCGACATTCTTGGCGCTCATTCCGAAGATGAAAGATGCTGACCACCTTGGTCAATTCAGGCCGATTTCACTATGTAATGTTGTCTATAAGATTATCTCTAAGTTGATTGTGGAGAGACTGAAGAAGTGGTTAGGAGTGCTAATCTTTGAGGATCAGAGCGGATTTGTGGAGGGTCGACAGATTCTTGACGGAATTGTGATAGCTACAGAAGCTATTCATTCCATGTCCCAATCCAGGGAGAAGGCAATGTTTATGAAACTGGACATGTCCAAGGTTTATGATAGGGTTCTATGGTCCTTTCTTCAGAAGGTTTTGGCAACCTTTGGATTTGGAGAGGAGTGGATCTAATGGATTATGAGTTGTGTGAGCTCGATCTCATTCTCAGTTTTGGTGAACGGGGAGCACTCACAACTCTTTGGCGCTTCGCGGGGGTTGCGGCAAGGGGATCCTTTATCTCCATATTTATTTCTTCTTCTGGCTAAAGGTCTTGGGAGACTTATCAGAAAAAAGACAGGAGAAGGGGTGATTCAGGGATGGAGGTGGGGAGGCAACCTTCCTGCTCTTTCTCACCTTCAGTTTGTGGATGATGTGGCTTTGTTCGGGTTGGCCAACATGAGGGAGGCTTCCAACTTTCGCAGTAGTCTGGATGCCTATTTGGCTGCCACGGGGCAGGTGGTTAATGAAGAGAAATCTTCTATTTTCTTCTTGAACACTCTGCCACTTATCCAACACAAGGTGGCAGACACACTTCGATTTCAAATTGGTAGGCTTCCAGTTCTTTATCTGGGCATTCCACTATCTGTTGGGCGGCAGTCTAAGGACACGTGGCAAGGAATTCTTGATAGCTTCAGAGCCAAAGTGAACCATTGGACTAATCGATGGTTGTCCTTTGCGGGACGTGTTCAGTTGATTCAGTCAGTGGTTCAGGCGCTCCCTATATATAGGTGTATGCTTCAGGTGGCGCCAGTGGGTTTTGTTCAAGATCTCGATTCCTTGGCAAAATGATTCTTATGGTTCGGCAACTTATCTTTGACGAAATGGAGCTTGATCCGATGGGAGATTGTCTACAGTCCTAAGAGGCTGGGTGGTTTGGGCTTGAGGGTGTCCCTTTTGGTTTGTTCGGCCTTGGATGCTAAGTTATATTGGAGATGGTGTACTGAGCAAAATCACATTTGGGCTAGGATCATGGCTTTTAAGTATTGTACTGGGACTCCTGCGAGGGATATCCCTAGAATAAGCTTGACGAGTAGTGGATCGGTTATCTGGAATACGCTCAAGAAAGGTGCTGCTTTAATTAAGTGCGAACTATTCTGGATTTGTAGGGGAGGAGAGGAAGCGCAATTATGGTATGATTCTTGGGATGGATTTCCACCCCTGGTGGCTCAGTACCCTCATCTCGAGGGCTTGGCACGGTGCTTCAATGAGGCTGGTTGGGACAAGGTGGGCGACTACAAAACCTTCCTACTTCAGGATCATCTGACGGTGGCGAGATGGAAGGAGCAGGAAGATTGGCCAATTATGGACACGAGGGAGGAATGTGCCGAGCTACAGACGATCTTGGCTACACGGCTCTGTTGTGCTCTCAGAGGAAAGGATTTGCTGGCTTGGGCGCCTCATCCCAAGGGGAAGTACACTGTGGCTGCCGGTTACCAGGCGCTGATTGCGTAGAGATGGGGTGATGGTGGGGAAGTGCTGTGGTGGAAAAGAGTGTGGAACAACATTTCTTGGCCGAAGTGCAAATTTTTTATTTGGACTTTGACATGGAACCGTTGTTTGACTTGGGAGAATATCAGACGGCGTGGTTTTGCTGGACCTTTTTGGTGCGTCCTGCGTCAGGGAGTGGAGGAGGATTCTCCTCACCTATTTTTTGGATGCCCCTTCACTCTTCGACTGTGGCATGCTTGGTGGGACACCTAGAGATGTCAATGCCTGCATGTCTCCTCATTAGTTGAGTTTTGGGCAAGTTTGGGCAGGCCGCCTCATGCTGTGCACTTTCTCCAGGAGGCGTGGTATGCTGGTCCAATTTTTTTGATGTGGCAGATTTGGCTGGAGTGCAACCACCAAATTTTTCTAGGTGACAAGTTGGTGGTTCACCAAGTTTGGACAAGGATTATTGGCATGATACAGGAAACTGTGGAGGCTAAGAGCGAAATTGCTCTTCCTTTGGCGCAGGGGGATGCTGATTTGGTGAAGAGGCTTGGCTTTTCGACAATTTCTCCGGCCACTGCTAGTGTCAGGCGTGGTTGTAGGAGGAAGGATAAAATACAGTGGAATGGGAAATGGACCCCTCCCTCTGAAGGTTATTTGAAACTTAACACGGATGGCTCGGCCAAGGGTTGTCCAGGCTCGGCGGGGATTGGTGGGATTGGTAGGGATCACTTGGGCACTGTTGTTTTCATTTTATCCATCCACATGGGTGAGCAGACGGTGAATATGATGGAGGGAGTTGCTCTTCTATATTCGTTACGGAGGGCCTATGAGCTTGGCTGGCGTAAGGTGGAGTGCGAGGCTGATTCACAAATTTTGATAAATTTGATTTGGGAGAGGAAAGTTGAAGTTGTGAGCTGGCAATTATCTGTGGTGGTGCAGCAGATTCTTCAGATAAGTATGCTTATGGAATCCGTTTCCTTTTCTCACATCCCGAGAGAGTGGAACGACGTAGCTGACTATCTGGCTAAGTGGGCTTCAGGGAATGTTGGGGGACATAGGGTGGATGATAGGGCGTTGTTGTCGGAGGAGGTGAGTAAGGACCTAGATAGACTTCTTAGGGAGGATGATGAAGTTGGTGGTTAATGTTGGTGCTTAGCACATTGTTCATTGTTTTTCATGGTTTTCTGGGGCTACGACCCTTTGCTGTAATCTTACTTTTCAAATTTAATAAAGTTTTTACCCCTTTTATTAAAAAAAAAACTGCCTAATGGAATAGAGGTTGGTTATGGAGACCTTGGATATATTGATAGAAAAATGTTCTAAGAAAATTTAGGCGAGTTGGGAGAATGAAAAGATAGAATGTCTAGGAAGGGCACTATACCAATCCAAGGCGGGCCCTGATAAAGACATAGGGAAGGCTCAGAGAAGGAGGCGTCATCATATGTGATCAAGTAACAAGAATGGTGAAATACCCTCAAATGTTGTTGAAGATCCTCCTTACCTTAAAACTTCGAGAATTTGGGGAGCTCCCATTGAGGAGGATAAGCATGAATCAGGACGAAAGGGTTGATAAGTTCGTTATAGATTTGGTCATAAGATAAAAGGCTATGGGACCTAGAGATAAATGACTCATGTTGGGTAATATTATCCATGAGCATCCTTATTAGGTCGGGTTGGGGTTGGGCAACCACATAATTCAATGGTAAGTTTTGTTGAGGCTGAGTTGCAACTATGAATTGGTATGTGGCAGGAGGTATGGAGGTAGACACATATTGGTATGTGGTGACCTGAGGTTGGGATAGTGCCCTAGAAAGATTGATAGGCATTAAGGGTTGTGTGGAAGGTGAAATATATCCCAATGGGTTAGGAATATATTGATACAGTGATGTGCGGCTTGCAGGGGATTGGATAATGGTTGGTTTGGGGGTATATTTAGGTTGGATAATGGAGACACAATTTGGGTTGGGAATGCCAAAGTGCCTATAGGTTGTTGATGGGTAGTTACCCAAGTGCTAATAGGAGGAAGTGTTTTTGGTATGGAGAGTACCAAGTTTTAAAGTGGGGTAGAGGTTGGTACATTGGTTGAGGTTGTGGGAATGGTAGAAATGGGTGTGGAAGACATCGAGCTAACAAGAGGGGTAGAAGTGACAAAGGGTATAGTTGAGACAACATTAGAGGTATTGGTTGGGGTAATAGGTGTCTCGGTGGTGGTGGTAGATGAACTAATGGTAGAAGATGAAGCTTGGCTAATAGAAGGTTGAGATGATGTAACACCAACCATAAGGTGGTGTGGCATACCATAGGGTAGATCCATGGGAGGAACCGAAGTCATTGAAGTATGATAGGATAAAGTATTAAGATAGTGTTTCAAAGCAACCAAGTTATTGTATAGAAAGGTGGAAAAATATGGATCGCCTTCATGAATCATGGGAGGCACCGTAGGAGGGGGAGAATAATGCAATGAAACATGGGGTGATCTATCAACATCTAAGGTGTAATCCATGGATGAGGATGAAGAAGAAGATGGTGGTTGGTTGTTTTGATTTCTCACTTGTTGTTTGGTTAAGACCATATGAGAAATTGGAAATGGATAATGAACCTCTCACCTCAAACAATGAGCAAACAAAGAAAAGCCCAAAGTAAGCAAAACACACACTAAAAGTGCAATTAATCTTAAGATTTATTTTAAGTAAATTTTGGCTTATGCCTTAAAGAGTGTGAAAAAGGAAATTGGCTTGTAAGTTAGGTACTAGAAGATCCATATAAGAATGCTTTCAGGTTAAGTTTTGGCACTTAAAAAATCCGCACTAGACTAGGTATGTGGCTTGGTACTGGGGGCTTGCTCCCTGCACTTCATGAACCTAAAGCTTAGCTGGGCCTCTTAGCTAATATATACCATTTGTATAGAGTTTATAATCCACTAGAGAACAAAGTGGGTCCTTCTCTTGGTGATGAAATCCATGTGGGATTGTCGGGTAGGGTAAGGTGATCCAAAGGGTGATGAAATCCCAATGGGCCTTGTCTCAAGTAAGTTTTTATGTTTATTTTGTGCAAGTGGTTTGGTAGTGTAACATATGTGTGCTATGATTAATTCATAATGAATTTAACTAATCTAGGTGAGCTAATCATTAAGCAAAAAAAATGATGGATGCACTCAATTTTAATCTAAAATATTTTTTTTGATGTCTTTATATGAAAACAAGAAACAACTAAAAAGCTAATGCAAGATGCAAAATGCAACCTATCCATAAGATGATTTTTTTTATAGATTTTTTAGGAAGGAAAAAAATAAAATTTCTATATTTTCAAATTTAGAAATAACAGAAATGCAAGAGCATGAATTTTCACTAATACAACTATATGCCTAAAGAGAACTACAAACCTAGAAGGGGTCCCAACGGGCGTGCCAAAATGTTTCCTACTATTTATTACTCTATTTTGTTTGGAAAAGGGAGAGAAACAATAGATGAGGGGTGTGTACCTAGTAAACATTAAACTTGTTGATGACCAGAGGAAGTGAGATCTCCTTTTTGGTGAGGAAAGAGTACCTGCAATAAGATCACACTAAAATAACTTGTTTGTTAGATGAGTATGAAGGGTGGACTGCCTAACAATGCTATATCCAAGAAGCGAAAGCTCCCTTGGATGGTTGTCAATCCACTCCCCTAATAATAAAAAGACTGGATAACAGAAATAAAATATGTTTGCATTCAGATTGACAAGAAAGAAAATGCTTATGCCAGAAAGAAATAAAAGTACTTGTTCAATAAAAGGTAGCACGATAGTTCAATACCATGCAAAAGTGGATCACGGTCAAGTTCAAAGGATCTGAGCAAAGTCTATAGACAGGATAGAATTAGAAATAGGGTCTGATTGGGTGTGAAAGGAAAGGAAATAATAGTCTATTGTTTTCCCTGATAGTGACAATTGCAAATACATAGAAGTTGTGACACACAAACTAAGGGTAGGGAAGTGAAGAGTAGATCTAGATGAACAAAACCTAAAATTTAATTTTTTTTATAAACATTTTATTTGGATTGGAAAATTATGCTCCAAACACATGTTGGGAGAAAAGTGTATGGCCCTAATAACTATCTCCAACTTGATCCAAAATTTAGGGATGTGAAGGACAAGAGCAAGGGAATAAAACCTATGAATCGGTTTTTTAGTTCCCAAACATTTCATCGATATTGTAAATTTACGATCTATAACCTTGTCTGAAACAAAGTTTATGGTCCCAACAACCTCCGCCGATCAATCCAATTTTTTGGGTGACAATCATCATAGCTTTGACTATGTGTTTCCAATTCAGATTTTTGTGACATGCTTTCTACAACATTTTACACAAAGACACACCATTTATATCCCTTCATATTTATTGTATTACAGTTTCATTTACTTATTAGCCATTATTATTATTTTCTATATATATTATGGATACTTAACTAAATATAGTTTATTTATTTGTATTACATTTTTGTGAACCTGCATTGTCTTGCACTTCCTAGGGTTCAATTTATTTAGGGTATTGATTTATATTGTGTTGAATCTCAATTTCCACATGTTTTCTAGGGTTTATTTTATTACATGCCTTTAAATCTGAAAACCTATCTCTATTTTATGCTTGAATTCCTTGATCCTAAGCCCTAGGTCATTCTAGTTAGTGATTTTTTAAAAAACCCTAGCATGCTTCATTTCATTTGGTGTATTTCCTCATGTTTGATTTATCTTATCAATATTGAATAGATTGAAGATTATATTTATGTCTTTTCATGGGATTTGTGTGAGTTTAGATCTCTAGGAATTTGTCATTTTTTTAAGATTTATCATTTCAAACTCAAGGCATTTGCTATAGGATCATTTTTTATATAATATTTTTTGTTTGAAAGTTTATCTTGCAATGAATAACAATACCTCTTTAATAAAGACTAATTTGAGATCTTCTCATAAAGCCAAAATTTTATTCTCTCAAATTGATAATTACATAGTGCAAGACCCTAACATTCTATTGGAAACTATCATTACTTATTCGAAAGGGGTTCTTAGTAAACATACATCATATCATATGCTTTCACATAAAGTTTTAAGATTGAATCCCATTCCAAATCCTTATAGGTGCCTTAAGTATCATATATTTTTAATGAAAAAAGTGATCGTTATTTACATTTGTAATATTTTTATATTTAATGTCATGCTTGTATTCATAATGATAGCCTTAATGAAATATAATGTCTAATGATCTGTATACAAAAAAAAATCCTTAGGCAACTAGATTATGTTTCCACTTCTTGAGTGTCTGAACAATCACATAAAACTCTTGATCCTATATTGAATACTCATTTTTTGCATCAATCAACTTCTCACTAAAATATACAATAGGATTTCCTTCTTGATTTAATATTGTACCTATTTCTATGCCACTAGCATTGTAATCTACTTGAAACACTTTACCAAAATATGGTAATGCCGACATTGGTTGCTCAATTAATTTCTTCTTTAAGTGTTGGAAATTATACTCTGCTTTCATTCTCTATAAAAAATCCTATCTTTCCACATTACCTTTTTAATTACTATACACATCCCACTAAAATCCCTAATGAAATTCTTGTAAAAACTTGTCAATCCATTGGTGATGACCAATCCAATATAGTTATCACCTTCTCTAAAACCATATTGAAACCTTCTTAAGAAATTACAAATCCCAAATTTGGTACTTGAATTTTAGAATCTATGCAAGCTAAGAAATCAAATAGACAATTAACTTCCTATTCTAAATCTAAATTAAAAGTTCAGATTGAGCTACTCAAAACAAAGGAAAACAATTTTAATACTTACAATACTATCATGGAAATGAAGTACATCACCTTTTACATTGAGTGAATTGGGTTTGCTCTTGATTCTTGATATGTGGATGCTCAACTCAATTCTCCAAGTAAAGGAAAATTTAACAACATATAGGTGTATGATCTTGATTTTTTAATGGATGCATAGGATAATTTTGATGGAAATTCAATAGTTTGGTGGTGGATGATAAAAATGGAGGATGAAACTTCTATTTATAGGCTTTCGGGTGAGAAGATGAGTGGTTGGGATAAATTTATATTTATTGAATTATGTTAATTTTAGACGGTCGGATTTGAGTTCTCATCCAACCAAGTAGAAGAAACCAATTCCTCGTGTATTTGATAGAAAAGGGGAAAGTTAGTTGGTAGTTGAAAATGTCTCATAAATGATTTAAGATAGTTAGTTGGCTAACCATGTTGGTTGAAAGGTTCAATGATTACTCAACAATTAGTTGAGAAAGTTAAAGAGATGGTTGGATGACTCAACAATTAGTTGTGAGAAGCATGAAAAATATTTGATGACTTAAAAATTCTATATTTTAATAAATTTTGTGTACGTAAATTACTTATCTGATTGCAAAAATATAATTATATATGATAGAATTAAGAGCAAAATTAGTAGATCCACAACAACAATTGACGAAAGAGCAGAATAATTGAATATTATGATTGAGGCACTTCGAGGGGGCAACATTCACAACAATGCAATAAGAATATAATTCACAATATGATGATAAAAGCCTAACCACTACCTCCTATATACTTTACTTAGTCATGTTTATTCCATAGGCCAACCATACTAAGAACATTGAGAAATACAACAAGCTAATATGAAGGTGGGTAAGCCACAAGTCGACCACACATATCCATAGCTGCACTATAGGTTAAGGACATAGCATGCCCCTCCCATTCAAAACAAAATTTTCCTCAATAATGAGTAAAATTAAGATGTTTTTGTAGGAACGTTTCATCCTTCCATGTTGCATCTTCAAAATGTAGGTTCTTCTATTTGATCAAACACTACTTAATGGCTCTGGTTTGCAGATGCTTAGTACATGTGTGAAGGATCTCCTCAGGCTCTAGAATGACTCAGACTTCTTCATCAAATTCAGATAACTCAATCTCAATGGAAACTTTGTGTCCAATTACTTTCTTCAAGCAAGATACATGGAATATTGGATGTATGCGAGTGGTTGGAGGTAATTCTAGCTTGTAAGCCACACAACCAATTTTATATAAAATCCGGTAAGGGCCATAATACTTAGGTGATAACTTGTTATCATTTTTATATTACTTCAAAGACATATACTTATATGTATATAAAAACACAAAGATACAATCACCTATGTCAAAATCTTGCTCACAATGGTGTTGATTTGCTTGTTGCTTCATTTGATTTTGTTCCATTGCCAAATTCTCTTGCAAACTGATTAGCACCTCCTGTTGATAGTGAATGTATTCCTCAATAGCTCGACCCCTAGGATGCATAGATAAAGCTAAATTGATGTATGGGGGGTGATACCCATACAAATCCATAAAGGGAAACATCTTGGAAGAAGCATTAAAAGAAGTGTTATACCACTATTCGACAAGTGGCAGCTAATGAACCCATTTGTCTTATTTTTTAAAAATAAAACAACAAAGGTATCCTTCAAGATATTTGCTGAATACCTTTGTTTCTCCATCAAAATGAGGATGATAAGATGAACTATGAGCCAATTAGGTACCTAAACATGCAAATAATTTAGTCCAAAAATTACTAGTAAATATGGGATCTTGATCACTTACAATGATCTTTGGAGGCTATGCAAATTTTGAACTGTATTGAGAAAAATAGAAGTTATTGTATTGAAAAAAAATGGCTATGATAAGGAAAAAAAATTAACATACTTGGTGAGTTGATCCACAATTACCATGATAATATTTTTACCCTCAGACCATGGTAACCCCACAATAAAATACATGGAAACTTCTTCCCAGTGCTGGGTAGGGATGGATAAAGACTAAAAAAGACTTGGGGTCTTAATGGTATCACCTTTATTTTATTGGAATACCATGCATTCAACCACGTGTTTCTAAACATACCCCTTGAGTCCTTTCCAAAAGAAATCTTGCTTGATTGTATGATATGTTTTCAAAAATCTTGAGTGACCTTTAAGTGGAGAGATATGAATTTTCTAAATAATTTTATGCTTGAGGAGAGAATACTTACAAATGTATAATCTTTCTTTATACCAAATGCGTTCCCATTTCATGTAAATTTTAAAGATTCATTAGAACCTTGCTGAAGATTATGAATCAAATCCTTGGTTGCACTATCATTCTCCCATTTTGATCTTGCTTCCTCCTGCCATATAGTCATGGCACATAACAATGCCTCAAATGATTCATCCCATCTAAAGAGGGCATCTGCCACCACATTATCTTTTCCTTTCTTATACACTTTTTCAAAATCATAACCTACCATTTTAGTCACTCATTTTTGTTTTCTTTAGATGAAAAGTGTTGTTCCAAATTTTTTTTGAGGCTATCATGGTTAGTCTTTACCTGAAAGTGATGATGACCCATCATATAAGGTCTCCATTACTTCATTGCATGCAAAATAACTATCATCTCTTTTTCATGTATTGGTTTGAGCCTATTTTTTTTCTTTAGTTGGAAATTTTCAAATGCCAATGGTTTGCCTTCTT
This sequence comes from Torreya grandis, assembly GCA_037957365.1. Taxonomy (NCBI): domain Eukaryota; kingdom Viridiplantae; phylum Streptophyta; class Pinopsida; order Cupressales; family Taxaceae; genus Torreya; species Torreya grandis. The sequence continues at coordinate 3,149,056 of JARHVA010000649.1, forward strand.
ACATGAGTACAACCCCCATGCCATATTCTAATGCGTCACACTCCACAACAAAAGTTTTTGAAAAATTAGGAGTAGCCAATACTGGAGTTTTGTACATAACCATTTTCAACTATTCAAATACCTTGGTAGTTGAATCAATCCACTGGAATAAGTCTTTCTTCATCAAACAGGTGAATAGGGATGCAATGTTACCATAATTTTTAACAAACCTATGATAGTAATTAGTTAGTCCTATAAATTCATGGAGGTTCTTGAGGGTCTTGGAAACCTGCCATTGCATCATCACTTGGATTTTATTAAGATCAATTTTCACTCTTTCATGTGAAATAATATGACCCAATTACTCCACCTCTTGGAAACCAAAAACATATTTGGAAGGTTTGGCATAAAGCTAATGTTGTTCTAAAACTGAAAGCATATGTTTCACATGCTTCAAATAGTCTTCCCAATTTTTTCTATAGACGAGGATATCATCAAAAAACACTAATGCAAAATTTCTCAAAAATGGCCTAAAAATAGTATTCATCAAACTCTAAAATGTAGATGGTGCATTTGTGAGGCCAAAATGCATGATCATAAATTCATAATGGCCTTCATGAGTTTTGAAATCTTTTTTAGGTTTGCCCTCATCATGGATGTGAATATGATAATATCCAAAGTAAATATCTAACTTGGTAAAATAAATAGCACCATGCAATTCTTCTATCAAATCATAAATTACTGGAATAGAAAACTTATATTTGATGGTGTATTTGTTGAGTTCTTTGTAGTCTGGGCACATCCTCCAACTGTCATCCTTCTTCCACACCATGATCATCAGGGAGGAATATTCACTTTAACTATATTAGATGATTCCTACCTCCAACATCTCTTGTACCATATTTTTAATTTTTCTCTTTTGGGCATAGGGATACCTGTAGGGTCTATATTGAGTGGTGTACTTCCTAGAATGAGTCTTATGGTATGATCATGTGCATGACTTGGAGAAAGTTCTTTTGGCATGTCACCAAAAACAACAAAATGATTATCCAACACCTTTTGCAAATTAGGGTGTGTAGACTCCTTGGTTTGTTAAACCTCCATAGAAAATAAGCGTGTTGCAAAACCTTCTGCACCTTTACTAAGAATCTTCGTCATCTAGTGAGAACTAACCAATTGTGAAGATTTAGCCTGTAATCCATGTAGTTCAAAATTCCTTCCTTATGAATAGAACCTCATGAATAATTCATGTAAATTCATCTCAATAGTGCCCAAAGTGGTGAGTCACTGCACTTCCAAAATAATGTCAGCTCCTCCCATGGGAATATCAAACATAGGGGAATCTAAAAAATAGTCTCCCATAACAAGCTTAATACTATGAAATTTTCCAATCATGACCTAAAAGTTTGGATTTGAGTAAATAAAATAATTCAAATGAGTAACCAACTTACTATTGATGAAGTTATGTGTAATCCTAGAGTCAATTAACACAGTCACCTTTTATTTCTTCAGGAAACCCACCACCTTAAGAGTTTGATAAGTACTAATGCCTAAAAGTGCATGATAGGAAATAGTAGGTTGAAAATCTTCAGATTCATCCTCAAGTTCTTTTAACCCTTCCCCTAAAGCATCCTCATCTTCTTCCTCCTCATTAGCACCATAAATGTAAAACAACTTCTTTTCAGTACAATGATGCCCTTTGCTCCATTTGCTATCATAGCCAAAACACAAAACTTTTGCATGCTTTTCTTCCACTTGTTGAGGTGTGAATATGGTAGGTTGATGAAATGATGTTGTTGGGAAGGTGCATTCATGAACATTGGTGAAAGGTCTTCATCTGATCAACTCTTTTTCCTTAGCCATGTATGTCCTTGGCATGGCCTCAGATACAATACTGGGATGAAACATCAGAACCTCCAATTAGATTCTATCTTCTTCAGTGATGTCTGCCACAGATAAAGAGAGATTCTAAAATTGATGAATGTAGTCATTGATAGTCCCAATTTGGTGCAACTTATCTAACTGATTGAATTAGTTTTTAAAGACATTATTGTGATAGTAGAACTGAAACTCCTCAAAAAATAACAACCATGAAATTAGGACACCCTTCTTTTTATTTTGAGTACACAACTAATGATACCAAATGAATGGTTTAGGTTACAAATATAGAGAGCCCATAACCACTTTTTGTGAACATGGATTCCGATGTAGATCAAATAAATATTCAATTTGAGTGAGCCAAGTGAGTGGATCATTACCATTAAACTTGTGTAGGTTCACTTTTGGCAACATCGACTTAGGAAAAAATTTGGTGTTAGTATAGTTTGGAAGAAGAGAACCAAATTGAAGTGGTGGAGGATTGTTTTGCAGTGGCTGAACTGACAAGTTGGATAATTACCCAAATATTTATTGTAATTTATCCATCACACTATCCAAGTCCCCTCTCAACCCTGTAATATCCCCTTTAATCATAATAAAATTATCTTTTTCACCATGCCCTGTAACTCTGACTTAAGTTGCTAAACTACCTCTGAAATAGATGGATCAATAGTTTCAAATGCCATGTCATCCTTATAAAGAGTTTTTGGAGTTTCTTTCCCTTTCTCACATTTGTGAGTGTTTAGACCAGCCATGAACAAACCTTAAGAAGGTTTCAACCCTGAAAAAATTTTACTAGTGGAATACACCATTACGATTACCTCACTAAGATGAATCTAACTATTGCTATTATGCACAAGGGTGAAAATTTTTGACAAAAAAAAGTGGACTACTAGAATATACCATTGTGATCATCTCTTAGAGATGAATTTAATGACTGCTAATATGCACAAGATAAAAAAAAATCTAGTTTTTTTACTAGAAAAATATTTTTTAATTTTTTGTAAAAACCTCACAAACAAAACTGTTGTGACAAAAAAACCAATTCTTCCTAGATCACAAGTTATTTTTTTGGCCTTCTAGTGTTCAGGATGCTAGATACAAATAAAAAATTGCACTGTAAAAACTTGCTAAATCAAAGCTCTAATACCACTTGTAAATAAATTACTTAGATCATTCACAACAATAGAATTATACATGGCAAAATTAAGAGTATAATAAGTATATCCACAACAATAATTGGTGAAAGAACAAAATACTTGAATATTATGGTTGATCCATTTCGAAGGGGCAACCTCCAAAATAATGCAATAAGAATAAAATTCAAAATATGATGATAAAAGACTAACCACTACCTCCTATATATACTCTACTCCACCATGGTTATTCCATAGGTTGACCATACTAAGAACATTAAAAATGCAATAAGCTAATATGAAGGTGTGTAAGCCACAAGTCGGCCATACATATCCCTAGAGACATTATAAGTTAAGGACGTAACATTTTGTAGAATTATGTGCACATGATTAATTAATTAATTCTTAAAAAAAAATGATATTATTGGTGAAATTTAAACTTAAGGTGGGGATTGAGTTAATGTATCAATCTTAAGTAAAGTTGATTACGACATTAAATGTCTACATTTACCCCTCTTTGAAATGATGTTACGACCAAAAGAAACAATGCATTTTCAAAGAATAAATAAATGTAGAATGGAAATAGATGTAGAAAGATGATGTCCCATGTGGCTTTAAATGATTGAATGAAGCCCATTCAATTGGTTGGGTGAGGAGAATGGATATAGATGAATGCTCAAAATGAATGAATGAAATAAGATTATACATAAAATGATGTAGTTGTAGCAACATAATTACGAGTCTTAATAAAATGCTTGCATGAGTTGAAATATGTAAAATGATTTGCCCCAAGTGGAGAAGTGTTAGGGAGCTAATTGGAGAAATAAGATTTCGTATTTGTAAGCTACACACTTGGATGGTGTCCCATGAATGATCATTACATGGGAGTAAAGTGGGAATGATATATCACATTGGTAGGTTGTGAGCCATGAAAGGAGAAATAAATTTTATAATGATGAGTGATAAAATTTACTAGATTGATTTTTATGCTGAAATAAAGATGTTGATTAATCTGATGAATTGGTGGTATGGTTGGAAGACAAAATGAGGTGATAAGGTGGAAAATTTGATTAAAAACTAAAGGGCGGAGTAAAATATATGAATGAGGTGGGTGAACATATAGGAGTAGGGGAAATTTAAATGGAATTGTTTGAGTTGCTAGCTTTTGGTGCCTTTTGCTCTGGAGTGCAAGAGAGTGGATAGGAAAATGGAGTATATTCTAATGGATAGGCATTGTGGCATGTGAGTACAAGCTTTACAGAGTCCAGATGGGAGTGAGAATCTAGTATGTTATGTTTTTTAATTCTTTTCATGTCATTTTAAGGTCATAGATGCTAGGTAAAATCAAGTTGAACAAACTTGCCATTTTACAAATGACAATTTTGAAGTTGACTTTGGCGATTTCATTAGTGGGAATGCCCAATTTGGGAGATATATTAGCAATTTTATCAAAATAGTGTGTTTGTTAAATTCAGTGGAAAATTTGATAGATGTAGTAGATATATAGATGGATGAATGATATATACACATTTTTGAGATGCATCTAAGTAGATTTGATGTATTGATGGACACACAATATAGACACACACACATGTATGCATATAGATGTATATGTATGTATAAATATATATATGTATGTGTGTGTGTATTACACACACACACACACACACACACACATCATACATACATACATGGTGCATAAGATTTGTGTTATGAACTTATGTTATAGTTGTTTATTTTGATTTGTGTGACACACACACACACACACACACACATAGACATACATAGAGATGATGATAGATGATGGGGTTTTATTATGGTTGGATGTTGTTATGTTGGATAGATGAGTGATTTATCTAAGGATTATGTAGAAGATTCTATCAAAACATGAGCAAAAGTGTATCTATGTAATTAGAAGGATAAAACCTTAAACTAAAATGTCATAAACAACTAAAAATATGAGATATGTATAAATGAATAGGGATTTATAAAAATGGATAATGGATGGATGGATAATGATATGGGATGCCCCCTAATAATTAGGGTGTATATAGACATTGGTTTTCACGATGGTACTTGTTTAAAGTTCCATAAGAATGGTTTTCACATTTGGAGAGATTGTTTTTATTTTTATTTTATTTTTATGTATATACATAAACACTAGAGCGGTCTAAGCATGGAAGTGATTGAGGTTCATGATGTTCATTGGTTCATCAAACTCTTCTCCTTCTTCTGTTGCAAGTTTATAAGCACCTGATCCATATTTGGTAATGATGATGTGTGGACCTAACCAATTAAGTTCAAAATTGCCTTTATTTTTATGATTGGTGTTGGTGTTCCATTGGTTTTCTTTTAGAACAAGATATCTGATTTCAAACTCTTTGGATCTGATTTTATTATTATAGCTATGATGGAGACAATTTTGATAGGATTGTAAATGGTTAAGGGCATTAAGATGTTTCTCATCTAGGAGATTGAGCTCATGTAGCCTTGAGATACGATATGCTCCATCATCAACATTATTTTTTAAAAAGACACGTAATGATGGAAGTTCAATTTCAATAGGTAATATGGACTCAATGTTGTAAGTAAGGGAATAAAGAGTTGCCCCGTGGGTGGTCAAATGCTAGTATTGTAAGCCCATAAAATAGGGTAAAGTTATAAATGTCAATCATGACCAACATCATTGACAAAGTGCTTAAGGATTTTGAGGATGTTCTTGTTTGTTGCATTTGCTTGACCATTGCCTTGGGGATAGCACGGTGTGGACCATTTATGTTTGATATGATATGCTTGGCAAATACTCTTGACATATTTGTTTTTGAAGTACTTTCCATTATCGGATATAATGGTATAAGGGATACTATAACAACAAATTATATGGTTTAGGATAAACTTAGAATTTATTTTTCTAGTTATTAGGTTAGAGGAATAACTTCAACCCACTCAGTAAAGTACTTAGTGGCAACAATTATGTGCTTATGGCCATTAGAAGAGTTGGGATTGATTTTTCAAATGAGGTCTAACCCCCATGTGGAGAAGGGCCATGGAGTGGTAATGGGTTGCAAGACTTGTGATGAAGTATGGATTAGGTCACCATGTTTTTGGCATAGGACACATTTATTGACATATTGACATGAATCGATGTCCATCATTGGCTAGTAATATTTGATTTAAAGAAATTTATTTGCAAGGACCATCCCACTAGTATGAGTGAAAAAAATACCATTGTAAACTTCATTAATGACTAAATCTACCCTTTTAGATTTTAAACACCATAATAAAGTTTCATCATAACCCCTACAGTATAATGTATTTGCAAGGATGGTAAAGCAAGAAGCTTGTTGGATGAAAGATTTCTTGTGATTGTGGGATAAGTTGGGAGGGATCACATGTTCATGGAGGTATGTGTATATATCGTGGTACCAAATGGAAGTAGGACCAAAAAACTCATAGACCATTTCATATTTAGGAGTATCATATGCTAGACACATCAATTACTCAACAAAGAACTAGCTGTGATTGTCATCTAGATGTATGTCGAGGAGTGAAGCAATCATGGACATAGCATCAATTACCCTATTATTGACTCGAGGAAATTTCTCAAATTTTATAGACTGAAAGAAATATTTAAGACTATCCACCATTCATTTATAAGTAATGAACTTATCATCTTTAGCTTGGTATTTATCAGTTACTTATTTGATGATTAAAAACTAGGAGATGTTGGATGTTACACTAAAATCTGAGCTTGAGGATAGAAACAAGGGCTTCATATTTTTCTATGTTACTGGTACAAGGGAAACCTATCTAAAATGCTTTCAGAATGAGATCATCGTGTGGAGTGATGAGCAAAATACTTGCCCTCAAGCCATGACTTGTGAAAGATCCATCAAAGTATAATTTTTATTCTAATGATTCATCTAAGGATATGATAGCTTCATCTATAAAATTCATGATTATAGGTTTGATATCCATTAAAGGCACTTATTCCAAGCTATCTACAAGTACTTTTCCTTTAATATCTTTCTAGTTAATATACTCTATATCAAACTCACTTAGAATTATGACCCACTTAGCCATTCTCCATGTTAGAGATGAATTGGAAAGGAGATACTTAAGTGGATCAATTTTGACAATGATTTTGGTTTGATTATTGAGCATGTAATGTCAAGGTTTTGGGGAAGTAAAAACAACTGATAGGTATGCTTTCTTGATGGCATAATACTTTAGTTCATATGATACCAGGATTATACTTAGATAGTGCACTTCTCTTTGTATTCCCTATTCATCATGATGTGCTAATAATGTACCCAATGTATATTATGTTGCTGAAATATATAGTAATAGAGGTTTCCCTAGATTTTGAGGCATTAGGATTGGTGGATTTTCTAGATAGCATTTAATATTTGCAAAGGCTTGTTTGTATTCCTCATTCCTCATTCCAAAAAAGTAGTGTTCTTTTTTTAGACGAAATGTGAAAAGATGACATATGTCTACAAGTTGTGATATGAATCTATGGATGGATGGAATTTTACCTTGTAAAATATGAATTTTATTGAGGTTTGTTGGTGGGGACATTTATGTGATGGTTTTGACCTTTTCAAGATCCACATCTATACCTCTTTATGATACAATAAAGTCCAAAATCTTACCTAAAGTCACCCCAAACACACATTTATTTGGCTTGAGATGAAATTTATATTCCCTCAAACACTAAAAAAATTATGTATTACCATAGGATGATCTTCTCTAGGTCTTGATTATGCCAAAATATCATCTACATAGTCTTCAATGATATCATGAAATATAACTATCATTGCGTGTTGATAGATGGCTATAGAATTTTTGAGGCTAAATGGAATTAATTGATAACAAAATGTGCCCCAAGATGTGATAAATGATATATTATTTAGGTATTTATGAGCTATTTTGATTTGATTATACCCAAAAAAACTATCCATTAAGGATAACATGTCATGATCTATTGTGGAGTCAACAATCATGTCTACATTTGGTAAAGGAAAGTCATCTTTAGGACATGCTTTATTAATATCCCAAAATTATATGTAGAATCTAATCCTTGTTGGTTTATTAGTGACTGGTACTATATTATATATCCACTATGAGTAGTCTAATGGTCATATGAAGCCAATTTCTAATTGTTTTTGTGACTCCTTCACAAGTAGTGCCACTTTTGGATGCATTTTTATGACTTTCTATTTGACTAGTTTCACATCTTTATCTACAAAAAGGTGATTAAAAAATAGTGAAGAATCCAACACTGACATGTTTGCATATGACCATGAATATATATTTGAAAATTCCTTAAGGAGTAGAGTCAAAATGGATTGTTCTTCTGGATTGAGGGAAGCAACAAGTTTCACAATATTAGGATTTTCTTTGATTCTGATATTGATGTCGATAGTATTTTCAATTAATAGAGTGGATTATTATGCAAATTTTTTGGAGGTGGAGGAATATTAAGTTTCACCTCAAAATATTGTTGTTTAGGAGTGTCTCTATCTGATATTCTAAAGGATGTAGCTACATGGATTTGATTTTTTGAGTCTGAAAGCTCCCCAAAGTATGCATAATTATCCATCTGAATTAAAAAATCCTTCTTGTGATCTCCTATTTGGATATGATCTATAATTCTCAAAAAATCAAGTATGGTCTCATCAATCTTAAAATGATCAAGTGAGGGTGGTTGTTGTTGGTCCTATAGGATAAGTTGTGGAAAGGTTAGTTTGAGGGTCAAACTAGTGGAGTCATGAAATAGATTTGTGATGGATAGGTCTTCAAAATGGCTATAAATGGAAACTAATTTTGGTGTTTGAAGAAGCTTCCTTAGACATGAAATAAGATTCACCATCATAATTGTATAATCTCACTCTAGATGGTTTGAATCTAATACCTTGAAAAGATTCATTTATTATTGATATTATAGGATCGATGAGACCAAGACCCTTTCCTTTATATTTAATCATGTTGCACATAATGGCTTTAGGTATAGGATATTGATTATTTTTGAAAAACGTACCTAATTCATTAGAGTATATCCAAGAGGAATTAGAATATTCAACCTATTAGTTAGAAAGGAACCCACCTTTCACAAAAGAGGCTTTGCTAAACTTATGAACCATGTGTTCATCTTCTATGACAAGCCTACCATGATTAGTGGGGGACATATGAATATTTCATAGATAATGGGCATCATGAATTTTATATTCTACCATACCTATATCCATAGTGGAAAATATAGATGGTGGAATTGGATGTGGATGGTGGATGGTGGATTTTAGGATTCAGATAGGTGATTGGTGGATGTAGAAGTTAACTCATCAGGATGGATATAATTAGAAAGCTTTGGTGACTTCCTAGACCTTATTCATGGAGACCAATACCTTTTCCTTTATATTTCATGATGTTGCACATAATGGATTTAGGTATAGGATATTGATTATTTTGGAAACATGTAGATAATTCATTAGAGTAGAGCCAAGCAGAGTTAGAATCTTGAACCTATTCATCAGAAAGGAGTCCACCTTTCACAAAAGAGGCTTTGATAAACTTATGAACCAATTGTGTTTTTTTTATATGATCCTACCATGATTATTGGGGGACACATGCATTTTTCATAAATAATGGGCATCATGAATTTTATATTATAGCATACCTACATCCACAGTGGAAAATCTAGATGGTGGAAATGTGGACTTGGATGTGGATGGTGGATTTTAGGATTCAAATAGGTTATTAGTCGATGTAGAAGTTAACTCATCAGGATGGATATCATTGGAAAGCTTTGGTGATTTCATGATATGTTCATAGGTATTTTCATTAAATGGTAAGTAATTGGAATTTCAATATCTCCCTTCCAATAGTTTTCAATATTAAAAGGGTTGATGATCACCTAGGATAGTAAATTCCATACCAACATGATAAAAATTTAAACATGGATGGAGGGTGGATATAATGATGTTCATGACATGGGTCCATGGATGACCAAGGATTAGGTTGTATGGGAGATATAGATCAAGAATGTGAATGAGGGTTTCTTGGATGTTAAGCCACACCATGAGTGGAAGGTAGATAGTACCCACCAACTGGTGCTCATTATTATCATATGCCTTTATAGTAATGGTATTAGGCTCTAGTGATATTATAGAATATCCCAAATGTTTTATCAGTCTCAATGTACATAGATTCACACTTGACCCATTGTCTATAAACACCTTTTTTACTTTATACATGGAAATAAAAACTTATATGTATAATGAAAAATTATAAGATGAACATATGGATAAAATAAATGAATGATTGAAAGTCACATTATTATTGGAGGACAATATCCCACAAGTTCTTAGAAGTGGATGGATTTATGGTTTCTAGAACTTTGGATTATTGCAAGGTTTTGTACAAAATGTCCTTAGAAGTGGGAGATGTCTTGAGAAAGTCCAAAATGGAAATTTGGGCTGACATTTTATCAAGTTTATCTATGATGTTATATTTGCCTTCAAGGGTAGTTAAAAGGACACTTGGAATTGTAATATTTACACGCTTCATGGTGATGGAACAATCTTGGGATTTAATTTTAATAACAAAAACATGATGATCCATATGGTCAATGTGATTGACTATAGAATCAAAGGGATGAGTAGATTGGTTGATATTATTCATTTGGTTTTTCTTAGTACACCCTTGCTCATGCTTTGGGAAGGGATCTTGATATATCCCTAGTTTTTAATTATTGGAAGTTAATCCCTGATCTTCTACTTCTATGCCACCATGATCAATTAAATCTTGGACATAATGCTTGAGTATCATACAAATATTGGTGGAATTCCCTTTGATTTTGTGGTAGTGGAAATATTTTTTGTCTCTACAACACTCAGGTTTTGAATCATTTTCATAAAAGAGTTTATTATTTGTAAATATTATTATGTTTGTAGTGACGAACTTTCAAAAGACTTCATCGAATGTTGTTCCCAAAGGAGTGATAATTTATTTTCAATTTCTTGTTGGAGTTGACCGTTAGGTATGGTAATGTTGTTGATAGGTTGGGTGATTTGGATTTGTTTAACATCGGTTGCACCATCCCCTACAACATTATTGCTCTTTGCATAAAACTTGGGCTTTTCAGTTTGACTTAAAGATGAGTTGTCTTGTTTGAATATTTTGATGGTACCTTTGGAAACTAGTACTCTATCAATTTGAACTCCTTTTTCTTTGATTTCATCAAATGATGTAGTGCAATGGATTTTTAGTTGATAGGATAATTATGAATTGAGATTATTTATAAATATGTATATAATTTTATTTTCAAGAGGTAAACATGGGAATTGGCTTGATAAAGCATACCATCTTTGAAAAAATGAGGTGAAGCTCTCCCCATTGAGTTATTTAGTGTTATATAGATCTAACATGATCAATTCACATTCAACATTATAGGAAAAGTGTCTAACAATTTCTTTAGAAAGGTCCTCAAAGGTTGTGATGGATCCTTTAGGCAAGGGTAAGAACCAGTCTAATGCTTGACCCCCTAGGTTGTGTGCAAAGAGTCTTAATAGATAATTACTTCTATATCAAACATTTGAACATGCCATATAAAAATATTTAAAGTGTTTTCTAGGATCTCCTTTTCCTTTATACTTTTCAAATTTGAGGGATCAAAATGTCTAGGAAAGTGTACAATCATCATAGTAATGTCAAAGAGATGTGGACAAATTTCCTCAAAATTGAACTTTTTTCTTTGAGAATAGCTACCATTTTGTAATCATTGTATTTGGTCCTTCATACTTTACCATTATTACACAAGTGTCATGCCCTTAAGTGGCAATGATTTGTTTAGATTGTGATTTAAAGTTTGGTTTGGATTTGAAAATTGATTTTGATTTTGATTTGAACTTGAAACTTTATTAGGATTTGAAAATTGAATTTAATTTGCAAATTTGGATTGGAAAACTGATTTGGATTCTAGAACTGAAGTCGATTTGGATTTGAACTCAGATTTAGATTTGGATTTTATTTTTTATTTTTATTGATGTTTTAATTTGAATTTGAGATTAAATTCTTATTTAGGTTTTGATTTTTATTTGTTGATTAATTTTGATTGAAGTTTGAATTTGGATTGGAATTCAAAATTTGATTTTGAATGATGTTTGGATTTGGATTCGAAAATAATTTTTATTGATGTGAGTTAATCATAGGTTATTGGCATTATTGATAGGATAAATATGATTTGTGATTGGATTGGTTGATTTGTTGTTTGAAGAATTGTTTGACACATTGGTTTTAAGATCAACTAATTCCTTTTCTAACCTTTTGACATGGTCTTAAATTGAGAATACATGGATTTATTGGGACGTTTCATATAGTACCACCTTTCCCTTATCCACATAGGTTTGGGAGACATTTTTCAAAACTAGTATGGAAAGATCCTATGATTGCCTTATTGTTTCCTAGAGAATCATTGGATGTTCCTTGATATTTTATAAGTGGTTTTGAATTTATATTAAAAATTAGGAGAGACAAGTATTTAAGATCAAAATTAGGTGGAAACTTGGCTCTTATCCCTAAGAATTATAACAAAAATTTATTATTATTCTCTAGGAGGTAATCTGTGACTTGTGATGGTTGTCCTTAGGAAAACTAGTAACATGTTGGCCATAATAAAAAATGATATTCATTTATTTTCTAACTAGGTATGCATGAATAATTATTATGTATTTATACATTTGTAGGCATGAAGTGTGATAATTGTGAACAATGTGGGTTGACTGACCAGAGTATGTAACCCAATGCCCCATTCATCCCACAGGGAGTTATACATAAAAATTCACCATTTCTGATCAAGAAGGCACTTTTTGGTCTCATGCACATAGTTCATGGTTGAGAGAAACTATTACAGAGCATTAATCATCTCTCCTAGAGAGGGAATAGTTTACCCTTTTCCCAAGCCTGCTCAAGAGACACCCATCCTGCTAGGATAATGGATATTCCACCACTCTCCTATTTGTTAACAAATGAAAAAAAACATAAATTAAATCATGAACTCATATTAATGTTTAAAATATAGAAATGGTGTAGCAAGTACATACCAATTAGGATGAGTGTCTCTTAAGCAGGTTTGGGAAAAGGGTAAATTATTCCTTCTTTGGGAGAGACGATTAATACTCTATAAATAGTTGCTCTCGGCCATGAACTATGTGCATGCCACCAATAGTGCCTTCTTGATCAGAAATGGTGAATAAGTATGTGTAAATCCCTCTAGGTCAGATGGAGCATTGGGTTACATACTCTAGTCCATCAGCCCATACTACTTACAATTATCACACTCTATGTATATATACATAAGAATTATTCTTGCATACCTAGTTATAAAATAAAAACTAATGAATATAATTATTTACGAGTGCAATTTTGATCACCCAAATAAGATTGGTATTTTATCTCTTCAAAAGGACACAAAAGGTATTTACACTCATCAATAACACTTCATAATTTTCTCTCTTCCATAAGATTAGAGGTAAAAACCTGATATCAATTAAAAATATTATTGAACAATAAGTAATACCTAAAGATGATCATTGATAAAGGTCTACAGGTTGACCATTTATAATAAAATCACCTGAAACATTGGGGTAGCTCCCATTCATGTTGATGTGTTCATGATGTTGATGGGATTTGCATTCATTCCATCACTTTCCTATTTGTTAACAAATGAAAAAAACATAAATTAAATCATAAACACTTGAATGTATAAAATTTATAAATGGTGTAGCAAGTACATACCTAGAAGGATGGTATCTCTTGATCGGGTTTGGGAAAAGGGTAAATTGTTTCCTCTCTAGGAGAGATGATTAATGCTCTGTAAATAATTGCTCTCAGCCATGAACTGTGTGCATGCCACCATAGAGTGCCTTATTGATCATAAATGTTGAGTATGTGTGCGTAACTCCCTTCAAGTTGAATGGGGCATTAAGTTACATACTCTATTCCATTAACCCATGTTGATTGCAACTACCGCACTTCATGCCTGAAAATGTATACATGAATAATAATTGTTGCTATATACATAGTTAGAAAAGAAAAAAACAAATGAATATCATTGTTTTTTTTGTACATAAATGTGTTGTTTTTATTTTCTACATTAAATTTTTATATTTATAAAATTATTATAGTAGAATATTTAATTATCTAGTATTTGTGATAAAATTATCTTGCAAAGAGGTGTTGCTTAAATTTACCCATAATTTATTAGTCCTTAGTCTCTTTCTCTATTTTTATTCATATTTGAATACATGACTAGATTTTATGAATGTTGGTTGTTTTGAATTAGACCTTAAAATTTATTTCTTAAGTGGAAGGATTACTTAGCTAAAGTTTGAGCGAATTCTTCTTTGCCCTACCATTCCTTCCCTTTTTAAAATTTTAATGGGATCTAATTAGATCAATATGGAATCATCGTAAATATCTGTCCTAGGGTATTAATTTCATCACTTGGGTGAATCTCCCTTGATTAACTATAGATCACATGCTAATATTGTAATAGACTTCATAGGAGAGTCACAACCTACAACTCGTGCCTTAGAATATATATGATAATCTTAAAAAGAAAGTATGGAACCCATGGTATGTGGTGTGCATAAAACCTACATCAACATAAACATTGGCACTAGAAGGAGGGCCTTTTGTGATCAATTTAATTCACTATGTGTTTTATTTAACTTTTTGTTAAATATGTCAAAAAACCCATAAAAAATAAAAAACTGTAAAAAAAATTGTAAAATAAAAAAGAGATAAAAACATGACTTGGCTTGGTGAAATATCATTTAGTATTCATGGTGTTCAACATGACATTCATAAAATTATTTCAATTATCTTCTCTAATTTCAAAATGATTGAACAACTGAAAAACATATTCATGCTTTCAAAAATGTTCTAGGATTCTTAAATATTCAGCATGAGGATGTAGCATGAAGGTTGTTTCCTTTCACATTAGAGAGTTTTGAATATGAATGGATTTTAAATTTAATTCCTTGATAAATTAGAGGGTTTTGAATATATCTAGATTTTAAATTTAATACCTTGTTTAATTCATAGTGGGAAGGAATAAGAGGATGCGTTTATTTAATAATTTGGATAGCTAATTGATCCTTTGCTTTATTGAGTCAATTTTTCACACTCAAAAGACAACCCAAACATCCAATTAGGGATTTCAATTTCATCTTATAAGAGATCTATAACATCATTCCTAATGGTTATAAACCTCAATAAATTACCATTCTAGATATATACATCAATTCCTTAGATCCCATTATATATATGTTCTTGAAAACCTCTACAACAAACACATTA
This sequence comes from Torreya grandis, assembly GCA_037957365.1. NCBI lineage: Eukaryota > Viridiplantae > Streptophyta > Pinopsida > Cupressales > Taxaceae > Torreya > Torreya grandis. The sequence goes on from JARHVA010000649.1 coordinate 3,164,412, forward strand.
GCTTTAACATATGCAGATGTTGTCACATTATATAGGGAGTTTTATTTCCAAAAAAAAAATGAACCATGCTTTCTTTCATCCAAATATTACAATTGAACTAATTACATCATGTGTTGTAGATATGAATAATTGATATTAATGAATGTGTTGAACATGGATTTTTTTTGTATTTTTTAAATTTGAGGATTATGTAGAAGAAATGTAGGAAATTGAGGAACAATAAAGCATGGAAGAGGAAAAGTCTTACATGGAATTCAAACAATGGGTTATTGTGGAGGTCAATTTTTCAAAACAAGATATTAGTGATAATATAATAGAGGATATTAACGATGTAAAATAAAAAGATCATGATGATGGTGTTGATTTGTTTTCCATATTCAAACAAGAATATGAGATTTGAATAGGTTCATAATGTTAAGACATTGAAGAAGATATTTGTGAAGATGAAGAGGATTTCTAAGAAGATATCCAAATGTATTTGTTCCATATCTTTGAGGTGGGTTATATTCCCCTTTGTGAGGACCCAATAATTCTACTCTTTGAGAAAGATTAGGTAATTAAAATGGAATGTGACAAACACATTTGGAAAGATGAACACATTAAACCCATGTAAGATGAGTAAATAAGAACCTATTTTCTAGCTAAATCACATCACAAAGAATTTTTACTCGTTATGCCTTTGATTCCAAATATCACAAAAGTCTAGGTAAAATAATTTCATGAATTCATTTGGCCTGAATTTGAACTATGTTTACTTGAGCCCAACGTTTTTGTGTATTTCATGTTTGATAATAATCATTATATTACGCATATGGTTTGGAATATTTTCACACTTGGAATGAACAAATTGAATTAATTATGGAAATAATTCAAGTATTTTTTTGATAGAATGAGAACTATTAAAAAGTGATAAGTCACTTTTATGAGGTGATGCCAAATGTTTCATACCAAGTTTTCAAGTCCACCCTCCAATGTTGGCCTTTTTTTAAAATTTAGGAGCAGTGTAGGTTTAGATATAACTAAAATATTTTCATTTTCAATTTTATTTATTTATTTCTTGTTTTATATTCCGTTGTGTTTCTTTTTATTTTTGGTTGTTGGGTTTGCCTCATTGTTCGATTGTTAGGAAGAGAAAAGTATGGTAGAGGAGGGTTTCCCAATTTCACTAAGATACTCTTACTTGAATGAGTTATTTGATGAATTAAACTATAATTTACCTATATCTATATAGCTCATCTTGTGTTCAAACTAAAACAAATATGATAGAGACTAAGGAAAGGTTCTTAATGAATATAATATCCATAACATCACTTTTGTATGATAAATCACCATAGAAAATTTCTAATAACAACACATCTATCCATAATGATCATATTAATAGAGTAAACTAAATAAATTATTCATATTAGTATCTCACTCAACCTAACTAAATTTATACATAACAATCATAATTCATGCCATAACCATAAAAGCTCAAGAATCTACAATAACAATATTGAAAGTTAAGGAGGCAAAAACATTAAAAGACTCATGAACATCCAAAGGATTTCAAAGTTATCAATGCTTTTAATTAAAACATTCCTCCCTTATAATGTTTACAACATGTGCTTATATAGAAAGAATGGGCCTATACCTACTATCAAAGGCAAATTTCTCAAGGTAGAGTTTATTATTAAAATAATGATTCTTAGAATAAACAAAACATCACAAGAGAGAGGGAACTAAGGCCAATAACACAATGAGTTCTCAATCCTCAGGACCACATAGACACATACCATCTCCACTTTATTATAAATAATTGAGTAGTATATCCCTCAACCCTTTTTTTCCATTCTTGATCCCCTAAGATTTGGAAATCAGTTTGACACCATGGTCTAGCTTCGATATTGATAGGTGGGGTGAGAAAAAACACCTCACCATGTGTCAGTAGATCTACATGGTTTTATAAAGTATTATTCAAAGTGCCCTTGATGGAATTTACTTAATTGATGATTTCAGTGGCTTGGGTGACTAGGTTGATTAATGCTTGAGATTCATCTTTGTTGGATTTAGTTACCTTTCTTCTAAATGTTGCCTTGAATATATTCAAGTGTATCTTGAATTCCTCAATAGTGATGACCCTACCATCTTGTGTGAACAATATAGATACATTGGATTCCAAGAATTAGGCCAAAATATTCCATGTTAGAGGTGAATAAAAAATGTTCCTATAATTGGATGGTCAACTTCTCATTTCAATTTAGTGGTACATGCAAAGTTTTAAAACAACTTTTCTAAATATACGATAAAGCTAAAGTCTATGCAAAGTTATAATTTTTCAAAAAATAAAACAAAAACAACCAAAATTAGATTTTCTTTCACTTTATTGCATTCTCGGTGGAGCATTTTAAGTGTTAGCCTAACTACCAGTTTGGGGAGTGTCAAACTATTTAGTTTTTAAGACTTTGATGCATTGTTGGTAATTGTCTTATATTCTAGACAATATGATAATTAACACTATAAAAAATGAGTCTATATATTAATTATAATTTAATTTTCATAGGAACTACTCATTCTATGTTTTCCTTGGCATAGCTCACTAATTTAATGACTTGGACACTACCTCCCCTATTTACCCTTTAGACTCTGTTTTTGAACTCATTCATAAAATTAGGCAATTTGGTTGAGAATTCAATGAAATAACATAATATGCCATCAAACTTAAATATGAAATAATCTCATCTTCTTGAAATGATTAAAAAATTATTCCAACCACACTATCAATATAACCAAGAATGATATGCATCTCTTTTATCCATTGTAAACAAGTCCTCATATGAATACTCAAATTTTGACACAATGCCATATCATGTAGAGTCATGATATTTAGCTGTGGAAACATGTTTTTATTGAAAACATTGGTCAATTTTTCCAATTGGTATCAAACTTAGTAATACGATGTTAATAAATTTTCACCTTATGTTGCAAAAGTGTGCCCTTTTCCTTGGCCTAACAAATTTTAGCTAAGAGCTCATATAGAGACTCAAGTGCCATTTTCACTTCTTCAACAATAGCCTCGGGTATTGATGATTTTGTTTGGGTTTCCAATCTCTAAATTTTTTGTTTCATTCTTTAGATAACCTTTTTTTCCATTTCATTAGTTGTAGTCACCACAAACTCATGGTCCTCTACATATTCATTTATATCCCCTGATTTAGCCTTTCTCTTCCTTGTCAAGGTGAATAACTCATCCTCGATATCATCAAAATTTAGAGTCTCACCTTTGGTTATCTTCCTTCTAGATACTCATTTGATCTTTCCATAAGGCTATTAAAATTCTATCTTTACCTATAGTTCATCAACCATAACCATTTATTTTATTTTGGCCTTGGCCAACTAGATTCTCTTTATCCAATCTTCTTGTACTTGAGATATACAAGTGGTAGTAGAAGAGGGTGGTATGACCAGTGTGGTTGGTGATGGACAGAATGGGAGAGGTCTAGGAATTAGATTTGTTAGGTCATCATGATGAAGGATGTGAATGTATAATTGGAAACATGGATATATGTTGTGGAAGGAGTGGAAGGTGGTGGAGTATAAGTTACAATTAGAGGAGGAGAGAAGTTTTTTATGATTGGAGGAGGAGGGACTATGATTTCCATTTGAATGGTGGGTTGATGGGATATTAATTGGGATCAAATAATGATGATAGTGGCCATCTTCCCCTTTCCCATTGGATCCTTAGGATTTTATATAGAATGTGCAATGATATTAGGAAGTCCAACCATAACTATGACATTTGAAGTTGGAATTTTTTGAATTGGGTCATGTGTTGGCATTGTTGCTTTAGACAAGTCCAATAGAGGGACTTGTCCATTCAATGACATTAAATTTAAAATAATGGAGGACACTTTTATCATAATACCTAGGGTAGGCAAAATGAATGCTTGCATAATAAGTGGAAATTGTTTAGTCATAGGTAAAGTAGTTATTAGAGGACATTATGTAGAAATCATTGGTTTTAATTGGATTAGATAAACCTTAGTCAATGGGACTAGTTTTAGTGGATCACTTGGTGTGGCGACCTCCACTTGAGAAATTTTTTTAGGAGTGTCTATTTATGAATCCTTAAGTAGGGGAATTATAAGAGAAGCATGATGATTTATTACAGCCTATTCCATTATTTGTGTGCCAACAGAGAAAGACTTTTTGAAATCATAATAGAATATGAAGGAGACTAAGAAGGTAGGGAATAAAATGATTATGTTACCTCACACATAATAATAATTATCTTAGAGAGCATTGGGAAGTATACCTTGCAACACCTTTTAAAGGCCTCTACTCTTGAGGAATCATCTTGAACCTCATATGTTCATAGTCTCTCGTCTACTTGTCTAGTTTGCTATGTTTGTATAGGCATAAGGACAATGCCAATAGTGTTCATCTTTATTTTCACATCTTTTAAATTGATAGAGACCCAATTGTGAGGGTGATGGTTGTGATTATACACAATTGATACATTCCATCTTAAGGCTTTTATATGTGCCTTAACATTTCCCCTTGGGTTCCAATGGCATAGGTTTTAGTCATTAAAATTGAAAGATGACATATGTGTTGTAACTACAATTAGATTTTTCCAAACCTTGAAAGTAATTCTAATTTTTTTTTAGGGCATTGGATGTCATGGTGACTATTTATTATCTTTTCATACTAAGGCAAATACATTGAGTAGTTGATAGGCTAGCTCATGCTTAGCCAACTTATTAGGAACATAAATAGGTAGTTTCAGAAGAGACACAAGTACTCCCTATACCTTGATAACTATGCAATATGGATAACACCATTAAGTCCCTATGATCATTATATATTTTATCATTTCATCTAACAACTTGGGCATATGCTCTTTATTGATGGCCTAATAGATTGGGGGATTAAAACATTCACATATTTCCAAAATTTAGTGCCTAAATTTATGTGCATATAGATTCAAAAAATTATAATGTATTGATGTCCCTAGAGCAAGGGTCCATCTTGAAATTTTGTGAAAAATGATTATAGTGGAGGCAAAATATACTAGATATGACATCATATAAAAATTGTCTCCATTCCTTATCCAAAACTTGTTGCCTAAGCTTAAAATAAATAATCTATCCCAGGGATAGGACTTGTCTGTAATTAATAATCATTGAAATAAGGGGCAACCAGACCTTATTAACATGATATATATCAGAAGCCCTATATACTATGTTCTATAATCATGCCTATTTGGACTCATAGTCTAAATTGGAAAATAATAATGCTATCAATATCTTCCCTATATATCCACATCTTGGGTTTGTAGTCCAATCCTTTAAAACTTATTTAAGGTTATTTTTGGTGAACCATTATAACACAACCTCTTAATTATACAAATTAGTGGGTTGAAGCATTTGATAGTACTCTTATATGGCTAGTCCAACCATGAATCCAATTTTATTATTTTTATTTAATGAAACCATTATGGAACAATATTACATAAGGAATACCTATAGTTTGGCTACAATTACATGAATTTCATCCCATTATGTTTTCAGTAAATCATCAATGTAGGTCACATGTTTTGAGGTAGGGATTTCTTCATTAGATATTGGCCTTTCATCATATAATCCACTGCAATGTTTGAATCTCATCCTTAGGGCATCTTGAATGAATTGAGTATATGTGAATACTTGGGTATTTGTATACGAGAATAGGTAAGAAGTCATCACTTTGCTATAGTTGATTCTATTAAATTCATTCCTAGTTTACGTATACTACTTGGATCTAAATAATTGATTAACTTTTTAGAAATAAAAATGTTCTTGTTTGGAAGTTCAATTGTAGTGTTTTATGAAGTTCAATTGTAGTGAGACTTGGAAGATGACATATACACAATTTCTCTTTTTATGTTTTATTTAAATCTTCAAATGATGAAGTGAACTTATTGGCTCATGCATCTTAAATTCTAATGTGGCTTTGTGCATTTATTTGAAGGCTTTTTCCCATTGCAATTTTGATTTCAGCCTATGTTTTCATTGGTTCATAAAGTGACTATGGACTAAACACATGTCATTATTTCACCCCATGTGTAAAATTTATTTGAGTTGAGTCAATGTACGAGTCTCTATGTTAACCACATCTCTATTAATGATTAGTTCAGAGCCTCACAATCCTTGATATTTGTGATGCACAATGGCATACCACTATGAAGTTGAAAAAAATAGACACAGATTTAATTGGTTGAATCACCCTCTCACAATTCTATATATTTTTGAAATGTATTTGTAACTATGAGGTGCATTGGAAATAAAATAATGACAAGTTCCTTATTGTGATTGCTTTGTAATCACACATTATCATGTTTCATAGGCTTTCTTTAGATTTATATGCAATACAAATTAAAGATACCATGACATGATGGCATGTGGAGCCCCATATTGAGTCACTACTTCACTATTCTCTATCTTTGTGTAAACCCTTTTTTAAGTTGTGATGATGCAAGAGTGAAAGGACATAACAAGTGGCATTCAACAACTAGTTCAAAAGTTTTGGAATTTAGATCTTCATAACTTTTAATGTGAGCATTGAAATAATGCGAATGCACAAAAAAGTGACACTTAGATGTATGGAAGAATATTTGGCATGCTCTGAATATCTAGAAGTATTGTAGTTGAAAATTTCAATGCATGGAGGTGCGAAGAGCATGTAATGCTTATCGAATGAGAGTGAGACATATGTCATGTTGTGATAAAGTCTAGGTTCTTGTAATCTTTGAAAATAATGTGAAGGAATGTGAAGAGATCTATGTATACCACCAACAACCCACACCAACCCACCAACCCCACGCCGCCCCCCCCACACCCCCCCTCCCTCCAACCACCCACACACACACACACACAATCCTTTACATAGTCATAGTTTGGATAAGTGAAAACAAATAGTCATTGCTATGAGGAAGTGTGAAAAGAAATAGTAAAGATAGTTTTACAAATTCATTATATATTCATTCAACTAACATTTTAAAATTCAAGAAAAATCATTGGGTCAAATAACTAAAGATTAAACCATTATTTTATGAAAACATGAATGCCTTTAAAATTAATTCATATGAGATATGTGTCCATATTCAGAAAAGAATGGGGGTGTGTTGGATACAAAAATGTCTATGCACATGAATAATTTCCATGCCCTAAAATTTGATATAATTAATGCAAACATAAGAAATGACAATAGAAGACACATGAACTTTGTTCATGCCACCAATTTGATACAATTGATTCCAACATGTGATATGGAATGACAGATTTGCCATTTAATATGATCAATTTGATAATATTGAAAATGCTTAAGTATGTAACATGTATGACATATGCACTACATATGCCCCAATCTATATAATTTTATAACCTATATGTATTTGTATTATGATCTGACCCAATCTGAAATAACTAAATAAATATGAATGATTATAGCAATATGGATAGTTATACAAATCTAAAACAATACACCAATCTGAATATTATACCAATATGAACAATTGTACCAATTTGAATAATTATACCAATTTGAAAAATTATACCAACATGAATAAAATCATTTATCGATTGACCTAGTTACTATTTTTTGTAACTTATAACATAAAGTCACAACATATAACTAGGTTGAATTTTATATTCTTCACAATTCATTTGAACCATACTTGATTTTAATCTATGATTTGATCATCCAAAATGCCTCTATAATGATTTAAAATACCAACTCGGTTTGAGATATGGAGAGTGCCTTACATGTTAATCAACCACTAGATCTGGTATGTTCAAAAAATTTGCATTTTTGAACTATTTTCATTATTTTGAAAAATTGCCAAATTTTAGTCATTTTTGTGTAATTTGGAGAGTTTATAGAGGCATCCTCTCTTTGATGGTTATGTCCACATTTTTTCAATTCTATCTAGGATTATTCTAGACTTTTCTAATGTAGGAGTATAAGTTATGATGTAAGTGTCCAAATATTTTAAATAGATCATGCATTATATTGAAATGCTTATTTTGATTTATAGACTTGAACCATGATGAATTTGATATCATTTTGTTTACATTTTTTTATAGATATATGCATGTCAGAGAGATCCATTATGGTAGGCATATGGAGACTATGTGAGGGTTAAACATCATATATAATGAGTGGTATATATTAGATCATATTTAGGCCATGTTTCTCATCTTGCCCATATACAATATTACATGCATTTGATGACTGCATTGGCCAAGAGGTAGAACACAAATACATGCACCTTTTGAATTCCCATTCGGGTTATTATAGTCACTTTGGAGGATGTCTGGAATATTATTAGATTTTTCAATGGTAGGTACCCATGCATTGGTGCACAGTGTAGAGGGACTAGGCCATGTTAGATTTTCCTATCATTATATGTTTGGATAAGATATAGGAGCTCATTCTTGAGAAGGTGATACTACTATTTTGTTGTTAAATATTGTTTTGTTTGCTATTCCATTATTATAGATATACTTGTGTGTTATTTTGGCACCATTCATGACTATGGAAGGAGGTGTAATGGTGATATCATATTGTAATGTTTCATGCATTGTATAGTGTGAGATATCGAGGAGTATGGCACTAGATAGGCATGGAGGAACACTATGTTATTATATTTGTATAAAGACTTATATAGTTTTACTCAAGAGGATCACAATGGAGAGTTAGGCTCAACCACTTTATCACATGTTTTGGATTATGGGCATATTTTTATTACATGACCGATTGGAGGTCCTTGTGTTAGTTGGGCACATCCACAAACATATGTTGAGTGATAGGTTGATAGGGTTTGCAGAGTTTAAAGTATGATGGATTATCTTATTATGCTTGATCGAGTATCCCCTGATATAATATTATGGAGACCTATATTAGTTTTTCAAGCTATCTTGAGGATGTTACAAAGTTATAATGTATTAGGGTTAGTGTATGGTTACATAATCAATTTCTTAGTGTGTTTGAGAGATTTTAGTATGAGTGGGTGACTTGATAGTTTGGCATTACGTAGGAAGTGCCCTCAAAAACATACCCATAGACATAGACCCATTGATTTTCTTAGCGTCTAAGAGATAAGGAATGCCCTAGTGAAGAAAATATAACACCACTTGACACAAAACATGTGGATCCCCCTTACTTTATAGTGATGATGGTTGCATACTATATGATATTTATTTTTTCTTGTTTTGGATGATGATGCTAGCATTTCACCTTAGGTTTATGGTGAGGATGATGGAGGAATCAGTTAGGTTATTGAATAGCCTACTATAGCTTCTAGAAATAACCATGAGTATATATATGTGTATTAGTATTTTGTATTTGATCCTAATTTATTTGGGAGTTATTAATGTCTTGTATAATTTTTTGTTTTTTATTAGAGGATATGTACTTGATAGATATTTTGGATGCATACTTTGATCCACACCATTCCTAATGATGTAGTAGGAGGTGGACTACTTGAGCTCATGGATGACATTATGGGCATGCATGCACCCTTATTTGATTATGTTTTTATTTCGGGTGTAGCTTATATTATGATGGCTAAAGAGATATGAGTTGAAAGCATAGTTGGGGAGGAAATAGGTGCCTCCACCTGCAACATGGGGTTGTGATTTGGGCCAAAATACTTTTTCTAAGGATGTCCATATTTAGGGGGATAAAAGTAGATTACATAAGGAGTGTGGTAGGATCAAAGTTATGGCAGTCATATATAAGGAGCATTAAATATGTAGTAGGTCTCGTTCCTAGGGTCCCCTTGTAGATAGTGGTGTATCTTTGTCTAGGTATGCAGATGTTTTCAAGGGACAAGGTTATCATGCTCCCATTATTGATGGATACTTACTATTGTGAATGTTTATTTGAGATAGATATAATGTGATATTTTACTTATGTTTTCATTCTTGCACATTTAATTTTTTAAATGATGTTAGATGTTTGTGGATTAATTAATGTATTTTATGTTTTATTACTTATTTGTTGTATGTAAATGTGTAAAATGATAGTGTTTAAAAATATACCAATTATCATTATGGGGTGTATAATTAACTCTCTAAAGAGGTCATTGATAGAATTACTAGGATGCCAATTGAGGGACTGAAATTCTTAAAAGATAACAAGAAAAATGAAGAGATAAACACCTTATTCAATTAAAATAAAAGGATTCACGAGCTTGAAGATGGGATCCTCAGGGCATCCTTACCTACCCCATGAGAGGAAGTTTGTATGCATAACATTAAATATGTGACATTCGAAGGCACATATAGGAAACTCTAATCCTATCACTTATCTTTGCTAAATTATTTTAGACATAAGAAAATAAGGAACATACTCTTCTTTTTTATTATGCCCTTGGAGGATTTGTTTTTGAATTTCAAGGTGATAAATTTGACATACCCATACACCAAACCATAATTTTTATACTTTTACAAGAATCAAAACCATCCATTGTCTTACAGGAAATACACCCTCATCCTTTTATTCCAGAGTCCATAGATAAGGGAGAGGAAAACCCTATCATCATCCATTCTAAGGTGGAAGGGTCTAAACTTAAATGCCTCATAGGTTTGTTACAATAAAAATTCCCTCAGTCAAAATTCTTGACTTGAGTGAGGATTACCAAGCTGGCTCAACCATGTTATCCAAGCAAGCTACGGATTCAAGGTCTTTGCACACCACACAACACTCTAATTCAGTGGTGTTCCCCAAGAAGGACATTAAGTTGAAGTCTAACAAGGTAAAGTATAAGGTTTATTCCTCTAAGCATTTGAATCCTAACATAATTTAAATAGGTGAATATATTTTGATCCCTTTAGTGGATATCCATCCATCACACTTCATTGATCTTTACTTGGAGGATGATGATTCCTTGTCTAGTGGGTCCATACTCAACCCTAAGTGTAATAATAAAATTATGAAGGAATAATTCCAACTTGGGAAGATTGAGAAGTTGGATAAGGCCCTCAAATTACAAATGGGCATTATGAAATGCATGTTCATCGAGAATAAGAATATAAAAAAAGATATCAGGGAAATACAAATGCAGTTAGAAAGGGTGAAATCCAATAACAAAATAGGGCCCTAACATGACATAGTTCAATGGGATCTCTTCCAATATATCTATCAAATTAGAGAAGATATTTTCATTGTTAATAACAAATTGGAGAGATTAGATAAGGATATGCAAACCATACAAGGTAATGTAGATCAAGTGATTTCAACCAACAAAGCCACCATTAAAAGTTACATCTCCAACATCAAAACATTGCAAGAAGGACTCAAGAAGAGGAAATAAGGGTATTCCCAAGAAGGTCCCAATAAGAGAGTAAGGGGAAAGAATATTAAATAAGTGGATGAATCTGAGATGGTGGTGGAGGTGTATTTTGAAAACCAACTCCAAAATTTAAAGGGTGATTAGGAGGCCGTTGAGAGCCTTTATGATCTTGATAGCCATTAGTTCTCTATTATTCTAATATTTATGTTTCTTGCACCATTACTGATGGTTTTCTAATATGTTGATGTGTTTTCATTGTAGATAGGCTAGTGGGGTTTTTGATTGCCATGTTTATAGTCTTTTTTTGTTCCTATTGTTATCATGTTTTATCTTCTCTCAGTGATGTTTATAGTCTTTTTTTGTTCCTATTGTTGTCATGTTTTATCTTATCTGCTCTTTCCAAACCCATATTTTAAGTAATAATAAAAAAAACAATAACATATTTTTTCATTTGAAAATAAGAGGAAGGAACATCACACTCATTTGCAACAATAATACCATTTTTAATTTCAAGAGAAAATCTAGTGTCACGTTCTAGTTGAGAAAAATGAATGGCACTATTTTATATATTACTAGAAGCATCATTGCATTTAAAAGTATCATTGCAAAGTAATACATCATGATCTCATATATATATATATATATATATATATATATATATATATATATATATATATATATATATATATATATATATATATATATATATATAGTGTCTTCTTTTGTATAAGAAATGCTATAAACATTATGTAGTCATTGCTACTTTATTCCTACTCTTGTGTGTGAAAATGTATAAAATTAAGAGAATTGATTTCAACAACATTTTTATGTTCTTTTATTTCACTATATTCATCAATATTATACTAATCCTATTGATAATCATAAACATAATCATTAAAATTTTCATTCATATAAGTAGCATTATTAATCATATAATATTAGTCATTAGTCCATTCACTACCATAAACATAAGGCATGGGATGATTAGAAAATAGGAAATCCAAAGGGTGAAGGCTATTAAGGGTTTTAGATTGGTCACTCATTTTGAATTCACCAAACCCTAAGATATGAATAAGTACAAAAAAAAATCCTACTCCTAATATGAGAACATTCATGGGAATAAAAAACCCTGGGTTTGAGGCCATATGTGAAGGGGAAATAAAAAATCAATTTCAAAAAAAAAAATTAAATACAAAAGTATTAAACCCTAGTGAAAAATATGAAACCCTAAGGGGACCTAAGATTTTTGTAAGGTTATAGATTAAAAAGGGGTTCACTAATATGTTTTACCTTAATTTTTATTAGTGTTATCTAAACAATCATAAAACCTTGAATATTTTGAATGTGTATTATACATCAACTATTATATAAAACTAAATATTACCTATGATTTATTATACATTTTAAATATATAAATGATCAAGTATATAAGGGATACACAATAAATTGTTTGCTATTTATTAATTCTAATCTCTTTATTCTGTGAATTCTATTAGATGCGCTCTATAACAATTTTACGTGGGTTTAGATTAGGAATAAATTATAAAAAATATGCAAGAAAAATTTGAAAATATTAGGCACCTGTGGAAGACAATTTTGTTTGATTATGATGAACTCATTTGGGAAGGCAGAGTTAGACTATTTCTACTTAAGACTGTGTGCCTATGTTTGTAATTATGTTTTTTGTATTTGATTACCTTCATATCTATACATATAATCCTATATTGTTTGTCCTTTATTCACACCTTAGCTCTTACACTTTTGATTACAAAACCCTAAAATGGGTTAGTATTTTAGGTTAGCCTAATTTCACAAAAAACCCATCAATCATCTAAGCATTGCCTACAGTAAAAATACTTCAAAGAGGGCTCACACTGTATGTTGTTCTCCCTTTAATGTGAGCATGCCAAGTCATATGGATGTAAGTCTAGATGTTATTTTTCCTAGGCCCTCATTTGATACAATCATAGAGAATATAATTTGACCTTAAAAAACTTAGATTTTATAATGAACAATGAGCTAAGAGTAGTGTGAAATTTATATGTAACTTTGTGATAATAAATGCTCATATCTAAATGACTTCAAGAGGATACACACTTCAAATTTGAATTTGGGAAACTAGTAGCACTCAACATCCAACCCAAGATTAATCAAACATATAAAATAAATGGTCCAAAAAGAAACATGCCCAAAATAATTTAAAAAAAACTTTAGGGAATTTCCAAAAAAATTAGACTCTTGCATATGGTGATAGCATCCATAAGTTCTAGATTCATTTGAAATCTAAGAAAAATTCAATGTTAGTTAAAATAGGACCAGAGATCCCTGTGACATGGTAAATGAAGCTAGACATAATAAAATAGAGTATTGCATAGTCAAATAAAGTCAAGAAGATGAAAACTAACATGTCAATAAGTTTTTTATTTGAAATTGAGAACATATTTATATGTATATGTATATAGTGGAAATAAGTCTTGTATTAAATTTAGGTATCTACAAGGAAAAAATAGAAATCAAATTTGAAATTCAAACCTTAATATGAATGAAATATGAAACCCTAATAAAGTATGAAAACTTAAGGTAGAAGAGACCTAGTGTTTTTTGGTACTTAATTCAATGGTTGGGTTCACCAAATTATTTTACTTATTTTTTGAATAATGTGATCTAGATAAGGTAAAACTGTGAATATTCAAATAATGTAAAACCAAGTAGTAATCATATAATTTTGAATATAAAAGGATAAATTGATATTGCACTTACTATATTTGGAATGGGAAAATCAATGAAGGAGATATGCACTTAGATTAATTTTGGTTTTTTTAACTCACTGTCTTAGTCGTTACCCATAAAATAACTCTGTATATGCTCTATAACCACTCAAATCAAAAAACATGAGCTCAAACCTTGTGTGAACATTATCGGTAAAGCTCAAACCACTATAGAAACTATTACTACCTATTATCTACCAATATTATCCCATTTTACTATGTAAATATTTGTTACCTTAGATTATTTCACCAACATCTATATATATCTCATGTATATGTGCTCACACTTCAGTCATGTATGCTTATCTTTTTATTTTTATCCTTTCTTTGAATCCCTAATCACATTTTTGACACAAGATGGCCATTGAAAAACTGATTGAATAACCCTAAATACTCCTCACTAAGTGATTAATTATTTATTACATCTTAATACTCTGAAGAGAGCTCAAACCACACATAGTTCTCCCACTTAGGGGTGTGTGTGTGCACCACTATGAACAATCTAGAATGCAATGAAAAGTTTGTATTACAACACTTAGAACCATGAAACTTTGACATGCATTTGTATTTAAACATGGATAAGTTTTTCTCCTTTGAGAGGTTTTTGAATGTGTATGCCTTTGTGATAATGTATCCAGAGAGTGGTAATTTATTTCTCAAGCTTGTTGCTGATTTTTAAGATGGGCATAGCTTTAGGATTGATTTGTATTTATAGATGATTTTTTAATAATTCTCATTATGACTGACCCATGAGACATGTCTAGGCTGACCTAATGGGGTCTTAATTTGAAAAATAGTCATTAAGCATTCCTAGACATTACTACTAGAGACAAAACACTTGTGACAAAACTACAACTATCCGATTGTTTTTTGTACTATCTTGAGAGTGGAAATCAGTGATATGAGTCTTATTTCATAAACTAAGGTGATTTTGAATATCTATATTAGTAAATTGGGTTAGTTAAGACAAAATATAGGTAGATGGATAGGTGAAAGTGTGCACATTTTACTATTGTGTATGCAAAGTCCAAGTATGTCAAAGTGTGATAAAGTTGATGTTTCTAAGTGTCTAATACCAAATTTAGGTATCTACATAAACTAAAACATTGAACCAGAATTAAGAGCATAAAATTAAAACTAAAAGGTTAAATCAAGCCCTAAGGGGATGAGGGTTATAAAAACCTAGGTTGAATGATCACTAAGATTGGGTTCGACAATTTTTTTAATGAATATTGAACATAATATAAGGGGGTTTAAAATATATGAAATGGTAAAACTATGCACACAAGAGGGATCTAGGGTAATCAAAGAAATTACATTAATCATAAATCTTAATACATTAAAATATAGACCAATATTATAATGAAATAATTGAACAAGTAATGTAAATAAAAGAGAATGAAAGAAGACTTTAAAGAACACCCTCGAGAACTGAATAGAGATTAGAAATGACACATATGTGGTTTTGAGAATCTAACTATGATTTTCAACTAGGTTAGAATCAGTAAAGCCGATTGTGTCTAAGTTAGAAATGCCAAAGAGTTGATTATGTCTATTAATTATGTCCTCTACAGACAACTATGTCCTCTTATATTTTATGAAATTTTTAACCTTCAATGTTTATGTGTATACTAAGATTGATATGGATTCTATCTTTGCTTCACTAATTTGACTGATAAAACTCTTTGATTTGGTCCTTTGATCTTGACCTAATCTTCAATAAATGTATACATAAAAGAGTGTGTGGAATTTAGCATCCCAAACCACCTCTTATGTAGTTGTAAATATGTATATAACATGCTTGGAATTAGGGATATTTATAGTTATAGTGCTTTTGAGTAATCATAACCCAATGGGAGATAAGACTTCACCTCCTCTCACTAGATAATCAAATGCAATTATATGTTTCACTATGACCTTCTCTTAGTATAATATGCGATGAAACATGACTTGAATTGACATTGATGTAACATAAGATGATTATGCAGACTCCTTGGATAAATGTACATAACTCTTGATAAGGCTTGTTGATTGTGCGCTAGAAAAATAGCTTGCAAGAGATCCAGTTTGGAGGAGGTATATACTTGGTAAATAATAAGGATCAATTTTTACATATAAGGCTCCCTATGATACTTTGAAGATATGTCAACCTTATATAATAATGATAAATGAGATTCATGATGTAGGGAATAAAGTCAAGGTATAATGGACCCATAAAAAAGATGAGGGCCAAAATCGATAGACCACTGATTCATATCTAGAGGGGGAAAGGCTCATAATAGGAATTAGTCTAATTAGGGGTTGGATAAATGGGATAACATTATTGAATACTAATAAATCTAAGGCATATATGAGGAAATTTATATGAATAAGGGCTAGTGAGACTCTAATGTGATGTGAAAGTGTCTGAAAAAAGCCAAATATACATAAATAGACCAAGTAAAATAAAACATGATTAGAAAATTATGAAATAATAGTCTTATACCATAATTATATGTCTAAACTGATATGGATGTGATAGTTTATTAGACATTATACCTTATGTTATCCCTTTACCAATGGTCTTTTAGATCGAGAATGTACTTGTGTTTATTCCCAAACTCCTAGCCTCTTCAATAGTTGTCATTACTACATGACTATCGTGGCCATCTAATAAAATTAGGGGCTTATTGGTAGGAGAAACTCCACCTAGTATTGATCTTTTGAGATGGTATATCCAATTGAGAAATAGTTATTTGGTTATCTAAGCATGGGGTTGGGCTACCATACATGCTCCTAGTTCATAGTGTGCAATGTAGTTCTTTAACTATCTTCTCCCCTTGAAAATATAGAATATAGGAATGCTTTGGCATGTTGAATCAAATGGTGATCCATTCTAAGCTCTTTGGAATTATATGGTGGACACTTTGACTTCCTCTTTTTTCTAGGATCTTCATACCAATGTTCTTACCAACCTATTTTTTTCATCAAGTTCAAAAAAATTTAAGGTTCATAGTGGTTAGCTTCATATATCTTATCCAAGTTCTTTTAAAATGCATATACAATGGAATGATTTAACTAGATTTATCCATCTCTATCCAAACCTTCTGTTGATCTAATGGACAAGTTTGGATGCCTCTTCTTAAATCAAACCCACCAAGATTGACTTGACATTACATCCTTGAAAGGGTTGGGCCTATTTTCATATATGTGGCCTACATATGACTTTAATTGTATAATTTTAAATCCATGACCAAGTTATGACATATAGTTACACCATTGAACAACCTCAAGTTATTCCTCATATGTAAAAATGGTTGGTGGGCCCCTTTTTTTAGTAGTTGTAATACCCAACATCCAATAGTTGAATGAGGTTGTATGGATTCCCCACTTCTTTGAAACAACTCAAGTGGAGTAGCCATTGTTTTCAACATCCCTCATAGTATGTTCCATTTCAGTTACAGTCCATTAAGTTTGTATGGATACCTTTTTAGTTAATAAAATTCCTATTGTCACATGTATAATTTCAAGATGTTTGTGTGAATGTGCAACTTCTTCAATTTCTGAATGGTAATCTAGTCTTGTTCCATTTTTTGTATTGAGTCTTGTCTTATAAACTAGTCAACTTATCTTTGATTTTTTCATTCAGTTTGCATCATAAAATACAAAAAATTTAATAACATGCATCATTTACCATGAATTTGGAACTCCATTTAAAAGGAACTATAGTCAAATGTGATTGTAAACTAATAAGATACATACTATCAATAATTACGTAAAAAAATCTTGATTCAGTGTTTATGCTGGCATGATAGATTGAAATTATGGGCATGATATAATTTAGGGATACTATTATTGTATGGGCATGATAGAGTGCATGTATAATATCCTTTAATGCCCAAATTATCCTACTAAATGGTAGTGGGTGATTTGTTATGGATAGAGCACCTTGAACAAGGTTAAAGAGTCCATATGGCTCTACCACATTCTAAGGTTTGTTTGCCTTGGTGGTGTAAATGTTGTTGCATTGTCCAGAATGGCATTATCACACATAAACACATCCCTAAACTACAAGTGTTTCCTTTAATACACTACATCTTCTCCTCCCATTCAAGAACAACACAAATTTAATTTGGTGTGATATAATGCAAGTATGGACTGTTCAATTGCCAAAACAAGATGTTAAATATAGGTTGTTGAGGTGTCATTACTTTTCCACCTCAAATAGGGTGCATGCCTAACATGGACAGAGCATTATTAAAAGTTTAAATGTTCCACATTTGGCTACCTCTAATATTTTTTTGGTATTTTAATTATCACCTATCAATTTGACTTTTAAAAAGGATATATAATGACACCTTGCATAGTAATCATTGCACTGACACCATACTAACACGTCACACCTTAAAAATATAGAATTAAATAGTCGACACTTTGAGCTAATTGTGGGTGTAAATTTTAAGTGTTGACATGGCACCATTTAGGTACCACATGGGTGCCAAGCTAAACTATACCAATTCTTGTGTCTCTCCCATGTTATAATCTGACCTTGCATTTGATACAATTTAAAAAAAACAATTATGTTTTGTATTAAACTGTAAGACTTGTGAAGTCTAGCATTACACCTACTAATTAAATTCGCTTGGACATGAAATTAAATATCTACAAGCTCAAATATATGTTACTAGGTTATTATAAGTATTATTGGATACAAGACTTGATAGAATGTATCTTTTGAGTATTAAAAAACATGATATATAATATGTTGTTATATGTGGATCAAATTCATACTTCTCTAAATCCCAACATGTGTTTATTAAAATTAAAGATGAAATAATCCATCCCTTGCCACTGGGAGTGGGGATATATCATGGTGAGTACTGCATACTATCTTAGTTCATTTTTTTAATTTAATTAATATTTTTCCATCAAAAATTAAACCATCATTGATTTGTCATTTTCAAACACATATTGAATGTTTTCAAGTAAGGGAGAAACGCTAGAAGTTGAGCAAGGTTCAATACATGAGAGGGTATTTGGGGATATGGGGTCCAAATATTTTACATTTTTTCTATGAAAACTGAATAAAAGTTTATTGTGGATGAAAATTGATCGTATTTTGTAGTTAAAGAATGTAAATACGACCATACAACCATCAAATTTAGGATTTGTGAATCAATAATGTGGGTATTAATTCTTGTACCATGTTCAAAGAGTTGTGGTATGATGGGCATAGAGCACTTGTCAAATCTAAATTTGATAAATTATAAGAGCTAAAATTGAAATCATACATGTTAATAACAATGGAAAATAAGAGTAAACTTTGGAAAAACCAAAATAGAACTTTGTGATAATTCAAACAACTTTTCTATGCATAACATTTGGTAGAATGTTAACATTTTATTATTAATATAACACACACACACACACACACACACACACACACACACACACGTACACGTACATGCACACACACATAATGGAGTAATTTCAAGAGCTAAAATTGATATCTTACATTTTGACAACAATGGAAATGGATAGTAAACTTTGGAAAAAATAAAAATAAAAATTTGTTATAATTCAAACAAATTTTCTATGCATAAAATTTGGTAAATGGATATATATATATATATATATATATATATATATATATATATAAAGAGAGTAAACTATAGGAAAAATAAAATAGAACTTTTTTATAATTCAAACAATTTTTCTATGCATAACATTTGGTAAAATGGTAACATTTACTTATTAGGAAGAGTTATACATTTTGATATTAGTTTTATCTCTTACAATTCACCTGTAAGTTATCAATTTTAGATATTACAATTGCGCCATGCCCATTATTATATATATATATATATATATATATATATATATATATATATATATATATATATATATATATATATATATATATATATATATATATATATATTCTTAATAAGAAAATGTAGCATTTTAATTTTTTTAATAAGGGTAAATGGGAGGGTTTTAATGGGGCCCCACAACCCATTACAAAAGATACCTAACCATCATCCAAAATGAGCAAAGATGATAACACATACCTATACATCTAACAAATCAACAAGGCCTCAATCCCCCAAGGAAACAATAATCATTGCCAAATGCGAAAAATAAACAATAATTAGTAAAATAACTAATCGACAACCATAAAATAACATGTAAATAATAAATGGATGGCAACAAATAACAAGAACCACAACCCCTCCTACAAGACATCAGCCACCAACGAAGCTAATAATCAATAATCTACTAAAAAAGAAGAAGAGGAACATGCAATTATCCCATGGTTGGGACTCTTCTTCCCCTACGGGAGAAAAGGCCTTACATAGTCCATTGATTACCATCCTTAACCATATCAACAACATTAGATCTAAGTATTTTAGCCTCCAACCTTATTCTTATATTATTAATAGAAAAGTCCATAGGAGATTTGAGACAAGCCAACAGAAGATGAGAAGATAATCTTTGAAGGAAGCTCTCTTGGAAGGGAATAAACCTTACACAAAAGCGGAAGCGATGTCGATAGATGATAGAAGATACCATGGTTGCACTAGATGAAATATTAGTCTGAAGCCCCTTTTTTCTTCCTCCAAAAAAACTTAAAAGATGAGCCAAAATTTGAAGGTTATTTGAAGAACACCCTACAAATGATGCCCAATGAGGTTGCAGTAGAAACCCCTGAAAGGAAGCCCTTATAATTTGATAAATTGAATCCATGAGCCAGGGAAGAGTTGAGTTTATCTGAGTGATAGAGAGGCTTGGATAGACATAAAAGTGTACAAGCTCTCACAAACCTTTTGTCCAAAGAACAATCATCCAATTTAATAAAAGAACCCACCAGGTTGACTAGGGAAAATTTTAGTGGCTATAAGTAGTTTATTTATTTATTTTAAAAATGGCTAATTCTATGAAAATATACATAGGTCAAATCGCCAAAAAATTATATAACTTCATATTTTGGGACGCAGATTCACCTTATATATTATAATCGATCCTATTTTAGGACACAAATTCACCAGAGTAACTATACATATATGGGTCTGATTCACCAAAAAATTATACGAGACATGTATAGATTAGTTTGGAATAGCCAAGTGTGTGTGTATGTGTGTAAAAATAATGACCACCTAGGACACAATAAACTCAAGGTAATAATTATATTTATTATGTGAAAATATTTTGAATATTCTTTGGTGCCACATGCTCTTCCTTCCATATGGTTTTAATAACTAAAAACTTAATAATAAATACTTTTTAAACCTAATATTTATTTTATTTCTAGCATTGAATGTGGTGTAGGTGGAATTAAAGCTATGGGGATTGAGGTTTAGATCTCACCCCATTTTTAGTGAATTGATGCTAGAATATTGAGGGAACCAAGACAAAATTTAATGTTGTCCAACACATCACCCACAGGATTAATGAAAGTTGTTTGAATACATATGTGACAGTTTATCGGTTTTTCTTGTCATTTATGCAAGCTCTTGGGAGAAGTGAAGCTCTAGTAGTCAGAAGATTGGGATGAAAGTTTGGAAACAAAGGTGCAAATAATTTTTAAGTTAATTTTCTTGTGATTTCAAATGCAAGGTATGAATTTATGTTTATTTGTTCTGAATACTGAGAGGAGTTTGCGTGCACAATCATCTATCTTGAAATGAATAAATATAATGATAAATTCTTTGAAAAGTATTTTTTAAAATATTTTTGTTGATGATTTCTCATTTTTTCTAGTCATTGATGCAAGCTATTGCCAGAAGTGAAGTTCTGATAGTCTAAAGATTGGGACAAGAGGTAGAAATGAAGGTGTAGATACTTTCTAAGTTGGTTTCCTTGTGATTACAAATGTAAGGGATGAATTTTTGTTTATTTATTCTAAAGACTAATAACAATTATTTGCATGCACAATCATCTATCTTAAAATGAAAAAATATAGTAATAAGTTCTTTAAAAATAATTTCTTTAAGGATTTTTACTGATAGTTTTTTAATTTTTCTAATCATTGATGCAAGTTATTGGCAGAAGTGAAGCTCTAGAAGTCAAAAGATTGGGATGAGTTGTAGACAATTTCTAATCTAGTTTTCTTGTGATTGTAACAACAAGGTATGGTTTTGTTTTTATTTTATTCTAAATACTGAGAGTAGTTATTTGCATGCACAACTGTCTATCTTGAAATGAATAAATATAATGATAAGTTCCTTGAAAAACATTTCTTTAAATATATTTTCTCAAAACACTATGCATGTTGGTTTCTTAGAAATTTTGTATATATCTACAAATATTTTTCTTAAACTCAAAATTTATGAAATGAGTATTTTTAGGTTAGTCAGAAATATGGTTGAAATGATCATGAGGCTTTGTTGTGTTTATTTAATTTGTTCTTTGTGCATCATTTGAAAGAGGAATCTTGCATGCCATTATTTCTTAGAGGAAATCAGTTTTTTATTTGTTTAAAAGTAGTATTTCTTAGAAGAAGATAGTTTCTTGTTTGTTTAAAAGAAGTATGTGGTAAAGACCAACTAAATAATATAATAAACTGAGTATAACAAAAATTGTAACAAAAAATCAGAATATAGAGTATAAATAATAAACCAACTATGAGGCCATAAGGCAAGATAACTATGAAAAGAGAGGATGTCATAACTAAAAAAAATTGAGTACATACAATAAGGTCATATGCAGTACTTAGTATAAATTGAGTATAGACCTCTGTAAGTCTCTCAAAAGACTAATCTAAGATTGACCATTAAATTATGATATTTGACATTGAATTATGAGTATGTTAGTTTGTTGTTTTAGTTGCTCTTAATTATAATAGTGATTATATTTTTCTTTTCATTGTTCTATTTTCATTGATAAAACACTTTTATCGAATTAGAAATCCTTCCTTCAAGATATTTTATATTTTATAGGCTTTACTCTATTAGATAGGTTAGATTATATTATTTGAAATTTAATTTACATATACATATATTTGATAATTGAGATATTTAATTAGTGCATCATTCACTATTATTCCTAGAATTTATAAAAAAATCCTATGCACATCTTAGAAACATTTGTTGCTTCTTAGAATCACTGTTATTTTACAACCATAAAAATAAATATCCAAAATGCATCAAAACAATCACTAAGAAATTGTAGCATGTCCTTATAAATTTATGTTGGCCCTTATTTCCATGTTTTAAATTTTCAAGTGAGTTGTTGTTTGGTTCAAGTTTTAATTTATAAATTATATAGATTTAGATTCTGTCTATGATTTTATTTTCAAATTGATATTTTGGTAGTTTATTTTTTAACTTTTTCTAAATAAATGTGTTGGTATCATTGATTATTTTTAGGTGCCAACTTTCAAATTTCTAATACAAGATTTAATTTAATAAATAGAATAGTTATTTCATCTTTGAAGGGAGTGCTTTGCATTGGTGATTCATAAAGTTGGCATTGAAAGATTTTTGATTTGTAAAATGTCTACTCTTAGTTTGAGTGCTAAGAAATTAACAGGGGATAAAGGGGAATACCTTGTCATATTTTGATAAACATCGACAAGAAAGACCTTTAAAAAGAAATATTGGTTTAGAAAATCAACCAAATTCAAACATTCTTTCTCACGATCAAGATCATGTTCAACAGGATTTTGATTATTTTCAATTAGCAGATGCAAGTAACAATGTCAATGATCATGACATAGTTGGATTAAGACAATCTAGTTATGAAAGTGTTGATGATTCAACCTCAAAAATAATTCATGAAATTCATCACAAATCCAAAAAAAGAAGTCAAGCAAATGGGAAATTTCAAAGAGTTTTCAAGCTGAATGGGTTTCTAAATATCTTTTCATTGAACTTGTTTTGAGTAAAGACATTGATGAGCCACCAAAAGATTGTAGATGCAAGATATGTAGTTGGAAATTGGGGAGGGAAAAATGCTTGCAGCTAAAACTAGAAACCATAGAAAAGTATGTGGGGAAAATATACAAAAAGAAAATTATAAATGGAGAGAAGAAATCAGTGATATGATGGAGAAAAAAAAGAGTCTATTCCTAGTAGGTATGCAAGTGAATATGATGAATACCCAAAAAAACAATAAAATATTCATGCAAGTGGAAGAAACATTACAACTTTATTTGGAAAAATGATGAGAATCAGCCACATGTCAAAGATTATACAACTTTGTGTTATTTTTCACATTTTAAACAAAGGTCAACCAATGACCAATTATCGAAAATATAAGGACATGCTATAATTTCTTAGCATCCCAAACTTTCTAAATACTCATTGGTCAGTTATTAGTGGTTAGGAATGGGCTAGTTGTCTTGTTAAAGTAGAAAAGGATGATCTTCAAGAGAAGATAAAGATTTCAAGATACATGGCATTGTCATTGGATAAAGTTACAACCATTGATGACCCTTCTTGAGTGTGTATGCATGTTTACATTATTATAAATAATGTTCATCAGCCTCATTTTCTTGTCATTCATAAAATGAAATAAAATGCAACTTCTCAAAACCTTTTAGAACTAGTCAAGAATAATTTGAAAGAGGTTGGTGGCATGGACAATTTTTCAATTGTAATAAATATTGTTTGTATAGGGGCAGATGGAGCATCAGTTATACAAGGTCAAATAAGCGGTCTTTGTGTAAGGCTACAAACTTTTTGTACACCATATATGATTGGTATTCATTGCATGGCACATAGAATAAATTTGATAGCCAAAATTGTGAGCAAGTTTACATTAGTCTCAAAAGTTGAAGATCTTATTCATGAAATCCATTCATACTTTTGTAGAAGTCCAAAAAGATTTTTAAAATCTCAAAATTTTGTTGAAGGTTTAATGCACGGAAATAAACTACTTAAGAATGTTGATACTCAATGGATTTATCTTTGTAGACCAACACATAGAGTATATGTAGAATATCAGTCATTGATAGGAATAATGGAGAAACATTACCACACAATAGATAAAGATCCATATATCTTATTTTGGTTAACTGATATAGAGACATTATTGACCTTATTTAGCCTTTTACCCATGTTGGATGAAATGAATTTAATGATAAATAAAGCTCAAGAAAGAATAATGTACATTCAAGAATATTATACATTGAGAAAATTAATATGCCTTGCCTTTTATAATTTGTATGTAACACAAGATTAATTTACAAGAGAAAAGTTCACAAGTTGGATCTTGATGTTAAATATTGAACATAGTGACAACTATTTGCAATTTAATAAAGATGGATATTTATGTGCACAAGTGTGAGAATGTAAAATACCCCTACACACTTTTGACACAACTGGTCGATCTAATAAACTCAAAGAAATTCTTGCTACAAGGGATCGATTCCTTGAGGTTGTATCCTTTGTAAGGTTCATCTTGAAGGAAATTGTAAAATGTCTATCTTTAGAGATTAGAGATTGTTTTTCTCAAGATGAACTACTAGAATCCATGGTTATGGTGTACCCTCATTATTAGAAAAATGTTAGATCATTAGATTTTTAGAATAAAATCAAAATCTTGGCCCAACATTTGTACAAGAGTGTAGAATTGAATAGTGAATAAATTGAAGGCATTTTAGATTTATCAAAGCTAAGTGACCATTCTATTCAATTTTCCACAAAAATGTATGAACAAGTTAAAGTTGTGAACAATATTTTCAAAGATGGCTCAATTACTAGACTATGGACTACTTTAATTTGGAGTGAAATACTACGTGATGGTATCTTAAAATATTTTAATCTTGCTAATTTATGCCAAACAATGATTTTGGGCTTAGTGGCAGATGACATAATTTTTAGTGCATTATCATTTTTAAATTCAAAGTTAAGAAACAAGATTGACAAGAATTTGGAGACTTACTTGAGGCTCTATACAACTAGATACAATGTCTTTCATTTTCTATTTGATATAGCTCTAGAAATTTGGCAGTCTACATCTCAAAGAAGAGGATTAACTAATAATTCTTCAAACACACTACACTTAGAGAGTTCTACAGTACTGGATCCAAGTCCAATAAATTTTGAAAAGAATACATGTAACAACTATGAAGAAAAAAATGAATAAAATTGACATGTTGAAATTTGAAATTTAAGCATCTAAAATCTGAGGTTTATTGAGGAAAGACAACAAATTTTGTGACCCCAAATCATTTTCCATAGATTCATGTGGCCAGATTGCATTTTGATAATTAATACTGGTTGATTTTAATTTTAATTTTAATTAAAAAGTATTAATACTTGATTAGAAAAACATGTATTTATGTGTTATGTTTGATTAAGAGAACATGTCTATAACAGTTGTAAACTCTATTATAGAGATGAATAAGTATATTGTGGTGTTCCCTTGCTATTTTATACCAAGTAGATGTATTTTTGTGTTATGTTTGATTAAGAGAACATGTCTATAACAGTTGTAAGCTCTATTATAGAGATGCATAAGTATATTGTGACGTTCTCTTGTTATTTTATATCAAGCAGGTGTATTTTTGTGTTCTGTTTGATTAGGAAAACATGTCTATAATAGTTGTAAACTCTACTATAGAGATGCATAAACATATTATGGCATTTCCTTGTTATTTTATACCAAGCATGTGGTTTTTTGTGTTCTATTTTATTAAGAGAACACGTCTATAACAGTTGCAAACTCTATTTTAGAGATACATAAATATATTATGGCATTCCCTTATTATTTTATACCAAGTAAGTGTATTTTTGTGTTCTGTTTGATTAATAAAACATATCTATAACAGTTGTAAACACTATTATATAGATGTATAAGTATATTGTGGCATTCCCTTGTTATTTTATACCAAGTAGGTATATTTTTTATGTTTTGTTTGATTAAGAACATGTCTATAACAGTTACAAATTGTATTATAGAGATGCATAAGTATATTGTGGCGTTCCCTTATTATTTTATACTAAGTAGGTGTATTTTTTTGTTTTGTTTGATTAAGAGAATATGTCTAACAGTTGTAAACTCTATTATACAGATGCATAATTATATTGTGGCATTCCCTTGTTATTTTATACCAAGTATGTGTATTTTTATGTTTTGTTTGATTAAGAGAACATGTCTATAATAGTTGTAAACTCTATTATAGAGATGCATAAGTATATTGTGGGGTTCCCTTGTTATTTTATATGAATAAGGTATATTTTTGTGTTCTGTTTGATTAAGAGAACATGTTTATAATAGTTGTAAAATATATTATAGCGATACATAAATATATTTTGGCATTCTCTTATTATTTTATACCAAGGTGTATTTTTGTGTTATGTTTGATTAAGAGAACATGTCTATAATAGTTGTAAACTCTATTAAAGAGATGCATAAGTATATTGTGGTATTCTCTTGTTATTTTATACTAAACAAGTGTATTTTTTGTGTTTTGGTTGATTAAGAGAACATGTTTATAATAGTTTCAAACTATTATAGAGATGCATAAGTATATTGTGGCATTTAATTGTTATTTTGTACCAAGCAAGTGTATTTTTGGTGTTGTGTTTGATTAAGAGAACATGTCTATAACAGTTGCAAACTCTATTACAGAGATGCATATGTATATTGTGATGTTTCCTTATTATTTTATACCAAACTTAGTTGAAACATCTATAGTGTAATGAATCGTAACTATCTATATTGGACCAACAACCTCACTTTCGCTAATAGCTTGCATAAATGACAAGAAAAATTGAAAAAAAATGTCACATATATATTCAAGTAACTTCCATTAATCCCATGGGCGACATGTTAGACCAACATTAAATTTTGCCTTGGCCCTTTAATATGCCAGTACCAATTCACTAAAAAATGGGGCAAGATCTCAACCTTAATCCCCGTAGCTTTAATTCTATCTGCATTGCATTCAATGCTAGAAATAAAATATACATAAGTGTGAAAATTTAGGATGTGAAATCATTTATGTCATTAACCTATTTTAATACTGCCTAGTTTTTAAAGCTTTGAAGTCTTGAAGACGTAGCAATTTTAACTTACAAGTTTATACTTATAGTTTTAGTTATTTATTATTAATTTTTTATGACATTAAAACCATAAGGAAAAGCATGTTTATTTTAATTAGTTTTATAAATGTGTCAAGGACCACTTATGACTTAGGACACAATACACTTAAGATAATAATTATATTTTGGTTTGCATAGTTTGTTGATTAAAATAAAAATATTTGAAAGGTCATTATTGATTATGGATATGGTTACGACATTTTGGCAAACCTTATCATTTTTTATTATGGATATGATTAAGACATTTGAAAGACAGTGTTTTGAGCAACAATCTTTAAATAAATACTTTTTAGAGAAATTATCATTATATTTATTCATTTCAAGATAGATGATTGTGCATACGAATAACTGCTCTCGGTGTTTAGAATAAAATAAACACAAATCCATACCTTGCAATTGAAATCACAAGGAAACTAGCTTAGAAATTATTTGCACATTTCAAACCTCTCATCGCAATCTTTTGAGTACCAAAGCTTCACTTCCGCCAATAGCTTGCATCAATGAGTAAAAAAACTGAGAAACCACCACATTTATATTCAAGCAACTTACTTATACTTGAATACATATGCATATCTATAATATAGTTTACAACTATTATAGATGTACCCTCTTATCAAATAGAAGATTGAGAGCAATTATTTACATGTACAATTATCTATCTTGATTCTTGAAATGAATAAATATAATGATAAATTCCTTGAAAATCATTTCTTTAAAATTAGTTACTTTCCATCCTCACTTTTCATATTTGTCTTGCCTTATGGCCCCATAGTCAGTTTATTATTTATACTCTATACTCTAATTTTTTATCATAATTTTTGCTATACTTTGTTTATTATATTATTTATTTGGTCTTTACCACTGATTTTCTCCCAACCTCTGAGAAATAATGGCATGCAATGATCCAGAGGATTTTTCATCCTTCATATGTTCCCAAGATCTCCCAAAACTAGTATAATATTGAAGAACATTCTGAGAGCTTTCCAACTCCTATTGGAATGTGAAAAATGAACATCGTATGCTCCAGATATCACTGGTCAAAGTTTGGATAAAAAATGGTCAACAAGTTAAATAGTGATGTGGATGTATATGTGGTTGTTAATTGGACCAATTGGCAAGTGACATGTGGCAGTGTATTGGTAAAAGGGTGTTGTTTGTTTTCACCTCTAGTCTTTGGCACTCATGTTCAGAGAAATGGGCCCTAATATTTGCTAACTAGGAACCCTCAGCCAAGGTCAACACACTCTTTTTGTGGAGGGGTGCTTTTGCCTCTAAATCTTCATGTTATCATTGTAACATTTTTAGTTTTATATGCCTTTGTTTATTTATACATTGCATGTGGGACTAATAATCTTGAATTATTAAATTATACCATGTATATTCCAAGTCACATTGCCGAGCTCGAGACACTTGTGCATGTCACGTTTGAGATATGATGAGCTCGAGTTAGAGATATGTTAAGTTTGAGCTATGGTGAGCTTGAAACCTAGCTTGAGATCGAGCTTAAAAGATATACTTGGTGGTACTGGCTCAATAGCTAGCTCGAGTCAAATCCAATAGACCTTCACTAAATTTGGCTAAGATCTATTCACTAACCATCAAAAAATCATTTGAATTGAATCTAAACCGAGTTCATATCCCACATAGATCATCTAAACCTAACAATCAACCAAGTTTAGCATGGGGGATAATCCAAACAAAATATTTTTGATACGTGGCCAAAGCCACAAACCACATATTGGATACAAGGCTATTTGAAGCCTTTATAATATTTTTGCCCCACAAGTGTGGGATATTAAACCTTATATGGTAAATGCTAGTTGAAACCAAATAAATACCATGGGATTTGAACCCGTGATCTATGGAAAAAGAAACAAGTGACCTAACCAATCTACCAAACATTTGTAAGTGTTATAACAAACATGAATTTTTATTAGTACAAACGATGAAAATGACTATGTAAAGGATGTTTAATGGCAAAATGCAATGTTTTGCATTTTTGCCTAATCTTAGAACATTTTCAAGTCTTAGTGTAAAAAGGAAAGTTGTTCATAATTCTGAGACGTTCAATTTGGTATGCTTGTGCTCCAAATTTGGTATTCATTTGATATCTTTTTGAGTGATTGAAGTGATGCTTTGATGTAAAACATGGGGAAGAGATTATACAAGTGCTTCAGGAAGGTGGAGGATGATTACAGAGCATGGTCAGAGTCTTTCGAAGGTCTGATGGCATGAATTTGTAGGTCTAAAATCCATTTTGTTGTAAGTTTGTGAAATTGATGATATTTACATCTTTTTAATGGATCGATTCATTGTTTCATGAACATGAAGACGTAGCCCCTAAATAGGTGAACTCCGTTATCAGATTGGTGTTAATTTTTATTTTAGTATTCTGTGTTTCATTTATTAACTCAATTTTGAGAAAGAATTAATGAGACACTAAAACTAAGTATGACAAATTATAAAATAACATCAAAATAAGATTTTTCATTTGAAAATGGGTTTATAGAGTTTTTAATCACTCTTTTTCATTTCTAGAACATTAAATCCACTTTCTATTTGATTTAATTAGGAAATTGAGAATATTCTACATCTAATTCTATGTATTTAAGGGAATTGAGATTTTTTAGAATCCGATTTCAATTTTTTTAATTTATCAAAGGAGGTAAATCCAATTTACAGATCAATTTTGGTATTAGAGTAGGTTGATACAGGACTTGTTTCAGTTGTTAATATACTTTGTTTAGAGTTTTTAGATATCATATTTTTGGTATTATTATTCTATTGATTTGATTATGTAGGATTGGCTAGTGAAAAGGAAAATTGGAAGGTATTCCAATTCATTGGAAGAAGACAAGCTTCTAACAGCCAAGGTTCTGAAACCCCTAGTCCTACATGTTCAATCCAGATGATGAACAAACATAATTGTTACTTGAAGGTGTGAGATGGTGTTGAGAAAGGATCAGTCTTTCTTTCTTGGGATACATTCAAATAAAATTCAAGGCATTTTTAGTGGACACCCAAGAAGAATTAGTTGGTGTCTTGTTATCACTCTTGCATAGAGGGCAGATTAAGGTATGATGGTGATCTAATTTCATATTGATATTGACACAATATTTTAGTCTTTGATAACCAGTTATGTAGCTTTTATTTTTGGATAACTAATCATATTGTGGAATCCTATGTCCTTAATTATATGAATAAATGAAAAGACTAGTTTCCATGGTAAGATATGGAAATGGAAAATAGGGCATTATTCAAGAAATTGAACAGGTTTTTGCACTTTGAGTTTTGAATTTGTAATGGTTTGAAAGTTGGTTTATGTCCTTAAATTTTTTGTTAAGAGTTATAGGCAACAAATAGGAAGTTATTTAAGACACCAAAAATATGCCAATCATTGCTCAACAGGTTTGTACTTCACAATTTTTTCAAAGGTATAAGTTATTTTCAAACGTAACTATGTATACACAATTTTGGTTTAAATCTAGATAACCTTTGTGTGGGTTGCTTTGGCAGTAAAATATGTCTTTATTTGGAATTATTTTTAAAGCCTTTTTGAAAATAGAAAATGGATCATCCAACTCTCCTAAGATAGAGTTTTAAATAAGATGAAACCTCCTATTCAATTTATTGAAATCAGGAAGAGGGAACAACCCTTATTGATAGAATGGTTTAACAGGATAGTTTTGATAAGCATAACTATGGTATGGAATAATATGTTTAATTTCACTTAAAAACACTATTTTCAAGGAATCCTTAACTATTGGATCCAGGGGAGGAATTTTGATAAAATTGTGTTTGGAAGGATATTTGCTATCTCCTAAATTTAGTTTTCTATTGTGATAAGATTTTGGAAATCTAACTCAATTTGATGAGTTGTGGAGGTATGAATTAGGGAGCAGTCAATAGTGAGGAAACTTTGAGACATGTTTAAAATGCTTAATTTTTTCCTCATGTTTATGATATTTCTTATAATTACTTGCAAAGTTTGTAAGTTTGTAAAGAAGCTCTTATTTGTGAAATTCTCTAAATTGACATTGGAGTTTGACAGATATAGGGAAAGAATTGATAATCAATTTAAGGGACACAACATTTAATTATGTTGTTTACAAGATGGGAAACACATCTATTTTCCCTTGATTATTCTTTCATGAATTGTATAATGTATATTGTGCATTAGTAACTTTTGGATGGACAAATTAGTTTCATGTTTTTATACTTGACATATACGTTTAAGTCCCATTGTATCTTGAGCAATGTTTATATTACAAATTCTTTGTACATACATGTATGTTTGTCATGTATATCATGTAGATGTACTTTTAAAGATCCATAGATGGGCAATGTTTGTAAATGCAAGTATACATGTGTTGTAATTTGTTTACAAATTCTATAGGGGTATGCAACATACTTTGATTTCCCTTACGTGGTTTTGATATAAAGAGAACACCTTAGTCTTTATGCAGCGCAGGGGTTAGAGAATCCACCAGATGTTATGACTATTTTGGGTAACAGGTCATTTTGGCAAAATGGGTAAAGTGTTTGTTTTACTCTCTAAAATCAAGTTACAGTTTCAGTTGGATAGTTGATTTCTTGCAAGAAAGTTTTATAACGTCTTATTTCACTGATGTAGACTTGTGTTTTTCAAATGGAGTTTTATTGCTCATTTTGATAGATTGACTTCATAACTCCTTCATATGTTATTTTTGGCTCCTATATGTTTGGAATCAGTATATGAATATTGTCAATGGCAAAGATGAGAACTCATGAAGATCTTTTTGGGTCAATTAGATTATTAGGAATTTTGGAGACCAAAAGCCTCTTTGTGAAGAGGTTTGATTCAAAAGATTTTTCATCCTTTATATGTTCCAAGATCTCCCAAAACTAGTACAGTATTGAAGATCATTTTGAGAGCTTTCCAACGCTTATTGAAATGTATAAAATGGATAACGTATGCTTCAGATATTGCTGGTTAAAGTTTGGATAAAAATGGTCAACATGTCAAATAGTGACACGGATGCATGTGCAGTTGCTAAGTGGACCAATTGGCAAGTGACATGTGTTAGTGCAATGGTAAAAGGGTGTTGTTTATTTTTGCCTCTAGTCTTCAATACTCGTATTCAAAGAAATGGGCCTTGCTATTTTCTGTCTGGGAACCCTTAGCTAGGGTCGACACACTCTTTTTGAGAAGGGGTGCATTTACCTCTAAATCTTTATGTTACCATTGTAACGTTTTTGGTTTTATATGACTCTATGTTGTTTATACATTGCATGTGGGACTAATAATCTTAGATTATTAAATTATACCATGTATATTCTAAGTCATGTTATCGAGCTTGAGAAACTTGTGCATGTCGACTTCGAGATATGACGAGCCTGAGTTAGAGATATGTCGAGTTTGAGCTATGGTGAGCTCAAACCCAACCCAAGATCAAGCTTGAGGGATATACTTGGTGGTATTATCTTAACAACCAGCTTGAGTCGAATCCAACTGAACTTCACTAAGTTTGGCCGAGATCCATTCACCAACCATCAAAGGATCATTTAAATCATATCTAAACTAAGATCGTATCCCACATGGATCATCTAAAGCTAGCAATCGGCCAAGTTTGACGTGGGGGATAATCCAAGCAAAATAGTTTTAATATGTGGCCGAAGCCACAAACCACATATTGGATACAAGGCTATTTGAAGCCTTTACAATATTTTCACCCCATGAATGTGGGATATTAAACCTTATATGGTAAATGTCGGTTGAAACCAAATAAAGACCGGGATTTGAACTCATGATCTATGGCAAAAGAAACAAATGGCCTAACCAATCCACCTAACATTTGTGTTATAAAAATCATGAATTTTCATTAGTATAGAGTTTGAAAATGACTATGTAAAGGATTTTTAATGATAGAATGTAATGTTTTGCATTTTTGGCCAATCTCAGGATATTTTCAAATCTTGGTGTAAACTAGAAAGGTGTTCAAAATTTTGAGACACTTAGTTTGGTATATTTGTGCTCCCAATTTGGTATTTATTTGACATCATTTTTAAAAATTAAAGTGATGCTTTGACATAGAACGTAGGGAAGAGATTATGCAAGTGCTTCAGGAAGGTGGAGGATGATTACAGAGCATCATCAGAGTCTTCTAAAGGTCTAATGACATGAATTTGTAGGTCTAAAATCCAATTTGATATAAGTTTGTAAAATTGATGATATTTACATCTTTTTAATGGATCGGTTCATTGTTTCATGAACTCAAAGATGTAGCCGCTAAATGGGTGAACTTCGTTATCATATTAGTGTCAATTTTCCTTTTAGTATTCTATGTTTCATTTATTAATTCAATTTTGAGAAAAAAATTAATGAGACACTAAAACTAAGTACAATAAATTATAAAATAACACCAAAATAAGAATTTTCATTCAGAAATGGGTTTATAGAGTTTGTAATCATTCATTTTCATTTCTAGAACATTAAGTCTAATTTATATTTCATTTAATTGGGAAATTGAGAATATTTTGTATCCAATTCTATGTATTTAAAGGAATTAAGATGTTTTAGTATCCGATTTTAAAAAACTATTTGATTTATCTAAGGGGGTAAATTCAGTTTACGGATCATGCAAGATGCTTATTTTAAACAATTCACAAAGAATAAAATGAATTTTATTATTGGTTGGTCTTTACCATATACTTCTTTTAAACAAACAAAAAACTCATTTCCTCTAAGAAATAATGGCATGCAAGATACTTCTTTTAAGCAATGCACAAAATATGTGATTAGTCTTTACCACATACTTCTTTTAAACAAACAAGAAACTCATTTCTTTTAAGAAATAATGGCATGAAAAATATTTATTTTAAACAAAATGAATAAACACAACAAAGCCTCATGATTAATTCAACCATATTTCTGATTAACCTTAAAATACTCATTTCATAGATTTTGAGTTTAAGGAAAAGATTTTTAGATATTCATGAAATTTTTAAGAAAACCAACATGCAGAGTATTTTTTTAAATATCTTTAAGCAAATATTTTTTAGAGAAATCAATTACTTATTTGTTTAAAAGATGTGATAAAAAACAATCAAATAATATATTAAATTGAGTATAGCAAAAATTGTGACAAAAAATCAGGGTATAGATTATAAATAATAAACCAACAATGGGGCCATAGGGAAAAATTAGACATACACACACACTATACTCTAATTTTTTGTCATAATTTGTTACTTAGTTTAATATTTTATTTGTTTGATTTTTAGTTTTACTACTCTAAACCCTAAACAAACAAGAAATTGATTTCCTTTGAGAAATAATGACATGCAAGATACTTCTTTTAAACAATGCACAAAGAACAAAATAAATCATATTATGTAGTTGGTATTTACCACATACTTCTTTTAAACAAACAAGAAACTTATTTCCTCTTAGAAATAATAGCATGCAAGATACATCTTTTAAACAAAATAAATAAATGCAAAAGAGCCTCATAATCATTTCAACCATATTTTTGACTAACCCAAAAATACCCATTTCACAGATTTTATGAACATATCAACATGTAACATGTAAAAATCAGTGCAATAAATAAATACAATGATAAGTTACCTAAAAATTATTTATTTAAAGATATTTGCTTGACATCCTCTCTTTTCATAGTTGTTTTGTCATATAACCCCATAGTTAGTTTATACTCTATACTCCGATTTTTTGTCATAATTTTTACTATACTTAGTTTATTATATTATTTGGTTAGTCTTTACCACATACTTATTTTAAAACAAACAAAAATTTGATTTCCTTTGAGAAACAATGGCATTCAATATATTTATTTTAAACAATACACAAAGAACAAACTGAATAAATACAATAGATCCTCATAATCATACTATATTTTATTTTTAAACGTTGAAGGTAATAATTATATTCTAGTTGGCATGGTTTGTTAATTGAAATAAAAAATATATATTTGAAAGGCCAATATAGATATGGTTAAGACATTTTGGCAAACATTATTATATAGTTTATAATTTTAACATAATGAAAATGTTTTGAATATTGTTTTCAGTAATGATATCCTTGCTTTTTATAGTTGTTTTATCTTATGTCCCTATAGTTGGTTTATACTCTATACTCTGATTTTTATCACTATTTTTGCTATACTCAATTTATTATATTATTTGGTTGGTCTTTACCACATACTTATTATAAACAAACAATAAATTGATTTTCTCTGAAAAATAGTGACATACAAGATACTTATTTTAAATAATACACAAAGAACAAACTGAATAAATACAACAAAGCCTCATGATCATATCGTATTTTGTTTTTAAATGTTTAAGGTAATAATTATATTATAGTTAGCATGGTTTGTCAATTAAAATAAAAAATATTTGAAAGGCCAATATAGATGTGGTTAAGATATTTTGATAAAGTGAGCGACAATTACAAGAGGAGGCCAAGGTGGAGTCTAAGCAACCAACAATGAAGTGCAATCCAAGTAAGAAATACAAGCCTTATATGTCGTGAGAATCATGAAACGAGCGACAATTGCAAGAGGAGGCCAAAGGGGAGTTTAAGTAGCCAACAATGGAGTATAATCCAAGTAAGAAATACAAACCATACATATCTACAAATACTTTCACACTTTTAATGAATTTTGCCTATCTTTTAAGGGATTTGAATTGTTGCCATGTTATTTGCCCCATGAATGTGTTTGAGAAAAGGGGCTTAACTTGAATTTTTTGTCGTTATTTGTTGATTTGAATATGACACTTGATTTACCAGCTATTTATAAGTTTTTTGAAAGAGTTAATAGAAATTGCTAGTCAATTTATACTGACATGACAATTTTGCTAAAGATTCGCCAACAGAATTATACCTAAAATCTAGGATTTGTCAGGATTTTATAGTAAGCTTTTAAGGGTCCCTTAATAAAATTATACCTGAGATTGACCAACAAATAGATGTGATCCTCTTTTATTAAAATGAGAGGAATGTTGTACATCCTAATATAAAGGGGAGCAACTAAAACCAACACCTTTTTGAGCTCAAAAAAGGGAGTCCAAGGGCAAAGAAAGATCCTAAAATTACCAAAGAACCAAGGATCCAACATCCAAATGAAATCCCTATTAGAAACGTTGTGTAAAATGACTTGGAAGAAGCCATGGATAAATAGAGAGAAATAAAGAGCTTCCAAAGAACTCCAAATTGAGGTAACCCAGTCAACAATATCAAAGTGAAACATAGGAGAACCTACACATTTTCTGAATAGACTCCTGTAGCCAACTTAAGCATCCAAATCTAAAATATCCCAATCTGAAAACTCCAACCTTGGAATATCCATAGCAAAGGAAACATGAATATCCCCCAATAAGAAGGAAGGAGAGGCCGAGTTTGAAATAGGGGAGGAAGAATTTTAAACGTCTACTTCAATCCACACTAATGAGGGAAGAGATCCATTAGACCTAGAGGGAAAATGAGACTTACAGAAGTCACTGCAAACATAAAACAAATTCTCCACATTCACACAATCTACGAAAACCAAACTCGTATTTACATCCTTCATAGAAACCTTTTACCAAATGTTATGTATAGAAAAATTGTCTAAATTATATCAAAGTTCTATTTTGTTTTTCCCATAGTTTACCCTCATTTATGTTATATACAGAAAAATTATTTGAATTATAACAAAGTTCTATTCTATTTGTCTTACAGTTTTTCCTCATTTTATATAAAATGAAGATAAACTGTGGGAAAAATAAAATAAAACTTTGTTATAATTTCGACAATATTTCTAAACATAACATTTGGTAAAACACTAACATTTTCATATATATATGTATGTATGTATGCATGCATGCATACATGTATTTATATATAACATTTGATAAAATATTCACACACACACACACACACACACACACACACACACACACACACACACACACATATATACATACATACATATACATATGTAATATAAAATATTAATCTTTTACCAAATATTATGTATATATAATAAAATATTAACCTTTTACCAAATGTTATGTATAAAAAATTTGTTTGAATGATAATAAAGTTCATTTTTATTTTTTTTCACAATTTGCGCTCTCTCTTTATATATATATGAAAATGTTAATTTTTTTACCAAATGTTATGTATAAAAAAATTGTTTGAATTATAAAAAAGTTTCATTTTATTTTTCTTACAAGTTACTCTTATTTTATATAATTAATAAGAAAATATTAACCTTTCACCAAATGTTATGTATATAAAAATTGTTTGAATTGTAACAAAATTCTATTTTATTTTCCCTATAATTTACTTATATATATCTCATTTCAATAAGAATCAACATTGTATAAGTTAAAAAAAAAATGGAACAAAATATTATATAAATTACACAACTCTTATATTGTTTGCTTGCTTGTCATTTTTTTTTTCTTACTGCCAAATATAAATGGTAGCTGGAAAATGTTAGTGCACTTCTGAAATGCCTTGAAAATTATAACAATATTTACTAGAAAGAGGGCTATGGAAATAAGAACACATAATAATGATTCTTTATATAAACAACATGAAATTCAAATTTCAAAACTCTTATCATCCATAGACTTGCATCCTATGTATGTGTGTGTGTGTATGTGGGTGGGTGTATGTGTGTGTTCTTAATAAGAAAATGTTGCTTTTACCATATATATATATATAAATATATAAGGGAAAATGGGAGGGTTTTAATGAGGCACCATAACCCATTACAAAATCTAGAGCAAAGATGATAATACACACCTATATATCTAACAAACCAACAAGGTCTCAATCCCCTAAGGAAACAACAATCATGGCCAACTACGAAAAATCAACCAAGAATCAATTAAATAAGTAACCGATAGCTAGAAAATAGAATGTAAATAATAAATATGTGACTAATAAATAACAAGAACCACAACCCCTCCTTCATGACATCGACCACCAAAGAAGCTAATGATCAATAATCTTCTCAAAGAAAAAGAAGAAGACCAAGCAATTAGCCCATGGTTGGGACTCTTCTTCCCCTACGGGAGAGAAGGCCTTCCATAGTCAATTGATTACCATCCTTAACCATATCAGTTGCATCAGATCTCAATCATTTAGCCTCCAACCTCCTTCCTTTCTTATTAATAGATGAGTTCACATGAGATTTGAGACTAGCCAACAAAGGATGAGAAGAGGATCTTCAAAGGAAGCTCTCTCGGAGGGGAAGAAACCTTAGACAAAGGCAGAAGTAATCTCGATAGATGATAGAAGATCCATGGTTTCACTAGATGAAATATTGGTCTGAAGCCCCTTCTTTCTTCCTCCAAACAAACCTTGAAAAATGAGCTAGAATTTGAAGGTTATTTGAAGAACACCCTATAACATGATAGTCAATGAGGTTTAAGTGAAAACCCCTGAAAGGAAGCCCTTAAAAATTGATAAATTGAATCCATGAGCTAGGGAAGAGCTGAGTTTGACCAAGTGATAGAGACGTTTGGAAAGATCTACAATTGTACAAGCTCTCACAAACCTTTTGTCTATAAAACAATTGTCCAATTTAACAAAAGAACCTACCAAGTTGACTAACAAATGGATGTGCTCGTCTTTTTTTAAAATAAGAGGGATGTTGTACATCCTAACATAGAGGGGAGCAACTAAAACCAACACCTTTTTGAGCTCAAAAAAAGGAGTCCAAGGATAAAGAGAGATCCCAAACTTGCCGAAGAACCAAACCTGACATCCAAATAAAATTCTGATTAGCAGCATTGTGAAAAATGACTTGGAAGAAGCCATGGCTAAACAAAGAGAAATAAAGAGCTTCCAAGGAACTCCAAACTGAGGCAACCCAATTAACAAGATCAAAATGTGACATGCTAGAACCCACCCATTTGTCGAACAAACACCTGCAACCAACTTCAACATCCAAATCTAAAATATCCTAATCTGAAAACTCCAACTTCAGAATATTCATAATAAAGGAAACAAGAATATCCCCCAATAAGAAGGAAGGAGAAGCCGAGTTTGAAATAGGTGAGGAAGAATTTTGAACACCTACTTCAATCCACAGCAAAGAAGGAAGAGATCCATCAGACCTAGAGGGAAAATGAGACTTACAAAAGTCACTATAAACATGGAACAAATTCCCCACATTCACACATTCTACGAAAACCAATCTCATATTTTCATTTTATTTTTTTGCACAAGTTTACTGTCACTATATATATATATATATATATATATATATATATATATATATATATATATATATATATATATGTTAACCTTTTACCAAATGTTATGTGTAGGAAAGTTGTTTGAATTATAACAAAGTTCTATTTTGTTTTTCTCACAGTTTACTCTCATTTTATAGTTAACATTTTCTTATTTATATATATAATGAGAGTAAACTTCCGCGAAAAAATATTTAAATTGTAATGAAGTTCTATTTTATACATAACACTTATATATAAATGTTACATATATATAAATCGATCGATCTATCGATATAGATATACATATAATTTCAACTAGAATGAACATTATATAAATTATAAAAAATAGAATAAAATATCACATAAATTACATAACTCTTCTACATTTGTTTACCTTCAGATTTTGTTTTTCTTTGGCATGAAAAATGTTAGTGCATTTATGAATTGAATTGAAAATTATAGCAATATTTACTAGAAAGAGGGCTATATAAATAAGAATAATTATGATTCTTTATTTAAGTATCGTAAATTCAAATTTCAAAACTCTCATCATATATAGAATTATATATTATTGGTTTATTTAATTTATTTTGAATATTTTTATTGTATTTTTAGTTTTAAAAATACAATTAATTTTATATTATATATATTTTTTAAATTAAAATTATATTTAATATTTTGATGACTCTTACTTAATATATTTAATCATATATATTAAAATAAAAATCTATATAAATGAATCCAATATTCATATTAAGTTTTACAAATTTTAAATTAATAAATAACTAAAATAAAATTTATTAATAATAATATTTTATATACAAATTTAAAATTGCATATAAATTAAAATTAAATATCAATATTTAAAATTAAATATATATCTTTCTAATTAAACAAAATTCCATCCACTTTTCGTATTAATTTTTTTTAAAATTTGAGCTCAACATTTCCAAATTCCCTTTCTCCCTTCAATACTTACAAACCAAAATGGAAATACAACAAAGACAAAAATTTATATTGTTCACCAGCATCTAGTTTGAGTAATATTTCAGATCAAATCAATTTGGAAGTAATCCTACCTCTTTCAGGTACAACATTGAATCTTTGACATCACTGCAACAACTGTGGCAACTGACAAGTAATCCCACCTCTTTTAGCTCCATCAACACTATATTCATGTTCTGATGTATAATGTTATATATGGCTGCTCCTGTTTATCCCCGCCATTGTTATCCGGATACCACTTTACTGAACCTTACCATTGTCGTGCTCAT
Source organism: Torreya grandis (assembly GCA_037957365.1). Taxonomy (NCBI): domain Eukaryota; kingdom Viridiplantae; phylum Streptophyta; class Pinopsida; order Cupressales; family Taxaceae; genus Torreya; species Torreya grandis. Next base: position 3,206,035 of record JARHVA010000649.1, read on the forward strand.
ATTTCTTACCCCTTCCAAAATATTCACACTTCATATTTGTTTCTTAAGCGTCACTCGCAAACCATTAAATCCAATATTCCTCGCCTCAGAACTTCTTATGCTTCAAATGATGGAGTCACTACCTCGACTGCACTCAATCCAATCTCACACTCACGGCCCAATGACTACATCAACACTCTGTGCAAGGAGGGCCGGTTGAAAGAAGCAATGGTTGTTCTACAAACCATGGAAAACCAAGGTATTTCTCTGGACTTCAATGCCTGTTTTTCTCTGTTGCATGCATGTAGCGATATGAAATCACTCGTAGATGGTAAGGACGTCTATATCCACATGCTCATTAATGGGCTTGAGCAAGATGAATTTTTAGTAACTAAGCTTGTTAACATGTATGCAACGTGTGGAAGCATGGAGGATGCACGCCAAGTGTTCGACAAAATGTCTGAACGAAATGTGAGATTGTGCAATGCCATGGTCAGAGGGTATGCTTGTAATGGATTTCTTGAGGAAACACTTAAAGTTTTTTACCAAATGCAGTGGGAAGGGGTACGGCCTAACAATTTTACCTTTCCCTTTGTGCTCAAGGCATGTGCTGGTTTATCGGCACTGTTAAAGGGTAAAGAGATTCATAGTAACATAGTGAGAAGTGGGTTTGAGCCTGATGTTTATGTGGGAACAGCCCTTGTAGATATGTATGCTAAATGTGGGAGTTTAGAAGAAGCACGCCAATTGTTTGACAAAATGTCTGATAGAAATGTGATATCATGGAATGCAATGATTGCAGGATATGTTCATAACGAACATGCCACCAAGGCCTTGGAACTCTTTTGTAACATGCAGATGGAAGGTGTGAAACCTAGCTCGGTTACTGTCTTAAGTTTGCTATGGGTTTGCACACATTTAACTGATCTGCAGCGGGGCAAGTGTATTCATGCTTATATCATTAGAAGTGGAATTGGAGTAGATGATTATTTGGGGTCAGCCATCATAGACATGTATACCAAATGCAGGAATGTGGAAATTGCTCGTCGATCGTTTGACCTGTTGCCTCAGGCAGGTGTCGTCTCTTGGACTGCAATGATTGCAGGATATGCACAGAATGGGCATTTCGGTGATGCCTTGACACTCTTTAATCAAATGTTGCAAAAAGGTTTGAAACCCAATTTGGTGACCATGATGAGTGTGCTACCAGCATGTGCTCATTTAGGAATTTTGGAACAAGGCAGATGGATTCATGCTTATATCATTAGAAATGGACACGATGTAGACAACTATGCCGAAAACACCCTCATAGCTTTGTATTCCAAGTGCGGTTATCTAGAGGATGCATGCCGTGTGTTTGAGAAAATGCATAACAGAGATGTGGTCTCGTGGAATGCCTTGATTACAGGATACGGAATGCATGGACATGGCAAGGATGCTCTTGAAATGTATGAACAAATGCAGCAAACAGGCTTGAAGCCGAACCACATAACTTTCGTATGTGTTTTGTCTGCATGCAGTCATGCAGGCCTTGTGGATGAGGGTTGGCAATACTTCAATTGCATGAGTCGTGATTTCAGCATTACTCCGAGAATGGAACACTATGCTTGCATGGTTGACTTACTTGGCCGAGCTGGGCGTCTAGATGAAGCAAACCATTTAATCAATAAGATGCCATTGGAACCGGATGCTACTGTGTGGGGAGCCTTGCTTGGTGCTTGCAGGATTCACTGCAATGTCAAATTAGGGGAACGCGCAACAAAACGGCTTCTTAAGTTAGAGCCTGAAAATGCTGTAAATTATGTTCTGCTTGCAGATATCTATGCTGCAGCTGGAAAGTGGGAGAGAGTAGAAAAGGTGAGAACAGTACTAAAGAACAGAGGGTTGAGAAAGAGACAAGGAATCAGTTGGATTGAGATCAAGAACAAAATTCATGTATTTCTTGTAGGAGATAGAGCACACTCCCAAGCAGATGAAATTTATGCGATGTTAGATAGCATAGCTGGGCAGATGGAGAAGGAAGGATACGTGCCTTACAACAACTTGCATGCTGTGGAAGAGGAAAATGAGTTTCTACCATGCAATCACAGTGAAAAATTGGCAATTGCTTTTGGGCTAATTAACACAAGTCCTGGAACATCTGTTAGGGTAACCAAAAACTTCCGTATTTGTGAGAGCTGCCACAGTACTGCCAAGTTCATTTCTAAGAATTTAAAGAGAGACATTATTGTAAGGGATGTAAATCGTTTCCATCATTTCAGTAGTGGATCATGTTCTTGTAGAGATTATTGGTGATGCTAATCAAGAGTGGTACATTCATTGGCTTCCGTATTGACAAGTTATGAATCTTACTTGCCTTGAATTGGTAGATTGGATCCTGGTGTGAGGAGGATTTCACAGTTACAGGTATGTCAGATTAACTGAGATAAAACATCTTTGCCATAATTCATTGAAGTACTGTCAAATAAGTTTATTTGACAGAGTCCACAAGGCACTTTAATAAAATAATAAAAACTGCAGAAATTGAACTTTGGAGTCCTAAAAGAATGCATTGCATAACCATTTCCGGAATCTGGGATCTGGAATTATTTTCCTGTGGGAAGTGGTACCCATTACTGAAGTTTCCCATACGAATGAATTACAATATCTACAGGTATAACCACCACAAACTGTTGACATGGACTAAAAAATTCTTGGGAACGGTTTTTAACTATAAGAGTCTAGTATGTATATATCCAAGGTGTGGGTATTTTGACAATACACTGTGTTGGCCAAGACTGGGAGTAACTGTAAAAAACAGGTGATCCAGAATACATTTATTGTTTGATTCTTTCTTTGCAAGACAAAGAGGGGTTTATTTTGGACAATAATTGTAGATTGAAGCATGGGCTTCTCAGCATACGGCATTGTACTTATATCTGTTGTATCAAGTGAGCTGCATTTGAGTCATTATCTACCAAATATATGTGTGGAAAGTTAAGTTGATGCCATTACAGTATTCTGGTGCTGCTGCAATTTGAATTTAGAAGAAGATATGGATACAAAAGCTGTAACAAATTTATATTGACGTGTGCTATTTTCTTACCCATCACTTTCATGGTTAAAATCCTTGACATTCAGAGAAATATTTCCCACACTTTCCCTTGCACAATTTATGAAATTGTGGCTTGTGAGTACTTTTTGGCAAATCTGTATGTTCCTTCCCATTTAAGTTGTTACTAACATCAAACTAGAACGAGTAGAAATAAAGGGGAAACGTTTGCTGCACTGTTTGGTTTCAGAGCAATTAAAAATAAGGGGAAAGTGTTATTCACCTAAGGCCATTGCATTAAGATGTATATGAGATTATGGAGTAGCCGAGTTGTGGTGCATGTGCATACTTTTAGAATAGGTCAAATGGATAACTTTTGATATAAGTTATATTTATTTATTAGTCAACCTAATATGTATTAGGTGGGTCAAGGGTTTACCCTAACCTTGAGATTATTGAAAAGAGAGGCTACATAATCAGGGTAAATCATCATTGATCATAGATTGTGGATCATTTCTATTTAGTAGAGTAGAGTAAGTTAATTGGGTGGGATCTCATAGTACGAGATAGCCTGGAGTGGTTTCTTAAGGAATGCTGTATGGTGTAACCTTTACCGGTATTTCTATTTCCACTTTGAGTATATTCAAGATTAGAGCACATTGTCCCACCATATGTAGCTTGTGTTGTGAATTTTGGTTGTATTCTAGGATTATTTCAGCATATAAGACATTTGGTTCTTAACAAGCGGTACCAAAGCAACAGTATGGATGAAGTGGGAGAAGTTTTATTGTGTAAATCTAGAATTATTTTGCTGATTTTTTTGAAAATAGACCCAAACTTGCAGAGGGTTGTTCTCTCAGCATTGGGGTCAGATTGAAGTGATTTTTGCGCGATTTGAAAGTGCACTTCTGTAGTTTCCTGACAAATAGCTGCAATGAAAATTTTGGCCATTATTGAGTGAGTAGTAACCTCACAAATTTAGCCTTCAAGGAAAGCTGAACTACTGTTTTCCAGTCGTGACTTAGAAAAATGAGAATCTTCACATCTTGCAGTCCAGGGAATAAGCAAATCAAGCCCCATTTTTAGAAATTTAGTAAAATTTCAGATCTTCTAGCCTAAATAGTTTTTATTTTGAAATTGTCAGTGGGATTGCAGATTCATTGAAGGAATGCTTTCCTAAAACTTTGTTTTTTATCTGAAATGTGATTCATGAAGATACCCAAGTTTTCTCAAAGGGATAAAATTAATGCTACAAAATGGCGGTATACATTTAAACAACTACATAATCAGAGGCCTTTTGATGGCATGATTCTCACTAGTAGCTTAGATGCGGGAAGCTTATATATGGTGCCAAAACTTCGTTCGGTGCAAAAGTACTTTTCAACTAGGTTGGGATGTAGCGGGGCAAAATTACATAGGCAAATAGGAACATAAGGAACGTTTTTTGCTAAAAAGTGATAGAGAAGTCTACAAAAGTGAGTTGATAAATAAAGATAGAGAGATTATATTTGAAGAATAAATTGAATTTCTCAACGAGTTGATGAAGAATAGAACAAAGAGAATATTTGAAATTGTAGACGCCTAATTTTGGTACAAGACTTGTTATTTGCTATGGTATGATTTTATTTATGTATTTTTCGATTATTGGTTTATATTATAATTTTATTGGCACATTTTTTTATCTTTTACAACACTTGCGACAGTTATTTTTATGTTTCTCTTTGCAACTCTATTCTTCTTTGTCCAACCACATTTTCTTTCTATTCTTCGTAGCTTCTCTCTCTTGTTTTGTTTTCCTTCTTTTTGGCTTTGTGCTTCTCTTTTATTCTTAATGTTTCATTGTTCTTGAGTTTTTGCAAGGACCGCGGTAATATGCATCTAATATGATCAATAACATATTGGCATGCTCTTGGTCTTGACTAGGAGTGTACCACCACGCTTGTGGTCTTGACCAGGGGCATCCTAGCATGCTTGTGGTCTTGACCATGAGTGTACCTACAAGCTCGTGGTCTTGACTAGGAGCGTCCCAACATGCTCTTGGTCTTGACCAAGGGTGTACCTGCACACTCTTAGTATTTTCCCTTTTGTGGGCCCCTTTGGCTCTTTTTTTTTGTCAGTGTTTTTATCCCTTTTGTTCACCTTTTCTTGCATGTTAAATGTTAGTTTACATATCAACAAGGTCATAATTTAAATTTGAGAAGTTTATAAGTACATAAGTGCTTTGATGCATTTAAGAGACATTTGAATTGATAAGCCATTCATTGAAGTGTAAAAGTAAATGGTTGCATTATTAGAGAAACACTCCTATGTCAAAAGTAGAATTGAAAGAATTAGTAAAGGAGCATATAGAATCTAGTAGTTTCTTGTATGTCATTGATAATGGGATCTTCATATTGCAACTGACTAGCTATTGAACTACATTTATATGTAAACACCTAATTTAGTACAAGACCATTTTCTATAGTGTTTTATCCTTAACTCACCATGCTTGTTGCACTTGTATATAATTATTTGTTTATAGGAGTTCTCTTATCCCACACTACTTTCTAGTTGTTCCTTAAACTCTTCAAGTGTGTCTGACACTTTTAAGTCTATATTTTTTTAGTGCGAGCTTTATTGCACACATATGTATACTGCTACTTGAATGCCACACCTTTATTTTTCTTGGGATGGGATCGAAGGACCTGTCATTCTTGTCTTTCATCATTTTGTGGGTCCCTTTGCCTTTTGTCATGCTCCATATGCCTTGATTTGTGCTTATTATTATTTTCTAAAGTTGGCCTAAGTGTGAATTATGTCCTAGAGCATCATATTTATACCAAGTCATCTTAAGTCATTTAGAAAAAAAAGATCAACAGAGAAAGAAAGAGAGAGAGAGAGAGAGAGTAATAGTCTTTCTACTCCATAATTCAAGTTTGTGCATCCCCTTGTCATATCTATTGTTACATTTGTGACAGAGTCATCCACTGTGTATTGCCATCTTGTAAAAAAAGAATGTCTTAAGCAAATTGTGTGTAGTTGTATCTTTTCATATAGGGAAGAAGATTGTTTTAACCTTTTAGGACTTAACAAGTATAAATCCTATGTTTGTTAAAGAGTTGAGTAGGCTAAACCAGGGAAATAATATGTAATAAATACAACTATTAATTTGTTACAGAACTGACTAGCTTTGACTTTTCTAAAAATAACAATAAATAGTGCAAATAATAACTTAGTTGGAAAATAACTGGTATAGATGATTTGGGCATTGGAAACTGAGATGGATGTTGGTTTGAGTGTTGCAAACTAGATCCCGGTGTCAGAATCCCTTCTAGACAATAGCGCCATTATTGAAAAAGTGGTGGCAGTGTCCTGATATTGGCGGTAGTGTCCTCTGTGTAGGACTATCCTGAGCTTCTCGGTGCACTTGTGTTTGGATCTTTGAGGTCTATTCTTACATGCGCGAGTCCTAAAACCTTGTATTTTGCTTGTAATGACTGATTTAGTAAACAAACCCTAATTGTCCTTGTGGCTAGGGCATCTAGTTGGCATGAGCTGAAAAGTATGTTAGTAGAGTAGGCTGGACATCCCCAACAACCCTTGTGATGAAAGTTGCCTATATACCAATACTCTGAAGAGGGATCAAGCCCGATGTAGTTCTTCTTACCTAAGTGTTAGTGCAAGTGCAAGTGATGCTAGTATGATAGTGGACTTGAGCGCCTTGAATGTGCTTGAGATTGAAAATCTGGGTAATATGAGCTTAGGGTTGTGGTAGATTGTAGTATGCAGAAGTAGGGCAGAATAGAGATTGATAACCTTAATTGTGCACAACTTGTTCTAAGTTTGAATGTGTATTTTGCATTTGATTTCCATCTAGTTGTTAGAGGGCTAAAAGTCATGTATATATATTATTTTGATGTTTGTGTGGGTGATAAAAGAGGTTTAAGCCGACCCTATGAAGCTTTTGATTTAAAAAGATATCTGTTTGGGAAAAGATAGGGCAAGGGACATTAGTGTCATTTTGGGGACACTAGTGCCATGTGGTGCTAATGTCCTTGTTATGGTGCTAGTGTCCAGCTAGAAGAACATTATGCATGAAGGGTCAGATTGGGAAATGACAATCTGAGACTACTTTGGGGTTGACTAGAGACACATGTGGGCTGCATGAAGGCTAGATAAGTGTGATAATAGGCTCTCGGATAGGTTTAAGGCTAAGTTAGGGATACGTAGTATTAAGTAGTACTCTTAAAACTCAAATACCACTTTTGGGTGATTACAAAGATAAATAAAAACCCTTGTTTGAAGGTCTATGCATAGTGCACAAAACTACATGGGGTTGTATTCCAACATGTGGGATACATAACTACAACTCCCTTGAGGTTCCCTGACGTATAACTTCGTTTTGTTGTTGGTTGATGGTAAACTAGGTCAAGAAGAGAGAAGCAAACTATATTTATGCATTTTTATCCATTTGATTAGAGAAGTGCAAGTATAGATATACATAACTTCTAGCTACGAAGTGTCACAAGAAAAAATATAATCTAAAAGTGAAAGTAGGTCATGGTCGACACAGGAGGGCACAAATGATGATCAAATTCAATCAACGATCTCTTTCAAAGCATGAACAATGCAAACATCATTTTTGTTTTTGTACAACCAACACTCCAAATTTTACACATAGGTTCTTATAGGCTTGCATTCATAGATCCAAAATTCATCAAGGTGTGATTGTTCCATCATCTTTTGTTTATTTTTAAGTTCAATTGTCAATTCAATATTTTCCTTTTGCATGTTTATTATTTTTAGTCACTATGTCAAATCCAAATTATTGTTTTACATTGATAAATGATATATCTTCCTTATGCAATCATTTTGTTTTATTTTCATATTTAAAATATTAAAAAGATAAAATATAATTGGTGAACCCCTCTATTCTTCAAACACTCATAGCTTCCACCGTAGGTTTTCATGGCTATTTTTCTAATTTTAAATTTTTGTCTCTTCTTAAGTGTTTGCCAAACCTTAGTTTTTTTTCACCTATTTCTACTTATAAATTACATCCACCATATGAATTTCATATATCTTTTAGAGGTTATCTAGGGTTTGATCTTTTTATTTCAAATATGATTATCATATGTAACCTTGTTTGTATTCATTCATTGATCATGGCTACTAATTGTGATGTTAATCCTTCTATGGTTGATGTTGATGCTAAGAGCAAACCTCTTGCTAATAAAATATCTTTTTTTGCCTCTTTATAAAATGATAGTGAGATTGAAATTTATGATGATCCTAGCTATGTTGAACAGGTTGATCCACATAGAGTTGCAACTTTGCTAGCTTTAGAGTTGTGACTAAGTAAAACCTTGGAAGTCTAGAGTATTTATTGCAAAAATTGAAAATTGCATAACAAAAGCTTATAAATAAGGATCCTTTACTTGAGTAACCTGCATTTGATGGTGCTACTATTTCTACATTAGGTGGTGAAGCCAATGCTCCTCATGATACTAATCCTCTTATGCCTCTGTAGACACTTAAAGTTGGTATTAGACACCTAGAAACATTAATTTTGACATATCTTGACATACTTGGACTTGTGCATACACATTTGACTCTTGTGCACACTTTTCTCTATTCATTTGCCTATCTATTGTCTTAGTAAACCCAATTTTATATTACACATAATCAAGATCTCCCTAGTCTATGCAATAATGGTACATAATTCCATGCAGACTATTGCAATATTCCAAATCACTATTTTTCCCTCTGTGGATAGTGTTGGCAACACTAATGGTTGCGATTCATTGCAGGTTTTTGTTTTTACCAAAATTTTCCAAAGACTTTTAATGACTACTTTTCAAATTCAAATGTCTTTATTTGTTTAGCCTAAACACGTTTCATATGTCAATCATAGGGAAAAATATCAAAAAGTCATCTATAAATATAAATCAAGCCTAAGGTCATACTCACTTTGCAAGTACTTGGTCCTTCACCCTCCACTTGACAAAAAGCTTGAGAATCCACTAGCACTTGCTTGAGATGTTACCACAAAAATATACAAATCTGAAAACCCCTCAAATGAGCAACCCTAGAGCCAAATTTGAATACAAACACAAGATCAAAGTTGCATGTTTTTAAGTGTCAAAAGTCAAAGTATTACATTGCATTTAACATAATCATAATGCTCCACACACACCCCTATGTGGGAGAACTATGTGTAGTTTGAGTTCTCTTCAAAGTATTGGAAAGTAGGCAACACTCAATCACTTAGTGGGAAGTGGTTGGGCTGTCCAACCCATCTTTCTAACTCATTTTTCCAAGTCAATATGGTGTTGAAAGTAAAGTTAGGGTTCCAAGGAAAAAAGAAGAAAAAAATTGTGCATAAAACCGAGGGCAAACAAATACACAAAAATTATCTATAGACAGAGAGAAATGATTTGATGTGGAACAAACTGACATAGTCAACCTAGACAGTGATGGAAGATAGATGGCAATATTATTTTTCGTAGGGGTCTGATATTTGGTGGCAACGTCTGCACAAATTTTGAGGACATGTTTCTAAATTCAAGTTGTTATAGAGATAATACAAGACATTTCTAAAGACTATGACACAAGTAGTGGACAATATAAATCATAAAATCAACAAAGTGCAATCTCTTCCCTCTTGCTTTGCCAATTCTTTAAATAATAAGTGCAATTTTATTTTCTCTTTTTAAATTTAGATTTGTATGGTAAATGCCCTACTTTACATAATTTAGATTTCAATAGTTTTATCTTGTTCTGATTGTATTAATCACAAAATAAATAAATAATTATGGGGAACGAAATGTTTTTTTTAACATGGAAAACCCTAGGTTTTTATCCCTTATTATTTCATCTTTCTTGTTTAGGGTTCTAGATTTATCCTACATAAAGGTTCTAGATTTATCCTACATCAGGGTTTTGGATCTAATTTTTTAATTTTATCTTATCTTCACATAATCATAGTGGAAAATGTAATGAATGTGGATGCTCATAAGGGAAATGATTATACTTATTTCCATGATAGATTTGATGATATAAATCAATGTGAACTTATTGAATATATTTAAACGAATCCACATATGAATGATGTACTCTTACATCTAATTAGAGATGAAAAGAAAAAGCTTGCTAAGGATTCTACATTTGAGGAACAAAATGCCGAAATTTTCAATAATGTTAATCAAAATTTTAGAGGCATATAATCTACAATATGTGTTCATACCATTTATTTTATTGTTATTACTCATATATTTACACCTATGGATACACGTGATTCCTACACACGGTGTGGATAAAACATAAGTTAATCCTCAAATTTATATAGTTATTCTTACAGGGTTGCTATCCATGTGACATCGTCTATTGTTAATCAATATTATATGCCTACTACTCAAACACTTATGCAAACAATTCTTGAGCTTCAAGTTAAGGTTTCTCAATTAAAATGAGGTTCTTATAGAGCTAGCTATCTGAAAAATTCTCAAGTATTATTACACAACCCTTTAGCCCCATATATTTCCACTTATTCATTACCTACAAGTTCATTGCACTAATGCTTACACTATATATGGTAAAACTGATTCAAAATAACATCTTAGAGCCTTCCATGCAACATGTTTAGACTATTCATATAATGATAAGTCATTGAATAAAGAATATGTTTTGTGATGGTTTTATGACCTCGCTTTCCAATCGGTACATGTTTTCAATCATTTGGTCGATCAATTCTTAACTCATATCTCTATTAATATTAGTAAGAAGGTCTCCTATGCTCAAATCGCAAAACATAAACAAGGACCTAATAAACTTATTAGTGAATATGTGCTTTTGTTTTAAGACTATGTTCTCTAAAATGACAAATCCTATGATTGTTAATGAATTGCATGACATCTTAAAGCAAAATTTACTTTCTCCTATACATGAGTCATTCAAGTGATTCCAATCTTTTAGTGACATGCCATATGGTTAAAAATAGCGAAGTTAAGTTACTTGCTATGAATAAGCTAAAGTATGGGTCTAATATTCCAACATATTCTAATGCCATGTTTCAAAGCAAACCAACTTTGAAATCTAAGAAAAATGATACTAAGAATGAAACTAAAATGATAGTTAATGCAATTTCACAACCTAGTAATATGAATTTCTTATTGACTCCTCGGAGAAGGAAGTTTACATGAATATTAGAGCCCCCTCATAAGGTGTTACAAAAGCTACTCAAATGCAATCTCTTATCTCTCCCTCTACCAATGGAGGTTGATATGGTAAATGCAAAACCTAAGGGGTTCGATATAGATATATTTTGACTGGCATACGTGCATATGACATTATACTAAAAAATATTATGGTTTGAGACATAAGATACAAGATCAATTGGATAAAACTATTGATTTCAATGATGTTAATACATCTCTAAAGGTTGCACAACCCAATGTGAAGCTTGAGATCATTTTTTATTATTTTTCAAAACATGTAGCTCAATAAACCAATACTAATCCTGAAGTGAATATGACTTACGATGCACATCCTCATTTGACTTCTTATGCTTCTAGAATTGAGGGTCATCCTATAGATGATATTATTGGTACAATTACAAGCACGTTTGTATAAAGACCTGTAACCACATTCAATGATAGTGAGATTAATCATGATGATTCTACCAATGTGCCTTTGCTCATACATGATTTCATTGATTCATGTTTTATACAAAAAATATGGTGGACAACAGGTCAAGTTATATGTGTAATGACATTGCTTATTATACCTGGTTACACACATAGAAATTTGACTAGTACAATTAATACAGTGAAAAGATTCAATGGAAAAATAAAAAATCCTCTTGGGGGCATTGTGTTATCACTTATGGTAGGGCTTGCATTTATTGCTACTTGGTTCTTATTATAGACTAATACTGGGGGCATGTAACATATTATGATGTCCATGGATACATAATATACACACAATAGCATCTTTGGTACATCAACATGTGAAATTATATCTATGGGAAATAAGTGGTTACAATCTAGATATTCCATATGAGATGCTTATTCATCTAGAGACATTTACTTGGCCACCTCCATCACAACCTATTATACATCATGTACAGGGTCATCCTATAAAGGCAAATCAAAGATAAGTAATTGATCTTCCTCTAAGACCAAGACTCCAACATCCATTATATCAACGATATATTTGAGTTCAACAGACATTACTTAGTCCATCATGTCCTAATATAGTTATATAAGCTTGTCCACATGTTTCACAACAAACAACGATGCATTATCTTAGCATACAATGAAGTCCATGAGCTATTATGGATTCTAGATATGTGTAGTGTAAACATGATCATGTTGAATATGATGACAATGTTTTATATTTTTGAGTGCATGATTGTTTCTACGATTCAAATATTGATATATGTGTTAGTACTTTCCCATGACATGTGACATTTTCACCAATAGATCCAAAACCTACATGTGAACATCCCTTTGATGGGATCATTGTTTTGTATGAACATAATTCAATTAAAAAAATTCAAAAAATAAAAGCAAAGAAAGAAAACTTCAAAAATTAAAAAAAAATTAAATATGACACCTAGGAGCTACCTTTCCATATTGGGGGCATACCTACACTAGAGGCATCTTGATACGCTTTTTAAATTATATCTTCCTATGTGATTCCATTAATTGTATTGAGCTATTTACACTGTTTATACATTATTAGATCTTGTGTAAACTTTTTAGGGTGTTATTTTCTATGGATATTGTTATTTGCTATACTATATGAAGATAGCGATTGATTATACATACTAAAATTGATTTTTATATACATGTTTGATGATAATGATTATTAAATTATGTCATCATTGATGTATATTATATTGTGTGTTCTATGAGTGTATTGATTTTTCCTTGTCACATTGTGCATTAGTTGTGAGGACCCTCTAGTTAATGTCATGGTCATATTATCCATGTTAGGTCAAAATCAAGTTATAGTCAAGTCGTGTATTGAGTGTTTGTGTGCTTCATGATCATGATAATTTTTGTGTATACGTGGGGATACATATATCTATTGCCAAACTTAATGCCATGATTGCTATCACACATACTAATATTATCACATCCTATTTTTCTATACCAGGTTTTAGGGCACTTGGTAATACGATGTCATTGAGTTATTGCTCCATTGTTGACGATGGCATACGTGTCATTCATGATGCATTGGTTGTCGTACATGTCTATGCATTTTGAGCAAGATACCTTGTTGGTGTTAATGCAGTCTAATAAGGCCTAAGAACTATTGTTTAGAGTCATTATTCACCTTGAGCTCGTGCCCTTCTATCAACTTAAACTATATAGCTTTATAGATGTTGATGCAGGTATTTTATGACAAAATATATATTATTTTCTCTTTTTACCTAGTAATCAAAAAGTTAAAAGTGAATTCTAAAAAAGAATTTGTTTGGGTGGTAATACCTTTGATGTTGTTATGGGTGGTAATACCTTTGATGTTGTTATATCTCTAGCACCGATGTAAATATTTTACATACCTCTTCATTTATTCCAAGGAATGTTAAAATAAGTAAGGTCAAGTTACTTAAATTAAATATAAATCAACTCTTCATTTATTGAATTGATTTAACATAAATAATTGCAAGTGGAGGAATGCGGTGTGGTATTAGTCGGCATGATTGAGATGATAGTGACAGATAAAATAAATGACCCATCTACTTTGCCACCTTTGGGGGACAAAAAGGAAGTTGGTATTAAAATTGAACATTGACTAAAATTAATATTCTTATCCTATTGTAATCACTCTCACCCATTGTTCCATATGGAGGAATAGTGAAATAGATGAAGTAAATAGTGAAGTGGGTGAAAATAATTAAATGCATGAATCTATTTATTTTCCTTTTGAATGAAAAAGGGAAAGCAGGGTTAACGGAGGAGGATTGTTGTGGATCAGAGGATTTTTAGTCTGAGAGAAGCTTGGGGAAAGAGGAAGGTGCGAGTGGAACAATGAATCAATGAATTTTCCAATCACCTCTATTACAAAATTGTAGAATGGGATGCGTAGTAGTTAGCAATGGTGTTTTAACCAGATTCACTCCTATTTTAGTTACAAGTGTGGGGCGTAGTGTGGCAGGAAGAAATAGGGAACACATCTAATGTTTTATTATTTCCTTATGATTAGTCTAAATGGAGTTATATGGCTGCAAAAAGAACCCAAAAGGAAGGAATTGTGAGAGTTTAAATTCAGACATGTATGCAAAAGGAATAAGTATATGAAAGCCACACGAGCTAGTTGTATGGGACATTATGGGATATTCATGTTGGAGAGGAGAGAACTTGCAAAGCTTGCAGGAGAATGGAGGAGGTAGATGGGAAACTTTCCATTATTAGCATTACATCCAGGTAATCTATTGAATGATAGATTAAATTATGTTGAAGGATTTGCAATAATGAATGGGTGTATTCTATGATAACCTTTTTCTCCTTAAATATTAATGAGTGCAATAAAATGTAAAATCAGAAAGCCCAATATATTTAGATAACGATTAAGTTTTGAAAATAAAACTTCTTAGTTTTTACTCCTCTTGATATCTGAAATTTACCATGTTGTAGTTGCTGGTAATATTTGTTTGGAGGTTTGTAGAAACTTCCTTACTCCCTTAATGTTCTTCCCTTCCAGGTAAATTTGAAGAATTAAAAAAATTATAATTTTTTTTTTGCCTGGTTGTTTGGATTTTTCCAAATACCTGAAACCTGCTAGATCACAACAAAGATTTTTGTCAGCAAAGCTAAATAGGATGATGATAAAGCCAAAATCTAGAGTGCAAAACTTATAAGCTAGTGCCATATATTCCTTTACCGATGCATTTACAAGATAAGATCTTTAGCATGCCTTTTTACCTGTTTAAAGTGGACATTGTAGAAGTATGGTGACTTAGCTAGAAGCCTATAGTTGGCAGTAAAAATTAAGATCAAACGTAATTTTTTTCCCAGGCACCAAGTCTGCTACAAAACAGAATTAGTTTTTGAACTTTGGCATCATTTGTAGCCACTAATTATACCCTCTTTCCTATTGGTAAATAATCCAAACCAGATTGACATTATGCAGCAGGACATCTGTGAAATAACAGTGTCAGGTGTTTGAATAAATAGGTGACATTGAAATTTAGTGGGAACTTGAAAATAATCCAGTTGTAGCGCTACTCCCTTGTGAGAATATAAAATAAAATAATTAATTATATTCCTAATATCTAGTTTCTTAAAGTTCCATATTTTTGATTTGGAGTTTTTGATAATATTTTGGCATCCTTACTACATGCTTTATTTGGGTGAGGATAGTTGAAATTGGCACCTTATAGCTGCCCATGAAGTTGACCACACAATAATCCAAAACTCCTTTATCGTGCCTTTTCCTTAAGTGGATTTTTCCTTATAAGCTTTATGCTCATTAGGGAGGCTAAATGTCTATGCTTTTAAAATCCATTTATGCTTAGTAATACACCTTTTACCTGAGTTGTAAGGCTTCATTGAGCAGTCTAAGCGTGTATACTTATAATCCTATTTTATTGCATGAAGTTGTTCCCCCAGATAGGGATTTGAGGAAGATTTCTTAATAAATGTGTTATTTTATTATACAAATTCATTTGAATTACTAATCTGAAATGTATCAAGAGGAATATTGTATGGGACTGCTCTTATTATGAGCTAGTATAATTGATTGTGAATTAAATAATTACTCGGACTTTCTTAAAAGTAATACCACTGATAAAATGGTACTATACATGTATGTATATTATGAGGCCTTTAATTATAACAAGTTTGCAATGAATGATGAAAGATTTTAATAACCTTCAGGAGACCAAACAAGTATATATTTTTAATCTATATGTAAAAGAATAGGAACTTTATTTGGTAACAACCTTGAATAATATTCTAATTAGTGAACATCCTTGTTAAAGTATATAATGACAATATGAATATCAAAGGATCTAAAATAGTAGATTATATAATGCTTGGTTAAATTTAAGGTAGTTATATGAAGTTCTTAAGGATCACTAAATTAAAAGGAGTTAATTGGAGAAGGAACAAATTTCACAATGATCCTTTACTAAAAGTTGAAAATATTTATGTAGAATATTATATAACAAAATGACTAATACTTATGTTGAAATAATAGGCTAGTACTTATGCTTTATGATTGGATTTTTGATATTATCATAATCTGAGAAGAAGACATTATTAATAGAGTCAATAACACAAAATTGACAAGTTGGATATAGGAAAATACATGAGATTATTTGTATTCAGATTAAACCTAGATGATCACCAATGAAGTATATTGATGATTTATTATTGAGGGAAAAAGTAAGTATTAAATAAATACATGGATTACCCTTATAAACAACCCAATTTGTCAAAACGACCGTTTACTATTATGTGGACAAGATAATGATTACATGGGTGGTATGGGACACCTACATAAAGCATGTCTTAAAATCACATACCAATGATCTTAAATAATTGAAATATGTTCACACTTAACTTATCTTTAATAAAGTATATTGATGAGTTCATATTGAGATGAGAAGGATGGTAATGGTAGTATGACATATAGTAAAATTAAGTATTAAGGATAATGTTCCTCATTCAGGGTAAATTTATTATTGTCCATATCTCCGAGAATCATAATAACATAACTTAAAATTATGTTATACTATGCTTGGAATTATTACGCAAGACACCTATGGTTATGAGAAACTTGGGTTGAGTTTGCTTTGTTTAGTGTTTATAATAAGGATAAAAGCATAATTCTTGATGATTTATTTAACCTCATCAATATGCAAAAATATCCATATGTTTGACAATGGATAAGTACATGGGCATGATGATGGTCATCACCAGTCCTAACCTACACACGTGGATTGTGAGTGATTTTGTTGTAAAGACCATTGAGTCTAATCATTGTGGTTATCCTTACTTTTTATATGTGATTTTACACAATAATACTTGTGAGTAAGCATGTATGCCTTCAGTAGTTTTGGAGAACTACATCTGGCCCTAATTCTGCACATGTAGGTGACATCATAAATATGTATGGCAGCTTAGGGAAGTGAGCGCAGGCATAGGAAACTAACTCTAATATGTTTTAATTAGTGTGACATTTATGATTATCTAAGTTAATTCATGGATCATGTGTATAATCATTTTTAATCCTAAAAGACTTATCCACAATGTAAATGTTTAATGTTTTATCCATGTAATGATAATGGTGAAAGATTGTTGAGGCGATTCTCTATATACCAAGGAATGCAAATTCTTTTTTTCATTATTATTATCTGGGTTTTTATGTGAGGGTGCTTGGGTAAGTACACAAGCCTTGTTTAATAAGGTGTTATTCTATATGCAACTTGAGTGTGTCATTTAGTCATGGGATTGATGATCAGAGCTTTAGAATCTTGTATGTGTCACAAGTAGTTTGTTCCTTGTTTGGCTTAGAGTGACAACCTCTTCAATGATGACATCTCATGGAGGAGACCATCACAATTGAAAGAAGAACTACATCAAACCCTGATTCTGAGGAGCGGATATGTGGGTTGCCCAAATTGTGGTCAAACATCGAGTCTAGGTCCTTAGGCTAGGTTAGAGTTGGTTTGATTGCATAGTCATCATTGTGACCATTTGAATTGATTTTAGTGCTTGGCATGTGATTTGCATATTATGCTAATGTCACTACTTAGATAGTGAACATTCAGTGTTGTGTGTTATTCTGAGGTTTGTTGTCATGTTCTATGTAAACATTGACTCAGTGAACTGTGATGATTCATACTTTGATGAAATAAGGAAGGATAAGTAAGAATACCTTTCCAGGTGAATTTTAATTTTTTTTTTAAAGGTACATTTTTTTGGTACCTGACCGAAGGGGTTCTTAAAAATATTGTGTGAGTTGCCATTATTTATATCATGCATCTACTACATGCCTAATTTTTCTATATTTATTTGACATGACACTTATATGCCCATTACCTTGGATTACATGTTTCATACATGCTTGAATGATCAAATATTTATATGGTGATGTATCTTATCATGTTAGTATATATGATTTACATGATTACATTTTTATATATAACACATGATGCACATAACTCTTTCTTTTGAGATGAGTGATTCATAAGTTTCATCTCTCACCTCAAAAGGGGGCATACAAGGGGATTGTCTTAGAGATTTAGGGCATGACACAAGATAACTTATATTTTGGGTTAGATTGTGTGATTGGGATGGGAGAGATTGGATAGATTGAGGGATATGTGTGGAATTCTATATGATTGTGAGGAACGACTGACAAATTTTATGACATTATGAGACATATTAAATGGGTCAAATTGAGTAGAATTTATCATATTTATCAAATTGAACAGATTAACAGATGGATTTTGGCATTCTATATCACTTTGAGGTAGAATTAGATCAAATTTAAGGCATGAATATTGTTCATACAAACACATTTATATTTATATGTTGAGAATTGATGGTATGACATAATCATTTTGGGTCTAAAATACGCCTACAATAATTGATTTAGCATTCCAATTTTAAATAAGAACTTGTTTCTATGTTCCACCTTTACATATGAAATTTTTTGTGGTTCCACAAAAGAGTTGTGATGATATTTATAAAGGTGTGAATGAGGATTATGTGCCGCTCAAATCCTATCACTTCTCCATCTATAATGTTTTTGGATGCATTAACACTCCTCAATGCACGATTTTAGCAGTTGCATTTCCTTAGGGCATAATCACCCATTGAATTTATCAAACTAAGTTTAACAAGTGAAAACTTATTTTTATTATCCTTAAATGTATTCCTTCATCAAATTTTTAATTTAAAATATTCAAATGATCTAGGTTATTTTATATTTTATATCATGAGTGGACATTGATCTATACATGTTTCCTTATAGGTTTTACATGGAGCAAGCCAAATATTTAGGGAATACCTATTAACATCAAGGGAAATTAATCATAGGTACCAAATTTATTTCTTTTTTCCTTTTGATATAACATTTTAAATACTAGACTAAAGGGGGGAAGACCATTTTTACACACCTAAATGTTCTATTAGACACTTGAAAACATTAACTTTGACATACCTTAACATACTTAGACTTGTACGTACACATTGGATTGTTTTACACACTTTTACTTATCCATTTACATATCTATTGTCTTGGCCAACCCAATCTGCTATTACAAATATTCAATATCTCCCTAATTTATGTAATCACACCCCTTAATCCTAAATAATTTGTCACCATATTCAAGATCACTATTTTTACCTCTTTAGATAGTGTTAGAAATAGTTAGGCACTTGTATTTTGTCATAGGTATACACATATATCAAAAGTGTCCAAGTATATTTAATGTATAACTTTAAACTTAAAACATCTCCATTCAATTAGCCTAAGAATGTTTCATACGTCGATCATATAGGGATGTATCAAAGAATCATCAGTAAATATAAATCAAGTGTAAAGTCTTACTCACTTGGTAATTATATGGTCATTCACTCTATATTTGACAAAAAACTTGAGAAATCCACTAGCATTCTATTGAGACCTTACCAAAAAATCATACACATCTAAAAACCCCTCACAAGATCACCCCTAAAGCCAAGTCTAGATACAAACACAAGATTGAATTTGAATTATGTCAAGTGTCAAAATTAGAAGCATTATATTCTATCATGATTAAGATGGTGCACACACACAACTAGGTGGGAAAACTACATGTGGTTTGATCCCTCTTCATATTATTAAATGTAGGCAACACTCAATCACTTAGTGGGGAGTGGTTGGGGCTATCCAACCCATATTTATAGCCCCTTTTTAAAGTCAATATGGTGTTGAAAATGAAGCTAGGGTTTCAAGGCAAAGAGAAGAAAACTAATGATTTATGCATAGGATTGAGGGAAAGAAAATACACATAAATTATCTATAGACGTAGGCCTAATAATCTGAGATGGAACATACTGACACAGTCAACCTCAATAGTGAAGAAAGATAGATGATAATACAAACTATAGTATGGGTTTGAGCTTTTTTGGTAGTGTCTACACAAATTTTTAGGTCATGTTTCCTGATCCAATAAATTATATACCTAATACATAACATTTCTAAATATTATGACAAAGGTAATGAGCTATATAAATTAGAAAATCAGCCAAGTAAAATCTCTTGCCTCTTTCTTTGCCAATTCCATAAATAGTTAATGTAATCTCAATCTCTCTTTCACATTAAAAGTTTTATGGTATATTCCCTATTAAAAAAATATAGATTTCAATAATTTTATCTTATTTATATTACATTAATCATAAAATAAATAAAACAACCTCCACCTTGTGCCATGACAGCCCCTCGTATTGATTCTTCTATTCATAACACTTATATGGTTCCAATTATTAATTCAAGGACTATGTTCCTCCTTTAGATACCAAAATTTGGTACAAGCCTGGTTTCACAATACTTTTAGGTAGATTTATATGTATAAATCTCAAACTATGAGTTAAGTATTTAGTGGTGCATCTCTTTTGATCTTTCAATTATCTTATTGGCTCTATTTGGCTTTGTGACACATGTATATTATCATTTTCAACATGATTTTCCATATTTTAGAGATCTATAGCCATCCCTTTCACTTTAGAGTCTTTCTAGGCCTCAAGTAGGTTTCATTATTTATGGTCAATAAAAATTATCGATACTGACAGAAGATGACATAAGTAACTTAGACATCTTTTTAATTTATTTTGGGCACAATTCACTTTGTAACCATTATTTGGGCATGTTTTAACTTGTTTTGGTTGGATTTGTTCACCATTGAGTCTTTAATTCAAAGTTAGAGGCTCTTATATATACGCAAAGTCATTGTAAGGTATTTAGGATGAGCACTTTGCATTATCAATAACTAGATAAAATTAAATTATGTACCTATTGAACCACTAGAGCTAAATCTGAAGTTTTACAAAGGTCAATTTGCATTTACATGTTTGTGCCAAGGGCATGATAGGAGAAATAAAATACAATTTTGCATACACAATCACACACATTCACACTAGTGGGAGAACTATATTTGATTTTGAGCCATTTTTGGAGTATTGACAATGTAATGCAACACTTGGTCAATCAATAGGAATTGACTAATAGTTCCACTCAATCCTTTTGCATGACACCCCTACTTGATATTGGTTTCTTGTGAATAACTAGGGTTTGATCATATAGATGAATTCATGCAATTCTAAAGGCAATAAAAGGTATAAATAGGCGTTATGAACAAATGTTAATCATCACATAAGAAAATAAGAGCTCTTTATGTGTAGGGTCAGTATCAACCATTGTAAACATGTATTAACTAGTGACATTAACCTAAACCAAAAAAATAACTAGGAGACTACAAGCATAAACAAACCTTACATATAACATTTACATAGCCTTAGACATGACATTCATATAACCATAACTCAAAATAGTGTGGTGAACAAGCTAAGAGCCTTTTTACCTCTAATTATACACTTATTGCTATATTGAGCTTTTATGCTTATTAAAGTTCAAATCAAATTTCAAGAATACTTTTATAAATTGGATGCATTTTAAATAATCATTATTATACGAGTTTATATCCTATTAGGGTTGAAAAACCAAATTAGGCTAAAACATATTGGTGAACCTGTTTTATCAAATTGTGTCAAACCCTAGATATTCATTAGGGTTTCAAATGTTATCCCTAGGGTTTCCATTCTAAAACCGTTAGTATCTCGATACTTGTTTACCTATTTGGATTAGGCATTGTATATATCAAAATAAATTATTTAAGGCTTAATAAGTATAAAATGTAGAATCAATTAGAAACCTCTAGTGGCTCTCATGTTGTGGATTTATTATTATCTATAAACTCTATCCCTTATATGTATAATAATGAATGGAATAATAACCAAACATGTGTGATTAATAATGTTAATTATGTACACGAAGAATACAATAATGAATGAATGGATTGTGACTATGAATATCAAGAGCATTAGTATAATAGTGAAGATGAAATTGAATATACTAATTCTAAAGTAGAATAACCTACTACCCCTAATTATTTGCATTCTTATTTAAATCATACACTAGAACAAGATGAAAAAATAGCAATGAATATATTCATATTCCTAACATGTCCCATGAGCTACACAGTGTAAATTTTATCCTTAATTCACCCCACTTATATTTAAAAGTTACCATTTAATTCATCTTATTAATCATTATAAAATAAAAAGTCATGAGCCTTGCATAAAATTGATAAAAAAATGTGAAATTAATTCTCTCTCTATAAATTATAAAAGAATGTGCAATTCCTTCTCTCTCGAAATAACAAGAGAATGTGCAATTATCTCTTTCTCTATAGATAGCAAAAGAATGTGAAATTCCTTTCATCTCTCTATAAACTCTAAATGATACAAACACATGATGACTATGTTCTCTCTTTGTAAATATAATCTCAACATACCTCTTCACGTGAGCCTTCTATTGAAAAAATATATATGATGAATCTCCATGTAATGATTATGTAACTATATACAATGACATATTTTCTGGAAGTGAAATATTGAAGATAATGTTACACATGAATTAGATTACTCTTCTCAACCTATGTATAATATAATTTTTTTTTATCTATACCTTATTCACCCATACATAATAATGTACCTATGAAAAATTACAATAATAAAATTCAAACTTGAATGAACCTTTTAAGCATATTAACATGCCTTATTGAAAATTTGTCTCCTTAATGCATGTTGTTGGTGTATTGCAACACAAAACACATCAACTAACCTTGGAATGCAAATAATATTGTGTTTGGGTTGACTTTAGTTTTGTATATGGAATCCTAATTGTGCATAATATCCTAAATGCACCATTACTTTGTAACTTCTTCATGCTTACATATTGTATGTTTAATGGAAGTGGTAACCCTTATACACATCTTAGAGACTTCAAAATTGGTATGGACAAATATTTTGTAGTCAGATTTTAATATAAGTGTTTCCAAAAAAATAATTGGAAAATTTTTGGATATGTTTCATTCTCTTTCTAGTGGGTCTTTACACTCGTATCTTGAGTTAAAAGAGATATTTTTAATGTGGTACATTCATAATAAAGGACTAAGGGTTACATAGGAAATTTTACCTTCTCTTCATTAAGAAAAATCAGAGTTGATTTCCAATTATATTTTACAATTCAAAACTTGTATGCACCAATTGATATATCAAAAAAAAAAATTAGAAACACAATGCATATTTTTTAGGGCCTCATATATCCTCTCAAAGTAAAAATGAATTATTTTACTTGTGATTCATTTCAATCTCTTCATTGTAATAATATTGCATTAGAAGTGGAATCAACACCTAATCCAAATCCAAAGAAGGCACACAAAGACATTAATTTAAAATAAAAATTCCAACATAAAGAATCTAAAGCAATTATCCCACTTCCTAAGGCAAATATTTCAATCAAGGAAAATAAAGTCAAGGTCCTAAATAAAGATAAAGAATTAGTTTACAAAATAACACCTAAAGTGAATTATCACACCCAAAATATTATCTCTTAAAACCTAGTAAAAAATATGGTACAATTTTTTTTTTTTGTAATTAAATTTAATAATACTTAGTTGTTAACTGTTGTTGTCAAACATCAAGGGTTATCACAAAAGTGTGACATATAAAATTAATCAACAATTTATTGAATTGTTTTTTTAGACCCACAACAACACTTCCCATTGATGCATAATACAAATATTTTTTAAGTGAGAGTTAGATTCAAAAATGGCCTTTGAAAATAAAAAACTGCATGAGAATCCATTTAATGCCAACTCATTGGCTCTATTAAGAAAGAGAGACAAATCACACTAATATTATGCTTTACTAAGAGGATTTATTTTGAAAACACTTTCTTTGGTACCTTTAGTGTAAAATACAATTTTACATTCTTTTACTGTAAAGATACACAACTGAAGATAATAGTTATCATAGACAAGAATTAATTTTAATCGTGTTACCACCCTAAATCTTTCCAAGGTAGAAGTCCCTAAAATAATAATTCACAAACTCTGCTTCACAGGTAATACAAAATAAGGAAATTTTATAATACTATAATCATCTCAAGGCAACAACTATTGACATAACTAATCTAGTATAAAGGTTAACAAGATTCAAAACATAGGTTGATCTCAAAAATTTAATTTAATTATTATATAAAATAGAAATAAACAAATCATCTTAACTAAAATGAGGGATGATAATGAGGAAACCCTAACCTAGCCTATGGCTTAGGATCTAACGCCCCTCAACTCATAAACCTACATATCCGCTCCTCAAAATCAGGGTTAGATGTAGTTCTCCACTTTAACTTGTGAAGGGTCTCCTCTAAGAGACATCACCACTAAAAGGGGTTAACAATCTAAGCTATCAAAGAATGAATTGACACAACTCAAGTGAGCTTCTATAAAATATAGACATAAATAATCAAAAACAAACCACTCATTTATGACAAACCTTACATAAAACACCCTTGACAACCTAATGTGTGTGCACTTACCCAAAGCACTATCTTGCAAGAGAACATGCCAGTGAAAAATATTATGATAAAGGAATCCACATTCCTTTAACCTAACTAATTTATAATTTTTAAAGATACAAAACTCACACTATTCAGAGAAGCTCCATCTACTGAGAGTGCCTCTAAAAATGATGAGGTCGAGTCAAGTACATCTAAGTTCATTCAAAAATGTTATAATGGAGGTCACCTCCTAACCATTAATTATATAGTTTATGAATTTATTCTCTGACTTCCTTAAGATATCAACACCCACTTTTCTCTCTCACACACTCATTAGAAAGGAGTAAATTATTCACTCATTATATAAAATGGGTTATAAAAAATGGGATTTATTTTAAGTTGAACACATCACTAATGCCTTATGTTGGTTTTAAGCATCACCAATGTGCTCACAGAGTTATTTATTGATTCTCATAATTTACATTATACACAAGTGTTTGATCAATTTTGATCACACATGCTATAAAGTTTTAAAAACATCTTAAAATATATAACCCAGTGACAACATATTTGTAAGGAGGTTTTAAGTTAACATACATGTGTCCTTTTTTAAAATTATTAATAGTTTAACCCCTTAGCATTTACAATTAAATTTTATTGATTGAATGTTCATCATGAATATTTATAACAAATATGCCTTTTCCTAAAAGTTTTTATTTCTGCATTATAATCTATACAGGAATTTAAATGATCGAGTTGATTATAATTATTCTCAACAACATTTAATAATTGCACACATAAATTTGAAAAAATATTGATTAAATGTCTTTTCATAATATTATATAAAAATTATCATAATGTTTTAACCAAAAATTTGACTAAAACTATCAATAATTTATAAGCATTAGATTCCAAATGTGTTAATCAAACAAACCGTAACACTTTTTAAAACATTAAGTTATTTTATAATCATTATGTAAACTCAAGTAAAGGGAGTTGATGCATTTTTGAACTTTAATTTAAATTGTAAATGTATATCTATATCAAAACACCAACCTGGAGTACTTAATAAATCATTTAATTTTTTTAAGGTTTATGATAGCCTCTTTCAAATGGAAGTTTTTAAATTTGATTAAAATAGAAATACCATTTTCCTATTTGAAACATTTGAATTCAGAACAAATAATTTGAAAATGTAAGTTCAAGTCAAATGAGAATAAATTCATTAACAATATTAAAAAAATATGGAAATCCATCTTAGGTTAGTAAAATGCCCCCATGATATATAACATAAAATATATATTATAAAAGCTTCTTAAGACATGCCAAAGCATAGAGATGTAAGGGATGGTGCAGTCTAGAAGCTCAAATAAAAAGTAGCAATAGTTATAACAAAATGGGACACAATCTACCTAACTAAGACAGTAGTCCTATTTGCTTGAAACTATCTTCTATCACCATGGTACAACCACTGTGTTTAAAAATCCCAACCAACTTCATTTAATATTTGAAAAAATATTTCTTGTGCCAATTACATTGTCTTAATGTTATTTCTTAGCTTTTCAAACATTCCAAAAGATAATAATTTTGATAAAAGATGTGCACAGTTTTAAAACAATGCAATAACAAGTGAATGTCCTTAAATGTGGGCTTTATTATTTTCTATGATGAATGCCTCAAAAAGGGCATGTAATTAGACATGGGTTTCAGTAAATAAATATTTTCTTAAGTGTTTCTTCCTTTTATTAAGAAATATACTAACATTAGAAAGGCAGTGTTGACTAACATAACTGTCATCCATATTTTAAAAACAAGCAGGACCGACCAAGACATATATATATATATATATATATATATATATATATATATATATATATATATATTCGATAAATTAGAAAATTTGTATTTATATAATCTAATATTTTTTCTTCCTATTATTAATTATATTAGTATTTGAAAGATAAAGTTGATTAGATAATTGTCATATAAAAAATTTATGATAGGTAGAGTCGACTATCGAATTTACTCTTTAGGGTCGACCAACAAAAGTTTAAATAAAGTTATGGGTAAAGTGTGAATTTTGATTACAGTTGTCTCATTATCCCACTTTGGAAATACATTTTTTATAATAAAAGATCTTGAGTGTCATATTAGATTTGATTCAACCAACAAGAGAAGAATAATATACACACTTATATTGATCACACATATTATGCTACACATAAATATATGGTGTAAAAAATATGAACTTACAATCCTTAAAATTATAATCCATTACTAAGTGACAAAAGGTACACAATGAG
Organism: Torreya grandis; assembly: GCA_037957365.1. Lineage (NCBI taxonomy): Eukaryota > Viridiplantae > Streptophyta > Pinopsida > Cupressales > Taxaceae > Torreya > Torreya grandis. The sequence continues at coordinate 3,232,954 of JARHVA010000649.1, forward strand.
AGGTTTAAAAAAGAATAAGGTTAATACCCTGATGTATGGAAACAAAGACATTAATAATATTTTGCATTAAAAATATAATTATGAAAATAAAACTATTATTAAAACATGAATTTAATATAATTATCATAAGGCTCCTAAAGATATTCAGCCAACATATAAAGTTTTTAGGATCAACGTATACAAATTCAACAAGGACATTAATTTATTTATATCAAACAACCATAAAAAGTGGTCTTCTTGTGGAACATCAAAGGAAAAAGGAATACAAATCTTATAATACCTTAATCCAAATTTCAAACACACCTTCTTAGTTATTGAAATAAAATTTTATATAAATACATGTTTAATAATTTGATTATAGTCTTCACCAATTATATATTCAATATATTCCAAATGCATTATGGTTTAGATTGCTAACCCAAACAAGTCAAGGTAAAAAACACTACTCATGATGGCCAAGATGGGCATCATACATAAAACACGAGCTTAAGGGAGTCAAAAAATGCATCAAACACAATAGCTAAATTAAAATTAATGAGGGGGAAATAACTCCACATGAGTGGTGTGCCATTATCCCCCTCTTATAGAAGCATTGTCCTCAATGTAAAAAATAAAATTAAGAGTGGTAAGGAAAACATGTCTCCTTGAGACAACTCCAGACAAAATTAGCAACATGACATAATAACAAAAATCCAACCAAAATTTATCAATTTTTTTTCTATATTTATTAAGGACATAAGGTTAGTTATGGCATATATATATATATATATATATATATATATATATATATATATATATATATATATATATATATATATATATAATCGCACTCCCTTTTTGAAGTGCTTACAAAGATCAACATATGATGATTATCGACACAAATTATTCTTAAAGTCTAGAGTATGGCTTTCTTAGTATGATGCACAATTTATTAATAGTATTAATTATTATAGATCTTTTTTTTAAAGTATTTTACATATTTAGACAATATTTTAATGCCAATATCCTCATGTAGATCCCATTAGTATAAAATTGATACCCATAGTTCTTCCATAGATGAACTGATAATTGAATAACCTCTTATATGAAGCATGTGAGTACATGTACAAATCTGATGTATAATAATACTTAACAAAGATGAACTCTATTCCATGGTGGAATTACATTGTGCTAAGTTAAGTTTTATTCCATGTCATGATCACATTGAGCAATACTGAGCATCATTCCATGCCAAAAGTAAAATAGGAAAACAAGTAGTTTAGCTAAACCCTATAAGAAATCACCATGTTAAGTGAGGTAAGGATGGTGTCAGGCTCCCATCATGACCCTATAGCTTTCTTGACAAGCTATCATGTTCTCATCATACTCGTATAATGCAAAAAAATATTCACATTATGAATATACATGATGCCAACATCTAAAATTAACTTACAACTCAAAGGAAACCATGTGAAATAATAAAATAATGTAATGCCAAGTAGTCACAAAATAGAATTATAATCAAAATAAATAAAACTTCAAAATTTAAATAAAATCAATTCAATAATGTTTTCAATAACCTTAGAGATTCAATTTAAAAATAAATAAAAGATATTTATTTCAAAATTAACTTAAATTTCTAATCCATTAAAAATAAATAAAGTTTCAACATAACAATATCTCAAAAAGTGTTAAGGTGTGGAGCTAAAAGCTTCACCAAATGAGTATATTGCAGGTTGCAGGAGTTACACAGTCACCGGCGTCGGTCAAGAGCGACCGATGTCGGTAAGGAGTCGACTGGAAGATGCCAGCGTCGGTTCTGTTCGACCGACGTTGGTCAGGTGCAGACAGGCAGGGACCAATGTCGGTCACCTGTGCATCTAGAATCTATTTTCGTGGATAGAACAGAATGTTTGCATGATAGGATTAAGTGTTAGTCTTAAGTCCGCATCTCTATCTTTAGTAGGACTATTTTGAGCCCTTGATTAGGAGGTGCATCTAATGGCTGTAATTGTATGCTCATGTTTCCTAATATTATATATAGGATTAGATCTTCATAGCTTATTGAAACAGTATTGTAAAATATATGTGTATCAATCCAGGTTGTTGGAATTGATTGTAATTGAGAGAGAGAACTCTTGAGGGAAAGAGATCTGGAAAGAGATCTGTACATCTGAGAGAGGTGTGGAAGAAAGAGAGATTTCTTCAATTTTATTTCCAAGAGTTTAATACAAGTTTTCAGGGTGGTTTCTTGTATCTCTTATTCTTTGTTGATTCTGATTTCTAGTTGTTTTCAATTTTGGTTTAATTCCGCATTTAGTTGCTTGCAAAAGTAATCAATTGTTATTGTCTAGATCCTAACAAGTGGTATCAGAGCTCAGGTTGAATAATAGGTGTTTCAGATCTGGTTAGTGTGTATTGATTACAGATTACTCATAGGGATTTCTGTTTGAGTGGGAGAAGTAATGGCAGAAGAAAGTAAATTGAGAATGGAGAAGTTCAATGGCAAAAATTACCAATTATGGAGAATGCAGATAGAGGATTATCTATATCAGAAAGATCTATACTTACCATTAGGTGGAGTTTCAAGGAAGCCCACAAACATGGAAGATGAAGAATGGGAAGTTCTTGATACAAAGGCTCTTGGATCTATAAGATTGAGTTTGGCATCTACTGTGATATCTAATCTATCACAGGCAAAGTCAACGGTAGAGTTAATGACTACTTTAGCAAATTTATATGAAAAACCCCCAACTTCAAATAAGGTATATCTTATGAAGCAGTTATTTAATTTGCAAATGTAGGAAGGTGGATCTGTATCTAATCATCTAAATAATTTCCATGGAATTGTAAATCAATTAAATTCAGTCAAAATAGTGTTTGATGATGAAATTAAAGCTCTATTAATTTTATGCTCTTTACTTGAGAGCTGGCATAGCTTGGTAATGGCAGTTAGTAATACTGCATCTGCTTCAAATATTTTAAAAGTAGATGATGTTGTTAGTGTAATCTTGAATGAAGAAATTCGCAAGAAAAGCATAGGGGAAACATCAAGGAATGCTTTAAGTTTTGAGAGCAGGGGAAGGCAAAAAGACAAGAGCAAGAAAGGGAGATCAAGGTCTAAGTCAAAGATGAGAGGTAGATCCAAATCCAGAAATGGTAGGAGGATAGCCTGCTGGAATTGTGGAAAGATAGGGCACATAAGCAAAGATTGCTAGTCAAAACCTAAAGAGGAAAATCATCATGAAGGTAGAGAAGAAGTAAAAGTTGCAGGTATTGCACAAGATGATCTTATATTCTCTTTGCATAATAATATAGAATTTTGGGTTTTAGATTCTGGTGCCTCTTTTCATGCTACCCCAAATAGAGAATATTTTAGTGAATATGTCCATGGAGATTTTGGAATAGTTTATTTAGGGGATGATGAGCCTTGTAAAATTGTTGGCAAAGGAAAAGTGCAGCTAAAAATGTAGAATGGCAACACATGGGTGTTGAAAGATGTCATGCATGTTCCCAGCTTCAAGAAGAATCTGATTTTTATAGGAAAGTTGGGGGATGAGGGTTGTACAGTAACTCTCATAGCTGAATCTTGGAAGGTGACCAAGGGTGCACTTGTATTGGCCAGAGGTAAGAGAGTAGGTACTCTCTATTTATTTAATTGTGTTACTGATAATTCTCCTTCTGTATTATCTACTTCAGATGTAGATGCAAAGTTGTGGCACCACAGGCTTCGCCACATAGTGAGAAGGGAATGTCTATTCTTAAATCAAAAGGTAAGCTTTTAGATTTGAAAAACATAGATCTAGATTTCTATGAGCATTGTGTGTTTGGAAAGCAGAAGAGAGTGAGTTTTCTCAAGACTAGGTCAACAAAGAAGAAGCACAAGTTGGAGCTTGTTCACACAGATGTGTGGGGACTAGCTCAGGTTGCTTCTATTGGAGGATCACAGTACTATATTTCTTTCATAGATGATGCTACAAGAAAGGTATGGGTCTATTGTATAAAGAAGAAATATGATGTTTTTGACACTTTTAAGATTTGGAAAGCTATGGTTGAGAATGAAACATGTAGGAGATTGAAGTGCCTTAGATCTGACAATGGTGGTGAGTTCTGTAGCTACAAGTTCAACTGATATTGTTATATGCATGAAATATGCAGGCAAAGGATGGTTCTAAGGACACCTCAGTAAAATGGAGTTGCTGAAAGGATGATCAGAATAATAATGGAGCATGCACGGTGTATGAGATTGCATGTTGGTTTGCCCTTAGAGTTTTGGGCAGAAGCTGTGGATACTACAGTGTACTTGATTAATAGAGGACCCTCTATAGCTCTAGATGGTGGAATTTCAGAAGAGGCATGGACAGCTAAAAAGGTAGATCTCTCATTTCTCAAAGTTTTTGGTTGTGAAGCTTTTGTGCACGTTGATAAGGAAAATAGAAAGAAGCTGGATGCTAAGTCTATGAGGTGCACATTTACTGGTTATGGCTCTAGAGATTTTGGATTCAAGTTTTGGAATCTAGGAACTAACAAGATAATTAGGAGCTGTGATGTTGTTTTCAATGAAAAAGTGATGTATAGTGATCAGCTCAAGAAGCTGAATCAATCTGAGTAGAGCAATGGAGAATTGGATGAGGTGACGGTCCAAAATGAGCTTGCGAGAAAGAATAATCATAGACAGGAAGAAATAGAGACCAACGTCAGTCAGGAAGAAACTGACATTGGCAATATAAGAACCGATGTCGGTCAGACAAGGACCAACATCGGTCAGATAGAAACTGACATCAGTCAGACAGAAACTGACATCAGTCATGTAAAATTGACGTTGGCTAGTAACAGGCCTGGAGGTGACTGAGGTCGGTCACTGTCAGAGAATTTGGGCAGACAACGTGTTGTGAATGAGTCTCAGACACCCATTAGGAGGTCAGAAAGGGTAAGTAAACCTCCAATTCGATATTCCCCTTCATTATTCTATTTATTGCTTACTGATGGTGGAGAACTAGAGAGTTTTGATGAAGCAATACAGGTGGAATCCAAGAATCAGTGGGAGCTAGGCATGAATGAAGAAATTGATTCCTTGAGAGAGAACCAAACATGGGATTTGGTTGAGTTACCAGCAAGAAAGAAGACACTAAAGAACAGATGGATCTATAGATTCAAGGAAGGTGAGAATGGACAGATGAGATATAAGGCCAGGTTGGTAGTATAAGGATTTGCACAGAAACCAGGTATTGATTTTGGTGAGATTTTTTCTCCTGTAGTTAAAATGACTTCTATACGAACTGTATTATCTTTAGTTGTTATTGAGGATTTGCATCTTGAGCAGCTTGATGTTAAGACATAATTTCTTCATGGAGATTTGGATGAAGAAATATATATGGATCAGCCAAAAGGATTTGAGGTCAAAGGTAAGGAGAAGTTAGTATGCAGATTGAAGAAAATCTTGTATGGTCTCAAGCAAGCTCTTAGACAATGGTATTTGAGATTTGATAGGTTTATGACTGAGCATGGCTACAGTAGATGTCAGTCTGACCATTGTGTGTATTTTAAGAGATTAGATAATGGTAGATATATTATTCTATTGCTGTATGTAGATGATATGCTTGTTGTAGGATCACACATGCAGGATATCTCTGAGCTTAAGGTGAAATTAGCTCACACATTTGCTATGAAGGATTTGGGAGCAGCAAAGAAAATCTTGGGCATGAGCATTAAGAGAGATAGGAAAAATCACAGGTTGATTTTGTCTCAAGAGGATTATGTGAACAAGGTGTTGAAATGGTTCAATTTGTAGGATGCAAAACCGGTAAGCACACCTATGGCTGGACACTTCAAGTTGAGTAAAGAACAGTGTCCTAATTCACATGATGAGGTAGAGTACATGACTAGAGTTCCATATGCTTCCGCAGTTGGGAGTTTAATGTATGTAATGGTATGTACTAGACCGGATATTTTCCAAGCAGTGGGAGTTGTGAGTAAGTATATGGCCAATCCAGGGAAGGAACACTGGGAAGCAGTTCAGTGGATCCTTAGATATCTGAGAGGGACCAGTAGTAGGCATTTGTGCTATGGTGGGTCAAACACTTATCTACATGGTTATGTAGATTTAGATATGGCAGGTGATTTGGATGGCAGAAGGAGCACCACAGGATATGTTTTCACTATTGGTGGAACGACGGTTAGCTAGATTTCAAAGTTGCAGAAGGTTGTTGTCTTGTCTACTACAGAGGCAGAATACATTGCAGTCACAGAGGCTAGCAAAGAGATGATATGGATGACACGGTTCATGGAAGAGCTTGAAAAGGAGCAAGAGAGTTGCAGATTATACAGTGATAGTTAGAGTGCAATTCATTTGGCTAAGAATTCTGCCTTTCATTCAAGAACAAAGCATATACAGCTTAGGTACCACTTCATTAGACAGGTATTGTAGGATGGTGAGTTGAAGCTGGAAAAGATCCATACAGATAAGAACCCTACAGATATGTTAACCAAGCCGGTAACAAAGGAGAAGTTGAATCTTCATTCAACTTTTGTTGGTCTTCATGATTGAGTTTGAAGATGGAGGAGCTAGAAGATGTTGCTGTATAGGTACTGGTGCAGAATTGAAAACAACTAGAAATCCGAATCAGCAAAGAATAAGAGATACAAGAAACCACCCTGAAAACTTGTATTAAACTCTTGGAAATACAATTGAATAAATCTCTCTTTCTTCCACACCTCTCAAATGTACAGATCTCTTTTCAGATCTCCTTGATAGCTTCAGTTGATCTCCTTGACCTTGCACCTTGCATATTCAATTTAAAAATAAATAAAAGGTATTTATTTCAAAATTAACTTAAATTTCTAATCCATTAAAAATAAATAAAGTTTCAACATAACAATATCTCAAAAAGTTCATATTACTTTCTCTAGGTGGCTTAGAAATCCACCTGAGGTACAGATCTCTTTCCAGATCTCCTTGATAGCTTCAGCTGATCTCCTTGACCTTGCTCCTTGAGATTCAATTTAAAAATAAATAAAAGGTATTTATTTCAAAATTAACTTAAATTTCTAATCCATTAAAAATAAATAAAGTTTCAACATAACAATATCTCAAAAAGTTCATATTACTTTCTCTAGGTGGCTTAGAAAGCCACCTGAGGGAATAATGACATAAAACAATCATCATAAAATCTCTATTACATCTTAGAGATAAATAACAATATAGTAGTAGTATCATTTGTTCCATAGGGCTAAAACTAAAATGGTAATCTCAAAGGTTGCCTTTTCACAACCACTAAAGGGTGAGTGGAGGGACACATTTTTTATAAAGTGACAGTTATGCACAAATATCCCATGGTGCATGAAAAAATCATGGTGCACTTGAATGAAAGATTCAGGGTGTTACCTTGTGCAAAGTGGAATAATGGGTTTTTAGACTATGAGAATATCCATTTCCTAGCCCATAAATTGGTTCATATCAGTGTGAACATATCTCTACACCTCCCTCAAACTCCATACTTGCACCACTACTCAATGAATAGAAAAATAATGTAAGTTTACACCACACAACCTAGTCAAAATCATACTACATAATAATTTAATCCAAAATGTTTGAAAAGTTCCTAAAAATTGTATAATACCTTAATAATAAACTTAATCCTTAATCCAAGGCAAAATTAATAAGAATATTATAATACATTAATCCAAAGTTCCAAACATGCCTTCTTTGTTATCAGATTAATATATTTTATATAAAAGTGTTTAATAATTTGATTACTATCTTCACCAATTCTAGTGGGTTTAGGATAAGTGACATTAATCTAACTATATTACTATCTCAAATTCAAGATTCAATGTATGCCAAATGCACTGTGGTTTAGATTGCTAACTTAAAAAAATTAGATGTGAAGACACTACACATGAAGGCCAAAAAGGGCATTTCACACAAAACACGAACACAAGGGAATCATAAAATGCATCAAACATAATGCATAAGTTAAGATTGAGGAGGCAACAATAAATCTATATGTGAGTGTTACATGAATAAACTGATTTTCAATAAACAAAAACCACTCAAGTTTGACAATTTCAAAAATTGACCACATGATATTATACATACATTATTGGATAAGAATATAATCACTCTACTTCTCATCATCTAGAGAAATTAAAAGGCAAACTATTTTGCATTTATCTTGGTATTAATGGACATCTATACAATTATTGTTATATATAGTAATAAAAAATTACACAACTTATGGATAGAGGGGTTATTACATTTGGAAATTTTGATAGTTAGTCAACAAGACCCCCTTCCCCATCTTCTTTTACTAATCATTTGATGAATACCAAGACATCCCAGGGCATGCTTGCAAAGGAACCAATGGCCTATTGGAATTATAAGGATGATGTTGTTAGGAGATCTTATTCTAATTCACATTAAACCACACTCAATCTATCCCAGGACAATCCCATTGTGGAACCAATGGTCACTCGAGCTCTTATTATAAAATAACATAGAGAATGCATATCTATGAATGAGCATAATTACGTATCCTACCAAATAAATTTGGATGCCAAAAGTGAATTAAGAATATAGAGATGAAAGAAAGTGCATGTTAATAGTATCTCACAATAAAATCAAGAAAGGGAACTCTTTTAGAATGTTCCATAAAAGTTTCATCAGCTGGATCCACATGATTATAATAACTTATTATTCCCCAACAGATACGGAAATTATTTTTGAGAATCAATGATAACTAATACTACCATGGATTAATCTCATTGGATACAATATTATTCTACAAATGACATCAATACAAATGTATGAAGCATAATAATCAAAATCACATTTAATAAAAAGATAGTACATGAACACAAATTCAAATAATGCCATATCTTTTAACCACTACATTCACACAAATATATGAAATTAAATAACAAAAATCAAATGTGAGATTTGGAATGTAAGAATTAAAACCATACAAGACAATATTAATGTATGAATCCATTAAAAAAAATCATTTAATAAAAGTCAATAAACTTATCGTATATAATAAGATAAAATTTTACAATATAATAAATTCAGTCAATGATTACAACTACATTGCCCAATGCATCATAGTCACCACCATAACTATATCTATGCCTACTGACTCTAGAAGTTGATGCTCTGATATATGTTTTGCACTCTTACAACTAATATCTATATCATCTAAGATGCCCCTATAACAATCCTAACTGAACCATTTTATAAGTGTGATCTACCTATAAAACACTGTAACAAGAAATTATATATATATATATATATATCATCATTACTCTTAGGAATGGGAATTGGTTGTCTATCTAGCTCCACCTATAAATCATCCCACTCAATGGAAACTACAATGATAGTTGCAACAATAATGGTAAAAAGGTCAAAAATGGGTGCATATACACCTATAATGTAATTTACTCTCCCAATCAATCTACTACCAATTATGTCAAATGAAATTTATTGCATCAGAGTACGAAGAAATTCATCTACCATAGTTTAAAATTACTCATCACCTACACCAAAAACTATCATATGACTCCAAGATCTCTAAACATCACAAATTTCATGAAACCCTAGGATTAGGTGAGAGCAAGATGCAAAGCAAAAGTGAGCTTCATAAATTTATATTATATAATTAACCAATAATTACAAAGGATGTACATTAAATATTGAGATATTAGGTCATCATAAAGGTAATAACTCAACTCATAATTAAAAAACACATAAAGTGCATTTCCTATAATGACCTTGATAACCCTAAGCAAGCTGATTAAAAACCATCTAAGTAAAACCAAAAGTGAAAAATATCCTATACTAACACCCCCCTTAAAGCGTATCTTATGTGGGTAGAAGAATTGGTTCCCAAACATGAGGCTAGATGAGGTACCCAAGCACAATGTAACTCCCATAAGGCAGAGAAAAGGAGAAAACCTATAGTACAAAACTCCTCTCCAAAAAGAGAGAAAAGTGAGAGATAGTGCATGCTCTAAGGACATCAGGCACAACCAAAAATGTTTCCACAAATGAGAGTAACAAAACACATAGAAAAGAGAACTAATAAGTCCTCATAGAAGATGTTGAAGTTACTTATAGTATAGCTCACAGAATGACAAATGTCACTAAGATCCTTTGCCTAAAGATTAAATAATCTCCATTCGCATCAAATAATGTTTATTCCATTTGACAAAAGAAGAACATAAATGGTGTATTGGAAGTTTTCCCATTCCATAATGGAATATGAAAGAGGCAATAGTACAAAAAACTCTAAGTATGGTCCAAAACAAAAGTGTGGCATAGGTCTGGTAAGATCATGCACAAGAATTGAATGTAATGCCATTGAAGTGAACATGAAGGTGCAATGAAGAGTGGATCACCCTAAAATATTGAATGTGCCCACCAAGTGCCTAATTGATATCCAACCAAGGAACTATTCTCCTCATTTATATAAAGAGGGCCAAGTGCTCTATGCAATGATGGTGCAATGGGAGTAGAGGGTAAAATGGATTATGGAATGCCATGTACCTATGGAATAAACTAACCAATGTCTAATGAGTCCTAGATTAGTATACCTTCACCCTATAATGTTTGAAGCAAACCAAAGTTAGGTTGATCAAGAATTGACTCTTCAATATATACAATGTAACAAGGATATGGTAAAGGTGTGTCCCCATCACTATTGTAGTATGCTATAAGAAAATTTATTTGATAGGTAAAATGTCATCAAGTGTAGGTGGGTATGATGAAGAATAATGGCATGGAGCATTCACTAAAGGAATTTCCATTTGAAGTGCAGAACATGACTCAACAATTCTCAAAACTAGAGAAGAGACTGTAGATGAATGACACGGATCTATAGACTGAATATCCATAGGAAGAGAAGAGTTATTGATGCTTTCACAAGGTGTAATCTCAATAGAAAAATTATAGTCCTCTGATGTACCAGCCTATGATGGCTCTATAATAACAACATCATGCATAGGAATGGAAGTATAATTTACAATGGGACAACTAAGGTTAGGTAAAATCTGATCCTATAGTGGTAACTCAACAGAAGGAAGATCACTATCCACCATGGATGTGTCATCATAAGAAATAAGATTAGGAAGAGAGAGTAAAATAGTCTCCAAAGAGATGATAGAAAGAGGATTAGAAGTGATATAAATCTTAGCAAGATCTTCAAAAATAAATTGAAGTATGCTCTAAATAGTGTAGGGGCACATGATGAGCTACACATGGTGAAGTATATCCCATGAAATATATAACAACAAGGTACCATAAACCTTCACAAAAGTGTTAACCCATTTAATGTACTTTTCAAAATTAATGGGAGCAAAAATCTATCCATATAAGAATGGAATTTGATTCTTTCCCTTTTTCATAAATAATTGTTCCATATAAGCATGCCAAGAAGCATAGTTGTTCTTTCCAAGAAGAACCACTGATGTAGAATCAACTTTCCCCCACAAGTGTCTCTCAAGTTAAGTTGACATGACTGAGAGAATACAAAAAATAAGTACACAACTACACAAAAAAATTAAAATAACCCCTTATTTACAATAACAATGCACGTTTATGAATAGGATGTCAAGCGTAGCTAGGAATGCATCCAAATGAGTAGTAAGTGTAGGAATCAACACAATGTAAAAAATGAGAATGTGTAGAATAACACTAAATAATACACAAAACTACACAATACCCCATCAAAACTATTAGTAGTAACCCCCCTTAAAGTTTCAAATAAAATCATGCTCGTATATATGTCAGATGTAACCAAGAATGCATCTTGAGCAATTTATGCATAAGTATGAAAGAACTGAAGGGACATTGAGTGATGCCAATAATACATTGAAGAGTGTAGATTAGTTGAATTAGCTATAGTGGGCCCAAAATTACAACCAATGCATAGAGAATGAAAAAAAATACCTTTGAAGAAGACCACACTCAAATCCAAGCTACTAATCAAAAGTTATGCATGTTTGAAAATCTTTTTACATGAAAATTTTGGTGATAAATAGCGATGGAAATTTTTTGATTAACTTCCCAAAAAAACTTGAGGCCCTTTGAAGTAAAAGCTTGAAAAAAAATTAAATCAATTTCTTAAAAAAAACTTATGCCTCCATGGAGCAAAAGTTAAGTCCTTTTTGGGTTAGAAGCAACCAGGGGATATTTACCATATGACCAAGGGCTAAGACCTATTTTGGGTGCTCCCCCTCCCTTTTTGATTGATAGGGGAGTGACATCAATCAAAAAATGCCTTTATTTTGAAAATGAATAGTGTCACTTAATATAGGCTTAAATTTGACATCTCCATGGCCATTATAGGTTGAAAATGGGGTGGTGGAAAATGGAGCATGCTCAAACAAGGGTTAAAACCTATCTAGGCTACTTGCAAGGTTGGCAGAATCCATTTTGCATGCTTGCAAGAGGTTTGACATCCATGAAAGTACCTAAAGTATATTGACTATGATGGAAGGAGGGATAGAATCAAGTAGATGCATAGACACTCATCAAAACCTAGCAGTTGCTTAGTCACTCAGGAAAATTGAATAGGTGTAAGAACACTCATCAGACCCTGATAGGTGTACTAGTAAGGCTAAATGTCCATCAAGGAGAAAAATCCATTGAAGTTCTATGAATGGTGAAAATGTCTACCAAAGGCTATAATTCCATTTTGGAAAGTCTAACAAGCATGAAAATCTTGCTAAAGGGTGAATCTTTAGCTAGGATTGTAATCTTGATGACAAAAATCGAACAAACCACCAAAATTACCTACAAGGGGTAGAAATTATGCCGAAGTTGAAAAATATAGAAATCTATAGAATCGATATGGCTCCTTCAGAAAATAGAAAAGACCCATTTGAGAAATCAAAAAACCTATAAATTATTTCTTGATTTGAGAATTTTATTATATAGATATGTGTGAAACCACCGAAAATGGCTTGAAACCCTTCAAAAATGGTAAAAAATGGCTATCACAAAAATAGGTCATGTTTACAGTCAATTCTATAGGTTTGGCACCTTTTAAATCTAATGGCACTGTCTATTTTGTGGTAGAAGACTCTAGCTATATATTTTATACAATTTTTCATGAAATCCTACCAAACATCTGAAAACCAAAAATCAAGAAAGCTACAAGGAATGCATGCATGAAATATATCACCAAGGATTTCATAAATGGCAAATCAATCATCATATCAGAGCTTTAATACCATGTTAGATGAATCCAAGATTTTTGAATGTCATAGATTGTATGAAAACCTAGAATTAGGTGAGAGCAAGATGCAAAGCAAAAGTGAGCTTCATAAATGTCTATTAATTGATTAGCCAAAAATTATAAAGGGTGTACATTAGATAGTGAGATATTAGGTCACCATAAAGGTAACAACTCAACTCATAATTAGAAAACGCATAAAATTCATTTCCCCTAATGACCTTAATAACCCTAAACAAGCTGACAAATAATCATGTAGGTAAAACTAAAAGTAGGAAAAAACCTACACTAAAAAAAACATGGAAAATACAAGAGACATTAAAAACTTGTAAATAAGAAATGAAACTCTAAAAAAAGTATATAATTAATTATCTATATATTAGTATCGCTAGTCGTTATTGACCTGTAGTGGTCAATATTGACCCTGCACATAAAGAGGTTATGTTTTCTTATGGGGTGATCGGTCTATGTATATAACACATTTACTCTCATAAGGTTTATAGACATAAACCCATTAACCCATAAGAAAACATGACATCTTTGTGTGAAGGGTCAGTACTAATTGTTGTAGGTTAGTATCAATTGGTGATACTAACCTACCTTGATAGAAGTAATTGGGAGCCAAAATGCATAAATTAACCATACATAGAGATTTGACATAGTCATAAGACATGGTATTTATATATCCATAACTCAAAACAACATGAAAAATAATCTAAGAGTCTTATTACCTCTTCTTATTGTTAGTAGAGGTTCTTAAGTTTCATTAGAACATGCTAATTAAGGGGATAGGGTGTGTGAAGTTACATAGAGAACTTGTAGAATGGTTTAATCAAAACTTTGAATACATAATCAAGATTTATCTCATAGAAATATACTTATTTAAAGGTTCAATGCATGAAGTAAACTACTTATAGATATAGACGTTTATCCATCAGAGTATTACAATGGAGGAATCATTCATAAAAACATAGAAAACTCTGTGATTATACCAATAAATAACACAAATGCTTCTCATTCATATTAAAAGATTTAGTACCAAGGATTACAAGGAAACCTCATAGATTGATGTATAGTCCTGTCAATACTCTGTGTGAAATCATTTTGAGAATAACAGTCACCATACTATTACTCACATACTTGTCAAAATCAACATAATCATCAACCCTTCGATGACATTCATTACAAATACTTATAGGTATTAATTCCTATAGTTGTAACTTCTAGATTTACCATGCTGAGAATAGGTCTCCATATCACATTTGGTGTAATCCTAACCAACATAAATATTCTTTTAACAACTCCTAACAACCCACAAATATAATACAACTAGAATTATCGTAGGGCATTCTCGTACATACAGACGATTTTAAATTTACCTTATACTACTAATAGTTATATGCTTATTTCTATATTTATCATATATATTGATCATAATTCAAATAAATTTTCATGAGTACTTGTGAATATTGGATGAATCTAAAATAAATAATTATTCTACTAGTTTTTATCTTATTAGGTTTATAAGACCAAATTAAGGTAAAACACTTCCAACAAATTCATATATTCAATCTCTTGGTCCTGGAAATAGTCACAACATTAATCATTTCTCATGTATTAATTATAATTATTCGAAGGTGCCTATGCATACATATTCCAATTTTAATCATACACCTATTGGTACATCTAATAACCCAGTAGTACAACAATATCTTAATGATATGAGGATGCAAATTTCACAATTATCTAAAACATCTAAAAAACCTAGCCACATGCTTTTATCTTGTGACATATTCAAAAACCCTTTCTCTCAAGACATGCTTGTTCACCCCTTTCCTCCATCATTCAAAGTACCTAAGTTCAAAACATTTAGTGGAAACAAGGATTCATCTTATCATATAAATCTTTCTTATGTCTCGTATTGGTTCTCAACATGATTAATTGCTTATGAAAAAATTATTTTCTATGAGTCTCATTTGATATGCCTTAGAAAGGTTCTATTCATTTCCCATGGGACTTGAGCATAGATTAAATGATTCATTTTATTTATTAGTGCATTTTCTAATAAACATGAGTCAAAAGGCCATTTTTTCTAAAATTGTTCAAATTAAACAATAACCTACAGAACACATTATTGATTATGTTCTTAAATTTAATACCATGCTTAATAAAATGTCACATCAACTTCTTGATGAGAAAAATTCAAATATATTATAAATTAGTTTTCTCAACCTACTAAAATACAAGGTCATGTTTAACATATGATTCACTTGATGAACTTTGTCATGCACTACGCAATATTGAGGTTAAACTTATGGATAAAGATATGTTAAAGTAAAAATATATTGCATTTACATCCACTACATCCAAATATTATAAAAAATAATGTTCAAACCTAAAACTCATGATGCACCTAATTTTCAAGCTAATAATGAGGCCAATATAGTAAACATGATTTCGAAACTAGATGACAGACTTACTTTTCTTGGTCCTAAGCAAAGGCAATAATTTACAATACTACCAAATCAAACTCACATGATATAAAATAGATTGCATGAATGTAGTGTGATTTTATTTACCAAAACCATTAGTATTAGATATAATTGGAGTATTGCCTAGAGGGTATGATCTAGATTAATTTTTTGAATATCATCTTGATTCAAGACATACAATTGATTGATGTTTCAAATTTTGATATAATATCCAAGATGTTATTGATGATAACATCATTACATGATGTAAATATTTCTACATTGAATAAATTTGTTACAATTCCCAATCAAAACTTGTAAATTTTTAACAATACATTACCAAACCACAATGCTCTAAAGAAAAACAATGTGCATATGGAAACATCTATATATTGATTATATTATTCTACCCTGGCATGAGATTGGTCACATTTTAGACATGGTTTCAATTTATCAAAGGCAAGTAATTATATTACATTTCATAACCATGGGATACTTAAAATTTGATAAAATAATGGTCCTATATACATACATGGCTTTGTTGACTATGATCCTTTTATCACACATGGCATCATAATTGATAATGGTTCTAGTAAGAAAATTATTTCAATGTCATTCTTATTTATTCGAGGCTATATTGAAAGATATTTACTTGATACAAATATGATACTTATTATTTATGGCAATCATGAAATTACACTCTTAGGTGGTATTACTCTTCTATTTTCACTTGGTCATAAAACTATTTTAGTTTGATTCTATGTGGTACCGAATACAATATTATATAACATATTAATTGGATGGCCTTATCTTAATCAAAAAAGTGAAACCTTCATCACTACAAAATAGTGTTAAATTTGTGCATAATAATGACATAGATTCCATTCATGATAACTTATAGAGATCTATGCCACCTTCGCAATCACATATGTGACCATCTAGTGAGTTTTTTTATTAAAAAATTTAACCTTGAATGATCCCTTCATATATTTCATCACCATCCTATATGGTACCTAATATATTTGATATTATGACATCATCATATAGAATGGAATCTCCTTGATCTCTATTTCATATAGTTTGGCCTCTGAGACATACATCCTAGTTTGACCTCTAAGGTGTACATCACCTAGTCATCCATATACTAGGGTTCATTTTCAATGGATGAAAAATATTTTAGCACCATATGTTTCTAAAAATTTATAGTTATTCCTTGAGCCAATTATGCACATATTAATCTTGATAATGATGATATTTATTGCACATCTCATGACTATTTTTATATAAATTGACTCTGTTCTTCGGTCCAAGATCTCATTCTCCCAGATACATCTATTGAGTTAGATGCACTAAGCGAGCTTAGGAAATAATAAGGGAATTTAATCCACTCATTTTGAGAGTGTTTCTAAGACAATCCATGGCACAATTTTTAGGTATTGGTCTCCATTAAATATCCTACTTGGAACACATCTCCAAGAGATGTAACATTACCACCAAAGGTCTATTTCTTAATTTTTCACTAACTCAAAAGTTTTTTACAATTAAATAGATTAATTACAACATATTTTACTAATAAAAAACTATTTTACTTCACTTCATAGTATCTAAATACAAGGGAATGGTCACTTGATAATTAAAAACATAGAAAAAAGAGGAGGGATATTGTAACGCAGAACAGAGTCTCTTTGAATAAAGGGTAGCACAAATGTTTCAAGGAATTGAAAATGTGCCCAGTTACAATTATACCAATATATGTTGAGTTTTATAAAGGCTTATGCTCCAGTCACATAGGGTAAGAGTCTAAGGAGAGGGGTAAATAATTGGTTTAGGGATCCATTTTTCATGAACAAATGCATACAGACATGTAGTTAATTACTCACACATCTCCACAGATTCCAAATAAAGTGAAAAGAATTAGAAAACTTAATTAGAATAGCTAAAATTTCATCCTAATTAAAGCATAAACTTTGTAGAAAGGCACATATTATAATTTACTAGAATTAGTGTTCGTTAATTAAATTAGAAAGAGTGTGGAAGAAATCCATAGAAAGCAAACACATTTGAACAAAAAAACCAAATTAGCATTAATCTGAAAGTGCTTGTTTACAATAGAGTCCACCCATATAAAATAATACATTGTAGCATATATAATAAAAATATGGAACCCACCTCTTATTATCATGAGGTTTCATCTTTGGCCATCATGTCCTGAAATGGTTATAACAAAATTATATCAAAATATTCCCCATCCCAAAATAAGTAGAATAAAATTCTTAAGGCCCACTAGGTGAGAATCAAGAATAAATTGAATGTGGACCACTTCTAACTAATTTTTAAGACCCTAATGAGCTATCAATGATTGATCAATGAGTTCAACTTCTTGATCGAGCTTCTACATGTTGACAAGTGGCTCCCAAAATAAGACTTTCACTTGAGTCAAAAATCTCTCATGAGCTTTGAGTGGGGCCTCCAAAGAGGCTTTCACCTCCTAGACTACATGGCTAAATCCATAATAGCCTTAGTTATAAATTTATTGGCCTTGGACACCTTCCTTTCATGATTTAGTTGAAGTGTGTTTGGTGGACCCCAAAATTATCCCTTTCTAGTAGAGTGCCATTGGGGCAAAAGAGCATTGAGATGATGACCTCATGAAGTAAGGATCTAACCCTTAATTTTCTCTAGGGGATCAATGGTTATTTAGGAAGTGGTTAACTAATATTAAATGGATGTCTTAATGTTTTATGCGAAGGTCTAATATATAGTTAAATCCATGAGGGGCATTAGCTTTAGCTTTGGGAACATCCATTTGTTAATAACAACCACCAACTTATTTCACTTATTATCCATTTATATAATCATCTCCTAGTATGATTCCATTCTTTGGAGGATTTACTTGCTCTTGGAGAGGTATCTAGTTACTTATCTAAGGATGGTGAATAATTATGTGAGGGCTACCTCAACTTTTACAATTAAACCTACAAGGAAAGTGATTTCCCCCTGAGACTCCAACATTTTCAATTTATCCTTCATGTCCTCCATCAACTTATTTTTGAGGTCATTAGTGGCCTGGAGCACTAAGACTAGATCCTATATGACTCTCTCTTATCCACTTTTAGTTCTTACTTTAGTGAGTGAGAACATGTCATGCTTAATCCTCCAAATGACTGGGTCACCTTCTTGAGTTAAGGTCTACATTAGGACTCTTTTCATTCTCCTAGATTCCCTATTGAATTGCCACTGGATGTCTAGGTCCATGTGATAAACCATATCTATTCTACATGCACTTGAAGATTAAATGGGCTCAATCCATCCTTGGCCAGCTATAGTTACCAAAGTGGTGGAAGGTGGAACATGAGGGTGGATGCATCTAAAGTGGAAGGTGGAAGTAAAGATGGAGGCAAGAGTGGAGGAGGCACATGAAATGATATAGAAGATGGAGAGGGAAATGGAAAGAAGGATAGAAGAGGTGACATAGAGGTTAATGGATGAACCAGAGACAATGTGGCCTAAGGAAACATATGAGATTACCACTATTCCATAGTCATAGAGTCCTAAGGACCAATGACACTAGGGAGCTAGGTATTCATAATGAATGAGAAAATTAGCTAGTTAAATCCAAATATGTGAGGGCCTAGGGAGATGGATATAGGGTTACATGAGGATTTTTAGCTATCATTAAAGGATGTATAGGATTTTTATGAGTAATTACCTTTTACTTCTTCTTGGGTCTCTTACTCAGGTCTATTTATGTTATGGGCACAGAGGTAGAAACCGTATAAGTAGTATTGGTTGAAGATTCTAGAGACTGAATGGGTACTTCTAGGATCAATGATGTAGCAATAACATTAGGAGATATAAAAAATTGGAGCATTGGAAGTAACATGAGCCACTATTTTTGCTAGGATGCTTGGAGAGATCATTGTTGTAGTGGAAATTAAACTAGTTGAGGTCACTGAGAATGCAGGAGCACTAGGCATTTGAGTTATTCTAAGGGATGATTTGGGCTATGGGGTTGTGTAGAGAGTCATATAGGGTGTATAACATGACAACATAGTGAACGATGTCCACAATTGGGTGTGGGATGGATAATGGAAATTTAGGGAATCATGATGCTAAGCAAGGTCGTAGTTGAAGGAGTATAAGGGGGATTGAGCACTTGAGTTCATTTAAGCAGGAGGAGGTATAATAGAGGTAGACCATGTTGGGATAGATAAAATTAGGTGAGATGTTATGGATTTAGTTGGGGTTCTATTAATTGGGTTGGACGATCCTAGGGTATCCACAAGCTAGTCCTTAGTTAGACTAGACTTGAGGCTAGTATCAAAATGTAAAACATGAGCTACCTGAGGTCAGATTACTTAAGGAGGAAGCATAGGTGAAAAATGTGTTGAGATAAATTAAGTGGAAACTACTAGGACTCCCTACATAATTTTTATATAAATCCCCCTCATGATCACTATAACCTCTATATTTGACTACATGGGATCTTATTATGAATGGGTTGGTCTCTCCTCAAGAACTAGTTGGGTAGAAACTTGAGACTTTAAGTAATGAGTATCCTCAATATTTATGACCACTTATGCATCATCAATAGGATTGAGGTGAAACTTATCATTAGAGTGTTCCTCATGGTGGTAAATGATATTTATATTTGCATGATTCCTTACCATATGGGCTTACACAACACCATTAAGATCTCATTGCATGTTATTTATCTTCCCCAACTTTTATGAGTCTCTGTGTCGAGCCATAACTTGTAGTGGGTGAAGGTTATTATACTCATGGAGTCTTATGATCATGGTAAATTATAAACAAGGCTTATTTTTATCACTAAGTCAGTGGTAACAACAGAGGGGCCCAAAAATGTCTTACACTTAGATTATGGTGTTACCTTAGTAATATTAGTAGGCACCATTGGGATGCAATGAAGCCCAGATCATATTTGATAGTCTCAATATGTGCTTCTCATTAATTACCTGATACACAACTAGGTAGAAATATGTGCATATGTCTTAAATGTTGCTCTAAAATTTGTGAATGTAGAGCTTGTAGAACACCACATGCACCATGGATCCCATTGGTACCCATTAAGGTAATGTTGAAGACCAAGAATCTAAGGTGGTGTAGATGTCATCAACTATAAATGGCATCATGTGTAAGCCCCATTCACCTATTTAGTGAGGTTAAACATGATGAGACTACCCAAGTCTAGGACCTCATCCCCCTTTAAGATGACAATGAGAAGGGGAACCTAGTAGGTGTTGATGTGCATTATATTACTTGACCCATATAATTGGTTGAATAAGAGCATCCCCATGCACATAGTTTATTAGAAGGTCTTGATTGTATGTATATATATATATATATATATATATATATATATATATATATATATATATATATATATATATATATATATATATATATATATATATATATCATGATCTTCTTTGTTGACCTAGTGATATGGATCCTCTAATAAGTCCCTAAGGAAATCATAAATGTTGTATTTTTAAACTCAAGTGTCCATCAAATCCTTGTCATAGGTCATGGTGTAGTATAAGAGCCTATAATGATAATTAAATGAAGGACTAGAGATGTCTAAAATTCTAAATATAGCTTTAGGTGACCTCATGATATCTTGATTACACTTATAAGAGAGTAATAGGCTATAGAATAGATCAGGGCAAGATAAGACCTAAAGTTTGGTCACTACCACATGGAGTCCTGATGCTATGATGGTGATGATTTCATCTGTGTATTTAATCTCATAACCATTGGCCTTATCAGCTGATTTTGACTTTTAAATAACCTCAATTGCATTGAATACCTCATTGTAGTTCTTGATTTGAGTTATGACCTACAAGAAGGTAGTATCTTTGTAGTCTAGATCTAGTTTGGGGTTAAAGGATGAGGCTACCATTATAGAACTATGTGAGCTTGATGCATATAACTATGTTAGCATAGGGTAACCTTCCAAAATCTTGATAAATTTGATGTAAGGGAATTAGAATTATTTGAGTGAACAAATTTTAGATAATGATAAGTTTGATCAATTAAGACCATATAGAGATCATAATTAAATTTTTCTATAATGAATTTGGTAAGCTCGTATCAAGTGAATTTATCTCTAAGTTGATTACATGAGTCTAGGTTAGCTATTTCTAATTTTTCATTAATTGAAGATTTTGAAAATGATCCCCCATTTATATTTAGTTGATGGTGATGGGACTCCTCAAGTTGTCAGATCATGATCTTCCTTTGTTCAAATTTAATACATATATGGAGTGTGGGGAACATGCACCCATCTAGTCATCATGGAATTATGTACAAATTATGGGCTATCACATGTCAATATATGATAGGTGGGCTAAATAAATACTAAGTCACATCAATGCAGTGAGGAGCCCTTTGTCTTGATATCTTTGTGTACTTGACTGACCTCATGGATGTTTCATTTATACATGGCATCTCTTTATTGGATTAGGATTATTGACTCGTACTCTTGTCTAACCTTACCATAGATTTATGGGACCCTCTTACACTTGAGTTTTAGTGGACACATGGTACCTCCTCATTAGTTCCCCATGTTGGGTTGTTTTGTACACACAACACCAATTTTATAGGGCAAACTCACAAATGTTGATCTCAACTAGTTTATTAGGTGAGGGTTTTGGTTGGTTATTGGAGTAGTTGTGTGGATGATTGTATCTCTGGTAGGTGAAGTTCCTATTTTAATTTTCACCATACATATTTCCAACTTGTCTTTGGGGGCCCAAGAATTCACTACTAAGATTTTGTACCATGTAGTATATAACAACCAATTAATTCTTGGTAGATTATTAGGGCACACTTTGGACATTATTCATAATGGTTACTAGTTCTTGACTATGATATTTGGGTGTTACTTAATTATTAATAGACATAATAAATCCTAAGTGTTGGTTAGGAATAACATGCCTCAATGGAAGTTGGTTTGTTTGGGACATAGGCACACTCTAGTTGGTGTCAAATATGGGATTCAAGTTAGACCTTGGGGGTTCATCTATCTATCTAATTTGATGGCCTTGGCATAAACCAAGAGAATATTCACTACTAACGAGTTTCTATGTAGGAACATGGTAATCCAAGGGTCTAGCAAACTATTGTAAATTCCAAGAGTTAGTTGGGCATGTGTCTTATATAACATAGTGACTCAACAATACATCTTCAAAAACCTAGCATTGAAATTACTATTTGAATAATTTAGCTCTCTCTTGAGGCATGAAAACTATTGATATAACACACTTAGGTCAATGACTTGGATAAACTATGCTAGGAATGTATTACTAAATTGGTCCCAAATTATAATTGAGCTTTCAGATAGGTTCAATAACCAATCATAAGTTATATCCATCAAAGTGAATGGGAACAATATACAGGAAACATCCTCATGTTTTACATTTAGAAGTTTGAGAGCAATTTTATATGAAGCCACATGTTTCCAACAATATGTCCCACACTTGGTGTGAATCAGAGGAGGTATCTCTCTAGGCTCCTAGGTAAGTCATGCATATATCTAATAATGTTAATGGTGGACTTGGTCAACCATGCCAAAGGGGAAACCATGGATAAAGGCTTGGTAATTAAAAATTGGGAAGATGAGATAGTCTAGGTAACCTTAGGTCTCAACCTTCCTCAACCAAACCTGGCTCTTCTATGGATTTTTAAGGGTGAGATTATCAGTCACCCATGTCCAACTCAAGATCTAGTGATTTGCATAACATTCTCTAGGTTTCTCTTAGGTTAATTAGGGGCTCAAAGATTTGTTAATTAGTGAGAAGGAGAGATTTCCTTCTAACATCAATTATTGTTTGGTCCAATATCTCATTCCATAGATACATCTATTGAGTTAGATACACTCAACAATATTGGGGAACATTAAGGGACTTTCATTCTCTCATTTTAGGATTATTGCTAAGAAAATCTAGGACATGAGTTGTAGGTATTGGGCTCCATTAAATAACTTGATTAGAATAGATTTCCAAGTGATGTAGTGCTACCACCATCAGTCCAATTCCTATTTTCTCACTTATTCAGAGTTTTTAACCACTAACTAAATCAATTAAAATATATTTTACTAGCCAAACACTACTTGACGTCACTTCACAATTTCTAACCATAAGGGAAAGGGTCACTTGATAATAACAAACATTTAAAAAATGAGGGTTAAAGTAAGGTAGATAGGAATCTCTTTGAATAAAATGTAACACAAATGCTTTAAGGAATTGAAAATGTTCCCAACTAAAATTATACCATTGTATGTTAATTTTCATGAAGTCTTAAGCTCCAGTCACACAGGGAAAGAGTCTAAGGAGAAGGGTAAATTATTGGTTTATAGATCCCCTTTTTTATGAATAAATGAATACAAACATGTAGTTAATTACTCAAAGGTCTCCAATGATTCTAAATAAAGGAAAAGGAATCAGAAAACTTAAATAGAATAGTTGAAAGGTCATCCGAATTAATGCATAATTTTTTTAGAAAAGCACATATTACAGTTTCCTAGCATTAATGTTCATTTATTAAAGCAGAAAGAGTGTGGAAGACATACATAGAAAAAAAACACATTTAAACATAAAAATTGAGTTAGAATTAATCTAAAAGTGTTTTTTATGATAGATTCCACCTATAAAAAATTCTACATAGTTGTGTGTGTGTGTGTGTGTGTGTGTGTGTGTGTGTGTGTGTGTGAGAGAGAGAGAGAGAGAGAGAGAGAGAGAGAGAGAGATATGACCCACCTCATATTAGCATGAGGTATCATCCTTGGACATCATGGCTTGAAATGCTTACAACATAATTATATCAAAATCCAGAAAATAATAATACAAAATTACCTAGGCCTATAAGGAGAGAATCAAGAAGAGGTTAGAGATGGGCCATTTCCCAACTATTTTTGCAGACCTTGATGAGCTATAAATGATTCATCAACAAGGCTAGCTTCCTGATTGAGATTTTTTAGGTTGATAGGTTGATCCTAAAAGAGCACTTCCACTTGAGTTAGTAGTACCTCATGAGATTTGAGTAGGGCCTCCAAGGGACTTTCACCTCATGGACCTAACTGATGCTTGTTGTAGACTATGTGGCTAACTCTATAATAGCCTTAGGTCTATCCTTGTTAGATTTGGCCACCTTCTTGTTCATGATTTCATTAAAGTGTGCCATGTGGAACCCAAACTCATCCTTTTTTATTAGAGTAACATTAGGGTGAAAGATCACTGAGATTCTAATCTCCATGAAGTAAGGATCTAAACCTTTAATTTCTCTAGGGGTTTAATGTTTTATTGGGTAGTGGTCAACCAATATTCAATTAACATCCTCATTGTCCCTAAATTTTATTGATATATATTTAAATACATGAGGTGCATCAGTTCTAAATCTGGGAACATCCATTTGTTAATAACAACTACCACCTTCTTGCACTTATTATCCATTCAGATAATTCTCTCTTGGTATGCATGCATTATTTGGAGGAGATCCTTGTTCTTAGAGAGGGTTCTAGTTTCTTATTCAAGGATGCTAAAAAATTATGTGAGGGATGCCTCCACTTTTCCAATTAAACATGTGGGGAAATTTATTTTTACTCGAGACTCCAACATTCTCACTTGCTCCTTCATGTCCTCCATTAGCTTCTTTATGAGGTCATTAGTGGCTTAGATAATTGAGACTTGATCCTTCATGAAATTCTCTTATCCAATTGTATTTATTACTTTAATGAGTGAGAATAAATCTTGCTTGGTCCTCCAAATGACTGGGTCACTTTCTTGAGTGAAGGTTTGAGTTAGGACTCTCTTCATGCTCTTGGATTCCTTGTCAGATTCTTATTGGAGTTTGGGTCCCCATGATAAACCATATCTAGTCTATATGCACTTGAATATTCAATAGGATTGGTCTATCCTTTCCCAACTATAGTTTCCACAGTGGTGGAAGGTTTAATAGGAGTGGTGGATACAACTTTAGTGGAATATGGAAGTAAAAATAAAGGAGGCAAGAGTAGAAGAGGTACAAGAAATGTGATGGAAAGGTGGAGAGGGAAGTGGAAATAAGGATTAAGGAGATGAAATGGGAGTGAATGGAGGAACCAAAAATTATGAGGCCCAAGAAAAGATATGATACCACCACTATTCCAAATTCATTTAGACCTAAGGACCAATGGTGCCTGGGAGCTAGGTATGCATGATGAACAAGGAAATTGGTTGGTTAAAGCCAAATACTTGAAGGCATAGGGTGATAGATAAATTGGTATAGGAAGGAGTTTTAGGTGTCACCAAATGATGTATAAGTTATTTATGAGAAATTGCCTTCTGTTTCTTCTTGGGTCTCTTTCTTGGGTTTGTTTGGGTTGTGGGCATGGAGGTAGAAGTAGTTATGATTCAAGCTTGTGGAGACTAAATGGGTACTTATATGATCAATGGCATAGTAAGAGTAGTAGCATATATGAAAACTAGATCACTATAAGTAATAGGAGCCACTGATACCATTAGGATGCTTGGAGAGATCACCATCATGGTGTAAATTTAACTAGCTTAGGTCACTAAGAATGTAGGAGCACTAGAAATTTGAGCTATGTCATGGGTCGAGTTGGCTTGTAGGGATAGGTAGAGAATCATTTAGGGTGTATAACATACTAATGGAGTGCATGATGGCCATAATTTTGGTGAGGTATGATAACTATATGAACCCCATTCATTTTTTTGGTGAGGTTAAACATGATGAGATTACCCAAGTCTAAGACCTCATCCCCCTTCAAGATGAAACTGAGAAGGGAAACCCAATAGGTGTTGATGTGCATAATATCGCTCACTCTATACAAGTATTTAAGTAAGATCATATCCATATGCACACCTTATCATAAGGTCTTGATCATATAGGAATCAAGATCTTCTTTTTTGACCTAACAATCCATATCCTCTACTTAGTCCCTAAGGACATCATAAATGTTATAGGTTTGAACTCAAGGATCGAAGAAATCCTTGTCATAGGTCATGGTGTATTTTAGGATCTTATAACTATACTTAAATATAAGCTCAAATATGTATACATTTTTAAATTCTATTTTGGGAAACCTCATGATAACCTGATTGCACTTAAAAGAGAGCAACATGTTGCAGAATAGGTAAGTACAAGGGAAGACCTCAGGTTTGGCCATGACCATGTGGAGTCCCAATGCTCTAATGGTGATGACATCATCTGCATTATTTGATTGCATCATCTTTAGCCTCATCATCTTATCTTGGGTTCTGAATATCTTTGATTTTCATAAATACCTCATTGTATTGTTTAAATCAAGTTATTCCCTATAGGAAGGTAATGTCTCTATATTTCAGATCCAGTCTGGGGTTTGAGGGTGAGGTTGCCATTGTCAAACTATGTGATCTTGATGCACATAACTCTTTTATCACATGGTAACCTTTTAGGCTTTGGGTGAGTTTGATTAAAGGGGATCAAAATGATTTGAATGCATAGGCAATAGATAATGGTAAGGTCAATTTGTCAAGACTTTAAAGAGCTTAGAATTAAATTTTATAGTAATGGCTCTAGTAAGATCACATCAAGTGAATTGAGATCTGAGTTGATGGCATGAGTCTAGGTTATTTATTTCTAAATTTGGCATCAATTTTAGATTATGAAAATGAGACCTCATTTATATTTAGTTGATGGTGATGGGATTCCTCAAGTTGTTGAATTATGATCTTCCTTTGGTCAAATTTAATACATGTGAGGAGTGTGGGGAGCATGCACCCATCTAATAATCATGACATTATGAATGGATTAACGGCTGTCCACATTTTAATATATGATAATCATAATCAATCATTAACAAATCACATGGATAAAGTGATGATCCATTCAACTTGACAACTTTGCATACTCGACCGACGACTTGGAAGTTTTGTTTATACATGGCATCTCTTTATTGGATCAATTCCTAACTTGTACTTTTATCTAACCTTCCTAGATCTTTATGGGACCTCATGCCACTTGAATGTTGAAGGAAACATGGAACCTCTTAATTGGTTATATTATATGACAAATTTGAAACCTTTGATGCATAAGACCTCCTGTGGATCTGAAAAGTTTGGTACTATATGAGTGTCAGAGGACACATGGAACCTCCTCATTAGTTATGATATATGAAAGCTCTAACATTTCTAACATGTGGGACCTCCTAGGGATATGACAAATATGGCACCATGAGAATGTTAGAGAACATGTTATATCCCAAGTTTTCACCCTAAGGAGGGCTACTATAGCCTCCTTAAATATGGGATACCGTTGAAACACATCATCTATTGTAGGTAACAATTCTTAGAGGTGAGTCTCTAGATTATAGGCTAGCTCCCATGCACAATAGATAAAACTAACCCCTAACCTAATTAATTTTAATTAAAAGGGGTAAAATGAGATTAAACACTAATTTAATGGAGGTGATCCACCAATTTAAACTCGATAATCCTACTTGAACCTCCACTATGGAAGATAACTTACAAAATTGAGCTCAAAACCCAAGGTTCTCCTAATAAAAGTGTTTTAATATGAAGGTAAAATATAATGTATATTTAAAGGTAGATGAATGATAAGTTTGATAATGGACATTAGTAATCTTCCTTACACGTTAAAACACAAAAATCAACCAGATACACATCATATGACTTGCTAGAAGATATATTACTCACACAAAACATGAAAGAGATATATGAATGAAAGAAGAGAAGTATCACTTGCCACTCAACAACACACTAATTCAAACACTTGTGAATTTTTTCTAGAAACTAAAACTATTTTGAAATATTTATTCTTTAGTATTCTACTCAACAGGGCTTCACCATACCAAATTTGGATGTCTTACAATGCCAAAAGAGACAACATATACAGAGAAATGAGGAAGAGAGAGGGGTGTAGATGAGGGAGATATCCAAGAGTATGAAAGATTTATAAATGAGAATGGAGTTATAAAATACTCCCAAAATATATCTATGGACATTTTTTTCTCCTTTGAAGATGCTTCATCTCCCAAATGGCATAGGGGTTTCAAACTTGGTTTGACACCTCGTACTTACTCTTCAAAATTGCACCTTTAGGATTGTAAAGAGTGAAAAATGGTATTATTCATCATGAGATCACCATGAATTTATTTCATACAATTTATTTTACATCTAAAATTCATTTGGAAACTCCCTTATTCTAACATTTCAGGGGCAATCATCACAAAACTCCTTAGGTGTCTTGAAACCCCTTTGTCTATTATGCCTATCCTTGCTTGAAAGCTTCATAACTTGAATTATCAATTATAAAGGAAATATTTATTAATGAAAGGAATATTCATATCTTATCAAACTTTAATTAACTCATTTGGTTCTATCAAACAACCTCCAAGACTTCATCTTGCACCTAAAGCTCTCATTAGCCCTCAAATCCTTGTAACCCTAAAAACACTCAAAAATCCTTGTGTGGAAGAATGCATGGATGATATTATAAAATTAGGGTATTTTTGAGTACCTATTATCCATTTACATCTCCATTGAAATTTTTATGACCTAAAACCAAGTGGAAGTGTCTTTTTTTCTAGTGTTCTCTCTCTCCAATTAGGTCTCCATTAGGCCTCTAAGCCTAGAAAGTTGAGTTTTTACTCCAGAGACTTCCAAAACTTGTGAAACCACAAAAAAGTGTTTGATTAACTTTCCCTATCCTATAACCATACTCCAAACCAAATTTGAGCTTTTGAGACCTTGTGTAGATAGGTATACCATGAAATGGCCCAAAAACTTAGTCTTCCTTAAGCGCTTTTTCAGACTATCTTTAGCAATCAAAACTGTAGGTGTAGTTTCATGGTGGATTGCATATATTTTTGGGATTTAATAGTTATAATAAAACCCAAATCATCTCTCCTAATGTTTTTTAAGTGTTTAACTTCTCAAAACCTTACATTTTACCTTAAAACCTTGTAAAACATATCATTAATTATATTTTGTACTATTACAGGTACAATAAAAGTACATGTTGAGGACCTAATTAGAGTGATAAATTATTTTTAGGTGGTTTCAAGATCAATAAAATTCATCTCATGTAATTTTTAATCTATTCTCTCTCATCAAGTCCTTATTAGGGTTTTAGGAGGGTTTATACCTATTTGAGTTCTTAATGATTGTTCATAAACACTAAGGCCTCAAATCCTAAACCAATGCCACAATATTCAAGTACACTAGCCTCCTAATCTATCCCTAAGTTCTCATGTTCCCATGCATTCTATCTTTATATATTTAAGTTTGAGAAATTTGTCTTTGGGTTTGAACTATGGCATTGGAGAGTGGTTTGCACTCTTCACCTTTGTTCATAGATGGTAGGGACCTAATCCAACAACTAATGCAAGAATTTTTAAGTGTGGAGAACCCTTAAACATATTTTAAATTAATTTTATTCCATGCATAATTCAAGGTTACATCAAGCACTAGAAAGTCTGGTTTAAACTGCCTTCCTGCACCTAGAGAGCTCGAGGAGGTCTTATAGGCCAAATTGGTACTTTTCCTTGTCTTCATCTACCCATTGGTGCCATTATATGGCCTTTAATATCATTATTCAACTCCAAATTCCATTATGTTCTCATTTTACCCCCAAAAATCCACTTTTCTCAAAAATATATTTAGTCATATGTGCTTGTTCTTAGACTCTATAGGCCTAAGTAGTCTTATCAACATTAGCACCACTTTTATTGATTTTAAAGGTTATATGGATTTTATAAAAACATTAGAGAATCATTATAATTTGACTTACTTCCTCCTAGTGATAGGTTCTCTTCAAACCAAATTGGCACCCTTCATGTAGGTAGGTAGGCCTATATGAGTACTTGGCTATGTTGCAAGGGGTTGAAGTTAGTCTATCTTTACTAATTTATTTTATCATTCTTTTAAGTTTCATTTTGACCTAAACTTATCTTTTACTTTTCCATGATCTCACCTAATCTTCAACTCCATTATCATTGTGTGCACTATGTCTTCTCTTCAGGTTTGAAACTAACCTGAGCTACTTAGACCAACCTGTTGGTGGTCACTGAGTTTTTGGGTTGAATTTGGATTTTATGATCTATGCAAGTCAATGAGTAACTCAATGACCCTTTTTTAATGTATTAAGGGCTCAGGTAACTTTTTTTGACTCTCTAAAACCTTTCTAAGACCATGCATCATTAATTGCATACACTTGACCTCTCATGTCTACTTAAACCATGGTTGTAGGTTATTTTTGAGAGAGAGAGAGTTTTGAGAGTTGATCTTAGAGACTTGGCCTTATCAACTAGTCTATTGATACTTTGATAATATTTGAAAATAATTTAAGGCTCCTTTTCATTCAACCCATTTTACAAACATATTATCACTTTTTAAGCTCTTGACCATACATGTTTACTTTCATGTCCTGCTTGTAGGTCTATTTAGGCTCACTTATTTAATGTGTTTTATCACCATATGAGATCACTATGAGTTTTATATATAGTTGGATATATCTTCTCTACTCTCTAGGTCTCACATGTGCATTCTCAAACCTCTCCATACTAACCCAAAACTTCAACTGTCCGCGTCTACCAAGCAATTGCTAGTAGGTGTCAATTGGTTAGTCTTGGAATTGGGTCTTAAGACCACATATTATCCATTAGTCTTGGACTTATACAAGCATAGATACATTATATTTACTTGACCTTTGGGCCTTGAAACTCTCACTCAGTGTTCAGTACAAAACATTTCTAATGAAATACAAACCTATAGGTCTACAGACATGTAGCTCTACATTCTTATGTTTTAGGCTTTGAAATGGTATAATTTTGATCTCTTGAAATTTATATAATTCCACATCTAATAATTAAATTTATTTTGATATCTTGAACCTCATGTGCCTTTGAAAATGCAATACAAAACTCTTTTTACTCCATTTTTGCAAGCAACATCAAAATATAATCATCAAGCATAAAAACATGTGTTAGGTTGTGGAGCTAAAAGTTTCACTGATGTAGACATTGGAGGAGGTTGCTGAGTGTCACAGTCACCAGTGTCGGTCAGGCCAACTGACGTCAGTCAGGCGTAGACAGGACGCTGTCGACGTCGGTCATCTCTAGGCAAATAGGGACCGACGTCGGTCACCTGTGCGGTTCTAGAACTACTTGTTCACAAACAATTAGTTAATGAACTAGTTGTTTGCATGTTGAAAGGCTATTTTTAGTCTTGAGTTATGGATCTAATTATTGTAATTAGGTGTCTAATTATTGTTTGCATGGGATCTATATAATAGACTCATGGGCTATATTGTAATTTGTGCTAGTTGAGTTGAGCAAGGTTAGCTCCTTCAGAGGGAAGAGAGCAAGGTGTGTTCCTCCTAGTTCCACAGGGGTGCCGAGTGTGTATGATCAGATAGATCTGTGGGATATCAAGATCTGGTAAAAGATCCATAGGGGTGCTGGTTTGGAGAATCAGAAGGGTTTTTCATGTGTGTAGGATCTTGGTTAGAAGGTGTGCAAGGCCACATTTGGAGATCTACATGTGTAAGTAAGATCATTGATTTGTAGGTGTGTGTGTGCGAGGTCAAAGGAGGTCTGCAGGGTAGCAAGATCAAAGGTGACAGCAACATATCAAGGAGCAAGATCAGGTGAGATCTACTTGGAGTACATTGTGTACTTGGAGTACGGTGTGTACTCGATCGTGGAGTATGTGGAGTACTTGTGTACTGGCAGTAGTGATACTGACTGGTGGTACTGGGAGTAGTGATACTGACTGGTTGGAGGTGAACACCAACTCTGTGTTTGAGTTGTGTGTTGGGATCGTAAGAGAGAGAGCGAGCTCTTGAAGAGATTTACTGTTTATGCCCTAGAGGTGTGGGATCCCTAGAGGTGTGTAAGGAAGAATATTGTGGCATCTTCTTTGTTGTATTTCCTTCTGGAAGAGTATTAATACAATTGGGTATTGTCTCTCATATTTTGTATTATTTTTGAATTCTAGTTACTTGTGATTCTGGTTAATTCTGCATGTTTAGTTGCTTGGTAATCAATTGTGCTTCTTAGATCCTGACAAGTGGTATCAGAGCTAAGGTTGTAGGGAGCAGGTTTGTGTTTGATTATAGGTCACTCTCAGGGGTTTCTAATTGAGTGGGAGTATAACAATGGCAAAAGAAAGTACACTAAGAATGGAGGAATTCAAAGGCACGAATGGTCAATTACGGTGTTATGGAAAGAAAGAACAGGTAAAGAAATATTGTTGGTTGGTAGAAGATCAGCATGAAGGAATTGAAGAAGCAGATGTTGCAGGTGTTGTTGCACAGGATGCTCTAGGATGTTCCTTGGATAAAGTAGAATCTTGGTTTATATATTTTGTTGCCTCTTTCCATGCGGCTCGAAATAGAGTATTTTTCCATGTTAAGGTCCTTGGAGACTTTGGAAAGATTTATTTAGAGGCTGGTGTGCCTTGTCAAAGTATTGGCAAAGGGGAAGTGTTGCTAAAATTGCAAACGGCCAACACACGGGTGTTGAAGGAGGTCATGCAAGTCCCAGTCCTGGAGATGCAGCTAATTTCTACAAGAAAGTTGGGTGATGAGAGATGCATAGGGACTCTCACAGTGGATGCACTTGAATTAGCATGTGGTAAGAAATTAGGTACTCTTTATCTACCTGCTTGTATTACTGATTCTTCTTCTGTTGTGAAGACGTTGCTTTGTAGGCTTGGTCACAAGAGCAAGAAGGAGATGCATGTACTTAAGCGGAAGTCAGATGTCTTTGACAGACTTAAGAACTAGAAAGCCTTGGTGTTCTTGGAGGAGATGACGGATAGATATCAGTGGATGGGGCTGGATACTTTTGAGCAGGGTAGTTTGGACAGGGTTTTGATCCAAAGAGAGCTCATGGGTAAAAAGTCATCACCCACAGGTGAACACAGGTACCAGCATCGGTCAGGAGGAACTGGTGTCGAATAGATAGGTACCGACATCGGTCATGTGCAGACCAGAGGAGTCAATGGTATCAGGTAGGTGGAGACCGATGTTGGTAGGATAACTGGCATTGGTGACCTGGACAGTCGCATAGAAATGACGTCAATCAGATACAGACTATGTGGTGACCAAGGTCAGTCACTGGAATAGATTTTGGGTGGACAGCAAGCTGTCAAGGAGTCTCAAACACCTATATAGAGAATTGAAAGGGTAAGTAAGCCTCAAATTCATTATTCCTCTTCTTTATACTCGTTGCTCACTGCAGAGTAGGAAGGATCTAGGAAACAGTGGGAGCATGGCATGAATGAGGAATTTGATTCCTAGGATGCAGAACCAAATGGGAGATTTGGTAGGGTTGCCAGTCGGTATGAAAGAACTAAAAGACGAATAGATTCTTTGGTTAAAGAATAGAGAGAATGGATATGTGAGACGGAAGGCCAGGTCATATGGTCTTGAGGAAGCTACAAGACAATGGTACAGGTTTTGACAGGTGGATGACAAAGCAGGGCTTTAGTCAATGTCAGTGTAACCATTGTGTTTGTCTTACCAATTTGGATGATGGTCGCAACATTATCCTGTTACTGTATGTGGATGGTATGCTAGCTGAAGTTTTAGATATACAAGGTTTTGTTGAGTTAAAGGTAAGGTTAGTTCAGTGGTTTGCCATGAAGGATTTGGGAGCAATGAAATTCTTTGGCATGAGTAATCCTAGAGACAGGGAAGATCACAAGTTGATGTTGTCACAAGATGATTGTGTGAAGGTAGTGCAGAATGCAGAACAGGGTAGCACACGTATGGATGGATAGTTCACAGAACAGGGTCCCCAATCACATGATGAGGTTGAGTAAATGTGTACTCCCTGAGTTTGCCCAAGCAATGGGTGTTGTCAGAAAGTTTGTATTCAATCTGGGAAGGAAGCACTGGAAAGCAGTTCAGTGGGTTCTCAAGTATCTGAGAGGGACCAGCAGTAGAGATTCATGCTATGCAGGTTCAAGTACTTCAGATATGGCAGGTACTTGGATGACAAGTGTTGCACCACAGGATGTGTGGTGGTTGGTCTTTAGGATTGAGCTTGAAGAGGGATACAAGCTAGGAAACAAATTAGATGGTGTACAGGTATAGGTACAATGCAGCTATTTATCTCCAAGTGGGAGATGGTTAGGTTGTGGATCTAAAAGCTTCACTGATGCAGACATTGGAGGCGGTTGTTGAGTGTCACAATCACCGGTGTCGATCAGGCCAACCAATGTCGGTCAGGTGTAGACAAGAAGCTGTCGACATCGGTCAGGGATCGACCGATGTCGATCATCTCCAAGCAGACAGGGACCGACATCGATCGCTTGTGCGGTTCCAGAATTGCTTGTTCACAAATAGTTAGTTAATGAACTAGTTGTTTGCATGTTGAAAGGCTATTTTTAGTCTTGAGCTGTGGATCTAATTATTGTAATTAGGCATCTAATTATTGTTTGCATGGGATCTATATATTAGACTCATGGGCTGTATTGTAATTTGTGCTAGTTGAGTTGAGCAAGGTTAGCTCCTTCAGAGGGAAGAGAGCAAGGTGTGTTCCTCCTAGTTCCACAGGGGTGCCGAGTGTGTATGATCAAATAGATCTGTGGGATAGCAAGATCTGGTAGAAGATCCACAGGGGTGCTGGTTTGGAGAATCAGAAGGGTTCTTCATGTGTGTAGGATCTTGGTCGGTAGGTGTGCAAGGCCACGTTTGGAGATATACATGTGTAAGTAAGATCATTGATTTGTAGGTGTGTGTGTGTAAGGTCAAAGGAGGTATGTAGGGTAGCAAGATCAAAGGTGACAACAACATATCAAGGAGCAAGATTAGGTGAGATCTACTTGGAGTACGTTGTGTACTTGGAGTACAGTGTGTACTCAGTCATGAAGTACATGTAGTACTTGTGTACTGGCAGTAGTGATACTGACTGGTGGTACTAGAAATAGTGATACTGACTGGTTGGAGGTGAACACCAACTCTGTGTTTGAGTTGTGTGTTGGGACCGTAAGAGAGAGAGTGAGCTCTTGAAGAGATTTACTGTTTATGCCCTAGAGGTGTGGGAGCCCTAGAGGTGTGTAAGGAAGAATATTGTGGCATCTTCTTTGTTGTATTTCCTTCTGGAAGAGTATTAATACAATTGGGTATTGTCTCTCATATTTTGTGTTATTTCTGAATGTTAGTTACTTGTGATTCTGGTTAATTTTGCATGTTTAGTTGCTTGGTAATCAATTGTGCTTCCTAGATCCTGACAACATGAATGTTATTTTGAAGGAATATCTATGGAAACTTTAGTAAATTATAGGTATTTGAGTAAGATGATAAGAGATGGAAAACACTCAACCATCACCTATATACACTATCAATTATCAAACTCTCCAAATCTTCAAGTGCAAACTTATGACGTGTCTCACATGGAGGCTCTTGTTGAAGTAATTGATATCCACACATGTGAATCTGATGAAAATAAGAATAGAATGGATGTTAATAACCATATATACCTACTAAAACACCCACCATGCTTCAACAAGCTTCAAATTGCATGTAAATTGTGAAAAACATAAGCCTGTGGGGTTTTCTAACTGTTTTGAACTAGTTATCATACTAGCGATTGTTCATATAACTCAGCCCCTCAAATATTGAAATCTCTTCATTGATATTAATCCTATGAGAGGTACCTCCTATTCCTAGGATAATATATCCAAACTCTTCCATACATTCATGAAACAAGCATAAGTTTCTAACCTTCTTGGGCTTATGAAGAGCTCGACTGAACATATGATTATTTCTCTGCAATTGTTGACCTTCAGACACCTGTTCAAGTTCATTTCCAATGTGGATAAGTTATAAGGACACTGTCATACACATTTCACCTAAATATGGATCCTTTTGGCCGTACAAGTGATTTAAAACTGATCCTTTTTGCATGATTTTGCATTTATAAGCATTAATCTGCAAGTTTCTTCTAACCCTGACTATTCTCTAACCCTTTTTTGACATCATGCATGTTATATGCTCTCTTGGAATGTTTATCCACTAGAATAGTACATACTATTATTCAAATTTGGCCTATATGGTGACTTATAAACCTTGGGGGGTACATGACAATGTGATATAAGATTAATGCATGGTTATATGACCTTTAAGGCATAACAATAAACTCATATAATGACTCATCCCAATGTTAAACCTTGAACACACATGACAAATACATTGACTCATGAATGACCCTTAAGACTATACAAGTACACAAGAGACCCAACCTTAATCAATTCTAGACAAAGATGTATTTTACCACTTTGAAGACATTATAAGACCAACTACAAGTTTCTAGATCCCTATGAAAAGTTTTAAACTATAGGGGTTGACCCTTTTTGACCTAAGGGTCAAAATTAGTCAACAAATTAGTGATTCACAAGGGTAGCATGCCTATAATGTTGATAGATCAATGGCCTTATCTTCCCATTGGGAAATGGAGTCACTCTTATTCTGCAATTTAAAATTGATATACCTCTTGAAGACCCAAACTCACACCAAAACACACAATAAGAATAACACACTATCCCAAAATCATATGTGGAAAACACACAATAATAAGCTCACACAAAACACTTGTACAAAGCACTTATAGAAAAAAAACACACCTAACATATTATATACAAGACCTCAAAACACATTTGAGGTGGTGAAACAACTCCTTGAAGTCAATCAAGATAAAAAATAGTGCTTCTAGAGTCATTACTAATCCATGAGAATAAACCATCATATAGTGAATGGTTGTCAATGAAAACTTACTTATCAAGGTGATCAAATGAATTACCATTCTTGAAATCTCTGATAGCTATAAGTACATCACTTGGAACTCCTTTGAATGATCCATTTAGATCTCTTTGAGGCTTGTTTAACATTGTAGCTTGTTTGGTTCTTTCTATGCTCACTTGGCACATCCCAATTTGTTCCTTAGGAATCATAAAGTTTTTCCCAACTTTAAATTCATTTGAACTATGATGTAATAGCTGTCAAAATGCATCAAACCTACCTTCTTTCTTATCAAACACATCTTCAAGTTGACTAAGGTTAGATTAGTATCTATGTTTCTCCTCACCTTCACAAACATTTATCCTTACCTGATCACATTCTTCCAAGGTTGCCTTATATTTGATAGGGATTTCACACTCTTATTTATCCTCATTAGGTCCATCATTAACCTCATCATCAATCCTATGTCTCTTTTGAAGAATTTCAGGCCCAATTAATTCTTCAAACTCCTACATTATGGCATGATACTACTACCACATCTCATCATATCGTTATTTATTCTCATGCTCCTGAATCTCTTCTTGTTTGGTAGGTAAAGTTGCATCTTAACTTTGACTACCATGATCTAGTACATAGAACATCATCAGAACTTACCTCAAGGAACTCATCACATTTTTCATGAACGATATATGTTCCCATACTTATTTCTTCAATGAGTTTGTATGAATCAAACCCATAATGCTTATCTCCCCACTCATTAAGGTAGAGACCATCTATTCCATCAAGAGGTGTCAAAGATTCTTGGTCATTAGGATGGTCTCCCTCTTAATTGATAGTGAATTTCATGTTTGATGTGTTTGGTTCATATGGTTTCACATGAAATTTAGCTAATTTTTTAGACTTGATTGACACCTTAGCACCATAATTGGTCCTAAATGCCATATAGGATAAATCTAAGTTTAAGTACCCCCCCCCCCCCAATCTTAGCAGTAAAGTACCTTGACAAGTAAAGGGAAAAATGAGGTGGTACATTCAAAACCATAACATACTGTGAGATAGAGAAATTAAAATAAGCATGAAGACTAATTTTTAAACCTTTGATGGTGCCAACTATTTCGGTAGTTGATCTATCTAGTTATAACACCCCTTTCAAATTTGGTTCATACTTTAAATTTAGCTTGTCAGCTACTTGTTTGGGTATGACTAAGGTGTTTGCCCCACTGTCAATCAAAAAATTATGAACCAATGAGTCTCCATTGATGATAGAGAGGTAAAATGGAGGAGTTTTATCTACTCTTCTATTTTTTATTTGCTACCCATCCTTAGCCTTCAATTCATTTGCCAAAATTGCCTCTCTTTCACTAGGATACGTAGGTGTTACATTGAGTTTAAAGAGCTTATTTTGGAGTAGGTATCTTTATCCAAGAATGAAAAATGTGTCCCATATTGGGATGCTTACATAAACCTTATTCATCTACTCAAAAAATTTCATAAGAGAGATGCCAACCTTGTCATGTCCTCTAGTAGCCATAACACTACCACTACCTTGTACTTGATGCATAGGAGGAGTTTTAACATTGTGAAATCTCTGATTTACTTGAGCTATAGGGACTATATTTGACACACCTACTCCTTGGTATGCTTGAGAGTTCATGCTTGGACCATTATTTATCCTTTGTACCTCTTCAATTGCTCTCTTCTTTGACCTTATGTTTGCAACTATAGAATTTGAGACTATATTCAAGTTCCCTTGATAATTGATTGCACATGAGTCTCCTTGAAATTATTTCATCAAGGTAACTCCTAATTGAGAATCCTTTCCATTTCTTTCTCCTCTACTAGGCATCTCTTCTTGAGTCATAATAGGCATTATTCCCCATTGTACCATATAATCTTGATTGAATGTCTTATTTACATAGGTAGATGAGTCATGAGGCTGATCCCATAAAGGCCACTCTGCATTATCTTGTATAAGATTTTTTTGGATAGGTACAAGATCTTTTTAAATAGAAGGAGCATTTTGATTTTGACCATCATATTATTTCACATGAGTCAGTTGCCCTTGTCCTTGATAGTGGCCTTGAAAAGGTAGTCTAGGAACTTGATAAGAATGATATGGTTGATAAAGACCTTGAAGATATCTCCATTTCTATTGTTGTTGTTTCCTCTTGATAGTTTGTTTCTCTTCTCTAAGAGCCTTTTTTAGATATTCATCTCTTGACTTGCTTGGTTGATTAGAGGCAGCTTGTTTATGCTTCAGTGTGGGGATAGGAGTAATAGTGGGAATAGGAGTTTGTACATAAGGAAATATAGGTATAGGTGATCTAAGAGCTATCTTCCCAACCTATATAAGGAACTTTTCAGCCCTTATACCACTCTCATAGGCATTAGGTAGAGTATCCCCTCCCATAGATTGAATCATCATGGATATGTCACTATTGAAAGCCTTGAGATAATAAGAAAATACTAATGTGTAGTAGGCCTTACCAATATTTGGATATTATCCCATGTATTTTTAAATATGGTATTGAATTATTTTATGGCCTCTTGAGGTGCTCTCTTTATGGTAGTTAGTTGCTTGGTCAAATACAAGTGATCAGATTTGTCTTCAAATTTCCTCCTCAAAGAGTCACCTAATTGGTCCCATGTAGTGATATAATTGGGAGCTAAAGTACCATACCAATAAATGGATTTCCCATTTAAATAAATATCCAATAAATTTATGGAAACATTCTCTTCAATGATGTTATCTATGTTGCAAAAGTTAGCAATGTTCCTTATGTTTTCAATAGGAGTAATGGCAATTTTTACCATATAAGAAGGCACACTTTTGAGGGATAACATAAGAATGACATCATATTGAGAAGTGATAAAGGAATACTTAAATTGAAGGAAATAAAGGGTGGGTTCCTTGGTGCTACCATCTTGCAAATTAGACCCAAAAAGAGTCTCATAATAGGTGTGTGAGCAGTAAAAGGTTTCTTTGAATATAGATGGGTGTTAGCAAACCTCTTTGATCTAATTGAATAGTAAAGAAACTCTAAAAATTAAAATGTAATGCCTTTAGTATAATATATTATTCTTAACTTAGGCATGAAATTGAGGCACTAGTTTACAACCAAGAGCTAATGATTGTTGGAGGCACCAGATACTGCATGAAATAAACTTTACAACATTAGATTTGTCAATATCAACATCCACCTTTGACAACTTCTTGGACCATGAGGTCCCATAGAGTATGCCAAAACTATTATAGCCCAAATTTTAACCCTAAGGAGGGTTACTCCATCCTCCTCAATTTTGGGATAACATTGAAACACCTCATCTATTGTGGGTAACAATTATTATAGGTGAGCCTCTAGATTATGAGTTAGATCCCATGCACAACCCCTAAAACTAACCACTAACCTACTTGATTTGAATTAAAATGGGTAGAATGATATTAAACACTAATATAATGTAGTTTATTAATGAATATAAACTCTACAATCCTACTTGAACATGCACTATGGAAGATAACTTATAAAATTGATCTTAAAACCCAAGGTTCTCCTAACAAAAGTGTTTTAATATGAATGTAGAATGCAATGTATATTTCAAGGTACATAAATAATAGGACTAATAATGGACACTAGTAATATTATTTACACTTTAAAACACACAAATCAACTAACTACACATCATATGACCTACTAGAAGATATATTGCTCACACAAAGCATGAAATAAATATATGAATGCAAGGAGAGAGAACTATTACTTGTCACTCAAAAACACACTAATTCACACACTTGTGCAAAAATTTGAGAAACTAAAAATATTTTGAAATATTTATTCCAAAGGAAAAATTAGTATTCAACTCAATAGGGATTTTCCATGTCAGATGTGGATGTCTTACAATGCCAAAAGTGACAACATATATAGAGAAATGAGGAATAGAAAGAGAGAGGAGCATAAAAGAGGGAGATTTAAAAGTGTATACAAGATTTAAAAACAATAATGGAGTAAGTTAATAGTCCCAATATATCTCTAAGGACATTTTTTCCTCCTCTAAAGATGCTTCATCTCCCAAAGGGCATAGGGTTTCAAACTTGGCTTGACACCTTGCACTTGCTCTTCAAAATTGCCCCTTTAGGCATGTAAAGAGTGACAAATGGTCTTATTCATCATTAGATATACATTAAATAATTTTATAACTTTTATTTGAAACCTATCATGCATTTTTAAACTCCCTTATTCTAACATTTTAGGGTCAATCATCACACAATTCCTTAGGTGTCTTTAAAGCCCTTTATCTACTATGCTTATACTTGCTTGAGAGATTCAAACTTGAATTCTTATTCAAAAAGGAAATATTTATCCATTAAAGTAATATTAATACCATATTATACCTAAATAAACTCATTTGGGTCTATCAAAAAAACCCCAAGATTTCATCTTGTACCCAAAGCTCTCATTAGCCCTCAAATCCTTGTAGCACTGAAAACACACAAAAATCCTTGTGTGGAAGTATTTACAAATGATATTGGAAAAATGAGGGTAGTTTTGAGTACCTAGTATCCATTTAAAACTCCATGCCAATTCTCATGACTTGAAACTAAGTGGAAGTGTCATTTTTTGCTTTTCTCTCTCTCGAATTAGGTCTCCATTATGCCTCTAGGCATATAAAGCTAATTTTTTGATCTAGAGACTTACCAAATGTGTGAAACAATAAAAAATTATGTGACTCAATTTATATATCATATAACCATCCTCCATACCAAATATTTTAAATTCTAATACCTTGTGTAGATAGGTAGACCATGAAATGGCCCAAAAACTTAGTCTTCTTTAAGCCTTTTTTCAGACTGTCTTCAGTAATCAGACCTACAAGTGTAATTTCATGGTGGCTTATACATATTTTTAGGCTTGAACAGGTATATTACAACCCAAATCATCTCTCCCAAAGGTTCTTAAGTGTTTAATTTCTCAAAATCTTGCATTTCACCTCAAAACCTTATAAAACATAGCATTAATTAGCAGGTACAAGAAAAGTACATGTTTAGGACCTAATTTGAATGATCAATGATGCTCAAGTGGTTTCAATATAAATCCAAGTAATCTCATGCCATTTGGAGGCCATTCTCTCTCAGCATGTCTTTATTAGGGTTTTAAGAGGGTTTAGACCTATTTAAGTTCTTAATGATTGTTCATAAACCCCGGAGCCTCAAATCTTAAAACAATGCCAAAAAATTCAACTAAAATAGTCTCTTTAGATATCCATAAGTGCTTGAGTTCCCATGAATCATGTTTG
The DNA here is from genome assembly GCA_037957365.1 of Torreya grandis. Taxonomy (NCBI): domain Eukaryota; kingdom Viridiplantae; phylum Streptophyta; class Pinopsida; order Cupressales; family Taxaceae; genus Torreya; species Torreya grandis. Next base: position 3,275,693 of record JARHVA010000649.1, read on the forward strand.
TATAGATCTAAGTTTGATAATTTGCTCTTTGGGTCTGAACTATGCCATTAGAAAGTGGTTTGCCTTCTTAACCTTTGTTCATAGATGTTAGGGACCCAATCCAATAACTAATGATAGAAGTTTTAAGTGTGGGAAAACCTTCACCATATCTTAAATCCATTTTATTCCATGCATAATTTCAAGGTCACACCAAGCACTAGAAAATTTGGTTTGAATGACCTTCCTGCATCTAGAGTGCTCGAGGAGGTTTTATAAGCCAAATTGGTGCTTTTTCTTATCTTCCTCTACCTATTGGTGCCCTTATAGGGCCTATACTATCATTATTCATCTCCCAATATCATTATGTTCTCATGTTACCCCCAACAAGCCACTTTTATCACAACTGTATATAGAGGCCTGTATGCTTGTTCTTATACTTTACAGGCTTAAACAATCTTATCAACATTAGCATCACTTTTGTTGATTATGAAGGTTATATGGAGGTTATAAAAACATTAGATAATCATTATAATGTTATTTACTTCCTCCCAATGACATTTTCTCTTCAAACCAAATTGGCACCCTTTTATGTAGGCAGGTAGGTATGTATGAGTACTTGGTTATGTTGCAGAGGTTGAAGTGAGTCTATCTTAACCAATTTATTTGATCATTATTTTAAGTTTCATTTTGACCTCAAATAATCTTTTAATTATCCATGATCTCACCAAAAATTCAACCCTATTATAATTATATGCATTATGTCTTCTCTTCAGGTTTGAAACTAGCGTGAGCTACTTAGACTAACTTGTAGGTGGTCACTTTTTTTTTGGGTTTTATTTAGAGTTTGTGATATATGCAAGTCAATGAGTAATTAAATGAACCTTTTTAGTTGTATTGAGAGCTTAGGTAACTTATTTTTACTCTCTGCAACCTTTCCAAGACCCTACATCATTATTTTCATACACTTTACCTCTCATATTTATTTAAACCATGGCTATAGGTGGTTATTGAGAGAGAGTTTTGAGAATTGATATTAGAGACTTGGAATTATAAACTAGGATTTTAGTACTTGGATACACATTTTAAAATCATTGAAGGTTCATTTTCTTTCAACCCCTTTTACAATCATGTTATCACTTTCTAACCTCTTGACCATACATATTCACTCTCATGTCCTACCTGTAGGTCCATTTAGGCTCATTTATTCAATGTGTTTGATCACCATATGAGATAAATATGAGGTTTATATATATTTGGATAGATCTTATCTATTCTCCAGGTATCACATGTGCATTCTTAGACCTTCTCCACACTGACCCAAAACTTTAATTGTCCAAGTCTACCAAGTAACTACTTGTAGGTGTTAATTAGTTTGTCTTGGCATTGGGTCATAAGACCACACCTTATAAACTAGTATTGGACTTATCCAAGCATAGATACATTGTATTTCCTTGATATTTGGGCCTTCAAACTCCTACTCAGTGCTCAGTATAAAACATTACGTATGAAATATAGACCTACAAGTCTGTAGACTTGTGGGTCTGCATACTTATGTTTTAGGATTTGAAATGGTACAAGTTTTATCTCTTGATTCTAACATAATTTTCACACTAACTCATTAAATTTATTATTTTATCTTTAACCCCATGTGCCTCTGAGAATGCAATACAAAACTCGTTTTATTCCATTCTTGCAAGAAATATCAAAATATAGTCATGAAGGACTATGTACAGAAAATTCAATCAATTAGATATCTTTGAATGGGATGAGAAGAGATGGAAAACACTAAACCATCACCTATATGCACTATAAATTATGAAACTATGTAAAGATTCAAGGATAGACCTATAACATATCTCACATGGAGGCTCTTATTAAATTACTTGATATCCACACATGTGAATTTGATTAAAAGCATGGAATTTTTTTGAATACCCATACAGACCTCCTATAACACACTCCATGCTTCACAAGCTTCAAATTACATGAAAATGGTGAAAAACATAAGCTTGCGGGGTTAGCTAGTTGTTTTGGACTGGATATATCATTATCAATTATTCATACAACTTAACACCTCAAATATTGAAATATTTTCATGGATCTTAAGTCCATGAGGGGTACACCTATGCCTAGGATCATCTAGCCCAACTCTTCCATACATTCATGAAACAAGCACAAGTTTTTGACCTTCATGGGCTTATGAAGAGCTCAACTAAACATCTAATTATTTATCTACAATTCTTGACCTTAAAACATTTGTATAAATTCATTTCCAATGTGGAAAATTTGAAAGGAAACTGTCATACACATTTCACTTAAATATGGTTCCTCTTGTTCATACAAATGACTTAAAATTGCTCCCTTTTGCATGATTTTCCATCTTTAGGCATTGGTCTGTAAGTTTCTTTTGATCTTGACTATTCTCTGACCCTTTTTTGACATCATGCATGTTATAGTCTCTCTTGTAATGTTTGTCCTTTAGAATAGTACATACTTTTCTTCAAATTTGGCCTATATGGCAACTTATAAACCTTGAGGGGTATATGACAACATGATAAAAGATTAATGCATGGTTATATGACATCTGAGGCACTGTGGGAGCGTTAGAGGACACGTGGCACCTCCTCATTGATTCCAAGATATTAAAAATACATAAACATGATAAGTCATTAAAAGTGCCCTGTAAGAAAGGATATGCTTACCTATCAACCCAAAAGGATTTTGGAAGAGTTCCATCTTAGACATTGAGACTTTTATTCTAGGAAAAGCTTGCACAAGGAAATTTTTTCAAAAAAAACATAGTTATCTCAAAAAATAATTACGAAAATATTTTGAGAGTGCAATGTGTTGAACTATTATAGAGATGGAATCCAAAGTGAGTTAGATCATGCATTTTTCAAGAAAACTAAAATAATCATAAATAACGTAACTAACTAAGCCAACTCCTTCATGGGGTTTAGCAAATGAAAAGTAAGAGTTATTGAAAGAGGAAATATACCAAAAAAACCTTACTAAAAGCATCCTACCTCCAAGTGCAACTCAAAAACATGATTGTCCCTTGATTTGGTGTTCCAAGTCTTTATCAATGATGAGTGGCTTGCTCCTTCATCATCTCTCACTACACCAATAAACTAGGCTCATGATATTGATCAAATGTATGCCAATAATGAAGCTATCATATTTCAAATTAAGCATAATAACACTACACAAAAGTGGCTTGTGACGATAATTATGCATAATAAGTTTACACCAAAGAAGCTTTAAAATATGAGTGAGAACCTTTGTATTTATAGATTTTTAGAAATGATTAGAATCAACCATGACCATCCTTCTTGAGATCAAGATGTGTGGCCATGAATCAATTCAATTTTAGAGGCTCAATCCATAAATACCCTCACTAATATTTGGAAGAAATGTGCATTAATGCGGAATGGGAGGGCTTAAACATAATATTTGTTCTATGTATGGCTTATGTATGCCACCCCATTGATGATGTCATAAGGTGATGCAGATTTTCAAAATGAATTTCTAATTAATAGATCTTCAATATCTTCCATAGATTTTCCACTTAAGCTCTTGATTTGTTTTAATTTGCTTAAGTGGATTTAATTAAATTTTTAGAATTATTTGTAAATTGGTTTCCCATTTAATCTAATTGGTCAAAATGTCAATTTACTGAGTCATAATTTTACTGGAGTATAATTAGAAGGTGTCAGTTACATATGGACCAATACCCTATTTAGGACATTGTAGACATGAAATTAGAAGAATTCATTGGTTTAGAGTGTCAAATTATGATTTCATCATTTTGACTCAAAATGATTTGAGAAAAACTAATAATTACATAAAATGTATTTCCCCATTCAAGGATACATTAGCCTAAATCAAAACTTGTATATAACAAGCTCGAACCATTTAGTGCATTTCAGTGATTTTGGACCAAATTATGCATTGTCGCATAATTTTGAGTAAGATTGACAATTTCAACATAATGGTGATAGGAATTAGATGTCTACATTTTGCCCCTATTTGAGAAGGCATGGATAGACATTCAAAGAAGCAACATTTTTTCAAAGAAAAGAGTTGTCAAGAAGAATTTGGAAGGTAATGACATGTGATGCCCCATTAAGAGGACATACAAGGATGAAAGAGAGGGATGGACTCTCAAAAAGAGTGAAAGTAGATTGAAATTAACCCCTATATGAAATTAAATCCATATGAGTTAATGTTTGCACACATTGATTCTCAATGATCAAAAATAAAATAGAATATAATGAGCCCCAAGGTGGGGGGAAGTGGGAATAATGTGATTCCAAAACATAAGTGACACTCTTTAGCACACCCATAAGAGGGTGAAATCTTCACATTTAGGGAATAATCAATCCCAAGATAAGTTACATACTTTAAAATTGCCAAAGTGAGGGCAAAATCTATAGAACTTGGAATTATAAGAAACATGAGAGCATTACTCCAAAGAAAAGAAATAATAATGTGCCCTAGTAGAGCGGATTTGATCAGTTGATAAAGTAATTTTTCCCCAGTAGGGCTGATTGTGATCACTAATAATTAATTTTACCCTAGTAGGGCTGATTTGATCGATGATTGATCTAAATGTTATGCCCCAATAGGGAAAATTGGCAAGCATTTTTCAAGGATATAACCTAATGCATAGATTAAATATAAGTGGGAACAAATGCAGATGCGAGGGTCTAATAACTAAAGAAGCCACCAAAAACTAAGTATACAAGGATGCACAAAGTGATGAAAGAGATGAATAGAAGATTAAAGGTGGTCGAGCTAACCTGAGATATGTCATGTACCTAAGAGTTACTTAAATGGTCCAAATGGACCTCAAGCCAATGTAGTTTGCCTAGAAGTGGGAGAAAATGTAATGAGTAAGGAAGAATAAAATAAAAATAGACCACTATTCAATCAGACTCATAGTGATGCCAAGAGATGCACGTCTTGCATAGAGTATGGTGTGAGATATGGGGCATTAAGAGCTAATCTTCGAAGTGTCATTGACATTTAGACTTGAAATCCAAATCACTTGGTGCTTACTATATCAAAAGGGAAATTATGTATCATAAGTATGAATGAATTATAATAACATTGTATTTTGATTACAATGAGTTGGTTCAAATGTGAATATTTATGACTAAGGGTATTGATAAAAAATACCAAGACCAAAGTTACAACTATTTACATTTAAACAAAACAAATAAAAAAAAGGATAAAAATAATACACAAACATGCTATCTAACTTAAAATCAAGATATGAACAATTAGGGTTTAAGTAGCAACAAGAATGTATAAAAGTAAAGCAAGAACAACTTAATAAATAACATGAAACAAGATATGAATAATCAAGATCCATATGTACTATCAATATGTACTTGGAAAATAAAACAAAAGAATAAGACAAATACAAATCTAAACAAATCAAGCCTAACTGAAAATGAGACTCAAAAGTGAGTAGAGAATGTATTTGAACTCAAAATAACAAAGCAAAACAAGATAAAATAATAATACAAAAGAACATAACACCAAGAATAAACAACAAAAGAATGAAAATGAACAAACCATTAACAAATAAATAGAGAGATAATAAAGTACAATAAAATGAAAATAAAAATCAAATAAACACACACAAATAATGGTTAGTTACAATTTTAGTACAAACAAAAAATAATTGTTCATATACGTGTAGTAGAGGAGTTACTCTCTGTGACAATGTAATAAAAATAAAAGACACAAACTTGCCCCCAAGTAATATGGAGACAACACAAAACAAAATGGTGGAAAAAGAAGAAAAGGAAGGGGTGACCAAGCTGACTCCAGATGTACAAAACAAGTGGACATTGCCTGTATAGTTCTATGGATGCGAGATCTAACATGAACTTCAGGCCAAATGTAGTTCTCCTAGGAATTGGGATAGAAGAGAAGTGATGATAAGAAAACATGATTGATGTTGTAAAAGAAATAAGTAAATGGGCTTGAAAAATAGTGAGAGCATTTAAATGAGTACTTTCAAAATGGCAAGAGCATTTAAATGAGTACTTACAAAATGGCAAGAGCATTTAAATGAGTACTTACAAAATGGCAAGAGTATGGGATTAGAGTACACAAAAATACAAGACAATGTTTTTGTTTGTTTTATCAATCATTTTTTAATATTTTTGTGTTTTTTGAATAAGCAACATAAAAAATATATTAACAAGAGGTCCAAGGAACTACCTAATTAAAGAGATACACTTCCACATGTAAGAGTTCAAACAAAAACTAAATTGGCTACAACAGGGATCATGAATATAAATAATGGCATAGGAAACCAACTATTCAAGGAGATGCATGTCCAAGAGTAGAAGATCCAAATAATAGTTAAACTAGCAAGAGAAAGAATATCTTACTAAGGTGACAATGCATATCAAGTATCAGCAAAATAAGAAAAGCACAGTATGCAGTGCTTGATAAATCTGAAGAACCATTCAATAGGTAAAAACCATGTGTTGATGTATTTGTGTTCACTTGTTTGTAAGAAGAGGCTGCAAGATATTGTTTAGGTTGAATTGCTTTGTAGAAATGGCATCGAATGTGTTCAGAATGCATATGAGTCATAATCAAGATCATAATTGGTCAAAAGATAGAACAGTCTAAATTATAACAATTTAGGATATGAAAAGAATATGGTTCTAAATAGAATGGTCTAGGATAAAACAACACAAAAATGAATAGGGTCCAAGATAGGATGATCCAGGGTGGGATAAAAAAAGTTAAGCTAGAATATAAATGATCCAAAGTGCCAATGGTTTAAATTTTCAATGGTCTAGAGTCATAAAAGAATATGGTTCTCATGAGAATGGTCCATAGGTAGGTCAAAAAAATGAATATGGTTCAAGATAGGATGGTCCAGAATATAATAGTGGGATAAAATGACTTCAGCATAAGTTATCCCCAAGTAAGGGGTCTTATAGAGCATGGTTCAAAAGCTATCAATCATATAACCGCTTGAGATGTACAATGTTCATGGGCTCTGGAAGTTCTTTGCTATCTAGAGTAGCCAATCAATATTCCCTTAATCCATAGTTTGTTGTGATGACATATGGTCCTAGCCAATTGGGTTAGAACTTACCCTTCTTCTTGTACTCAGTGTTAGTGTTCTTCTAATTTTATTTCAAGACCAAATCACCAATTTCAAACTCTTGAGGTAGAATGTGCTTGTTTTAGCTTCTACACAATTTGTTCTGATAGGCTTGCAAGTTGTCTAGGGCAACCAAATGTTTGCCATCAAGGAGTTCTAGTTATTTCAACCTGGAGACTATAATATTATTCATCTTCAATATTCTCCAAAGATAGTCATAATGAAGGTAGCTCGATCTCAATTGGGATAATAACTTTTGTGCCATAAACAAGGGAGTATGGAGTGGCTCCCATGGGGGTTCAATGACTAGTTTGATAAGCCCAAAGGATAGAAAAAATTTGCAAGTGCCAATTACAGCCAACATCATCAATAATCTTTTTTGGTATGGTAATAATGGTTTTGTTCGACACCTCAGGTTGACTATTGCCTTGTAGGCTATATGGTGTGGATTTCTTGTTCTTGATTTTGAACTTTGCACAAACAGATTTTACATCTCAATTTGAAAATGATCTGCCATTATTAGATATAATTCAAGCTGAGATACCATATCGATAGAAGATATGGTAATGTATGAACTTAGAAATATATTTCTCAATGACATAAGTGAGAGGTATGGCCTTAATCCACTTATTAAAATACTTGATAGCAGTGAGAATATGTTTGTGGCCGTCAGAAGATGTTGGGTTTATTTTCCCAATGAGATCAAGGCCCCATGTAGAAAATAGACATGGTGTAGCAATTGACTGTAGTGGCAAGGAAGGTGCATGTATCAAATTACCATGTTGTTGACAAACAATACACTTCCTTACATAATTACAAGCATTTATCTCCATTTTGGGCCAATAGTAACATGTTCTGAGGATATTTTTAGCTAAGACTACATCATTGGTGTGGGCCCCACACATTCCTTTATGAACCTCCTTAAGTGTTAATTTGGATGCTCTTGAAGATAAATAATGAAGTAACATTCCATCATAGATTTTATGATAATTCATTTTTTTAAGGAGGGTATAACGGGCTATGAAATGAAGGAAAAGTTTTTAATGATTATTTAAAAGTTCAGGTGGAAAAATATGATCATTAAAATAATTATAAATGTCTTGAAACCAAGCCAGTTCAAGTGGGAGATTGGGACCAACAATAGAACATACCCTTTCAAAATCTAGGAAGACATGAGTAGACTATAGAAAATTTTCAATGAGAAACTGATACTCTTTAGCATTGTTATCAATCTATATCATGGACCCAATTATTGTCATTGCATTGACAGATCTATTATTATCTCATGGTACCTATTTAAATAGTAGGGATTTGAAATTTGTATTGAGATTATCCATAATGTTCTTGTAGGGTACAAGTTTTTTATTTGGTCTGATACTAATATGTGGTTTGATTAATAATCAATTGGGAATCCCCAAAGACCATTAATTGTTGATATCCCACTGCACTACAAGATGAAGGCCTGTAATAAGTGCTTCATACTCAGCCATACTATTGGTACAATAAAAATTAATATGAAACACCTTGGGAATCAGATCCCCTTACAGTGTAATCAATAAAATATTAGCTCCAGATCCACAATAAGTGAAGGAACCATCAAATTATAACTTTCACTGCTTAGGTTCATGATGTACTTCTTCTATTGTCATAATAGAATCATCTGAAAAATCAAATATGAGTGGTTGAGTGTTCATAATAGGGGCTTCTAAAAGTTTATCGGCACTAATTTAGCCCTTGATAGCTTTTTGATTTTGATACTCAACATCAAATTCACTTAACAAAATGACCCATTTATCCATGCGGCCTATAAAAGTTACTTTGCATAATACAAATTTGAGGGGGTCCACTTTAAAAATAATAATGGTTTTGTTATTTAACATATAATTTCATAAATTTTGGAATGGGAACACCATAGTTAAACACACCTTATTAATAGGCATATAATTATGCTCATAAGCCACTAGGGTGTGAATCAATTAATAAATTGCATACTCTTTGCCTTTATCATCATGTTAGGCCAAGAGTGCCCCTAGCGCATGCACGATTGATGAAATATAAAGAAGAAATGGTTGTCCAGGTGTTGATGGTCTCAAAAATGGTAGGTTGGCCAAGTATGTTATGAGCTTCACAAATTATAATTGACACTCTTTGTCCCATTAAAATGTGACCCCTTTTTTCAAGAGATGTGTAAATTGGTGGCAATTATCTACCAGTTGTGAAATGAACCTATGAATAGATTGGATCTTTCCCTACATACTATGGAGTTATTTTAGATTATAAGGTGGAGGCATCTCAATAATGGCCTTGACCTTATCAAGGTCTACTTTGATCCCTCTTTGTGATACAATAAACCCTGGCAATTTTCCTGAAATGATGTTCAAGACAAACTTTTTGGGATTTGGATGGACCTTATACTCATGAAGTCTCTCAAAGATTCTTTGTAGAACATCAGGATGTCCAACACATGTTTTCAACTTAGCTAGGATTTCATCAACATATTATTCAATAATATCATGCATCATGTCATAGACAATGATAGTCATAGCACATTGATATGTGGCTCCAACATTTTTCAAGCCAAATGACATGACTTGATAATAGAATGTTCCCCATGGTGTGGTGAATGTAGTTTTGTGTTGGTCTTCTTGAGCTATCTTGATTTGATTATATCTATAAAATCCTTCTATGAGGGACAACATCTCATACCCAATATTAGAATTGATAATAATATTGATGTTGGGTAGAGGAAAATCATCTTTGGAGTATGCTTTGTTGATATCTCTAAAATTAGTATAAAGATGTATACCATGTGGCTTTTTGCTGACTAAAACTATGTTTGATATCCATTCATAATAGTCTAGTGGTCTAATGAAGCTTGCTCCTAATAATTTCTCCAATTCTACTTTTACCAAAAGAGTTATGTGTGTATGCATCTTCCTCAATTTTTATTTGACTAGCTTGGCATTTAGATGGACAACAAGGCAATGCACAACCAAGTCAGAGTCTAATCTTGACATGTCAGAATATACCCATGCAAAAATATCAATAAAATATCTTGGAATAGATATAATGTGATCTCACTCCTCATTAATGATGGAAGCTCCAAGATAAATAATTTTAGGATCATCATATATTCCTAGGTTCATTTTAGTAGTGTTTTATTCAAGGAGTGTAGAATCATCTTCTATAATAGTAGGTAGTGCTTGATCCTAATTTTTTGCTTCTTCTACAGTTTCTAGTTATTCTTCCCAAAGCTCTAGATAATGTGACAAATCTAAATATGCTAGTTCAAGTAATGGTCAACTTGCAAATATTTCAAGAAAGACAAGAGCAAGATGCTTAAAGACTTGTTGTTCTGATGTAATGTTGGTATTGGCTATGGAGCTAGGACTTTATGGATCTTATGCATCCTTTTGGGATAAGCAAACTTTCCCATCCAAGAGTGCCTAAAATAGGTTTTAACTCAAGGGCTTGTCTTTTTCTTTACTATTTCCCTGACAAAAAGTGCCTCAAAAATGTTTTCACCTGAGGATCTTGATGTTTTATTTTTTTCATGACAAAGAATTTTGCCTACTATCCAAAGTAGGTAGAAGAATCCAAAGAGAAATCAAAACCTTGATGGGATAGCCTGTACTTCATGGATCCAAAGATGACCAAGAAGTATGTATATGTAACAAGGTATGATGGGACACAAACCCAATAATGATTGGTAAACAAATAGTATCAGAAGGCTCCCTTCAACATTGTCATATGCTTTGAATTTAATTGTCTCTGGTTGAATGTCCTTCACAGTATAACTTAACTACTATACTAGTTTGAGAGACATTATGTTCATCCCCGAGCCATTGTTTATAATAACCCACTTGATTTTATGGTATTCAATGATGACCTCAATATACAATGGGTTTTTATGGATAAGACCAAGAGTGGACATGTATTTTTGATAAAATGTAACCTGTTAGAATGAAGACAAATGACCTACAAGTGTTTGAAATTGTTAAGGGTTAATGTCTTGGGGTAGAATGGATTGTTAAAGAAGGCCATTCAAAATAGTTCTATGGACATCAGACATAGGTAAGAGATCTAAAATAGAAATTTACACAAGGGTTTTACTTAATTGGTTTGAGATAATATAAGGCTTCTCAATAGTAGGATGAGATAGTTTAGCCTTGACTAGTACAATGTTCAACTTTAGATCCAAAGGCATAATATTCATGTTGGGTCTAATGGTAGAAGAGGGAAAAGGGATCTGAAGAGTAACTTGTGAGTGTCTAGTTGTGATTGCATAATTTTGAGTTAGCAAGGAGTCATTATAATTAGAGGACAAAGGAAAAGGGCCTTAGAGGGTGACTCATGGGTTTCGAGTTTCATTTGGGCAATTTCAAGTAAGCAAGGAGTCATTATAATTAGATAAAGGGGGTCCAAAAATAGTAAATTATAAAAACTAAGGCATAATAGAATTGTTTGAAATTGACACGATGTTACTTAAAGGAGAGGGTGTTGACCCTATAATAATGGTTCCAATACTTCGAGGAGTAAAGGATAGTTTATGAGCTTTAACAGTGATAGTGGCAATGTGGTTTGTAGAAATACACCCCATGATATTATTGTAATCATAATACATGTTATTTTAACCTAGGTTATTAGTATGGGTATTAAAATCTTGATTATGATCATGATGATTATGATTCTAATTCTAATTCTGACCTTAGGCTTATTACCACTGATATTGAACTTGGTTTTGATTATTTCTTATCATTTTTTTATTGTGTCTAGGAAATAGATCTTTGTAGATGCCCATATCTTGATTCGTGTTTTGTGAGGCAAGTTTGATTTCAACTTCACTAATTTCAATCAAATCTTTAATGAGATGTCATAATTGAACACATCAATAATCACTATGACCAAAAACATGATAGAAGTTGAAAAATTCATCGGCCCAATACTAATCAGATTTGGGTTGATCTTTAGGAAATGGCCTTGGGATAGCCACACAATCATATTAGTTGCTATGAGAATTTGAAACATAGCCTCTATAGGCTCTCCTAGTTTGCTAAAGACTCCATATTTATTATTGAATACCCTTCATGGAGGGACTCTTTGCAAAGTATTCGATGGATTAGGTAGAGCTAATTGCACATTTAGAACTAACAGAGCTTGCACCATTTGTACATGCCTAGAATCAGTTACTCCATTCCCTATAATGTTCTTATTCTTGTTAAACCCCTTGGGTTTATCTATTGTAATAGTTTAAATGAGATATTAGGTTTGATTTGATGTTTGACCCTCTGAATAAATCTTGACAAGGCCTTTAATTACAAGCACCTGCTCAATCTGCACACCCTTGTCTATAATTTCTTTAAATGTGTTTACACAAGCAAGTCATAGATTGTGTGCCACCTCAAGGTGTTGGTTTTGTGCAAAAAATTTGGCCAACTTCTTGTCTAGAAAATTATGTTGAAAATTTCCAACTAATGCTCACCACCACTATAGATATGTTTCAAAGATTTCTCCATCTCTTAGTTTGAATTTGCATAATTCAACCATAGTCAACTCATGTTCAATATTGTAAAAGAAGTGGTTGATAAATTTTTTAGATAGATCATTCTAATCTATCACCAATCCCTTGGGTAACTTAAGGAGCTAGTCTAAATCTTGTCCCATTGAACTTCATGGAAATAAATGAAGCAATTAAATGCTACTATAAGCTACCTCTTATAATAATACAAAAAATGCCTAAACATGTTCATGAGGGTTACCCTTCCCTTTATATTTTTAAAATTTGGGTACCTCAAAATGAGGTGGAAATGGGACTTCAAGAATACTCAAATAGAATAGATATGGACATATCTCATCAAACTTTTACTTCTTGACTCAGTTTCCCATCTCCAAACGTGACATAATTTGTTTCATCAAATTCCACTCTTGCATGTTTGGAACATTCATAGGTGGAATATAATTTTGTTGGGGTGGTGTGTGCCCATATTGCATTAATTTTTTAGGTATATAAACCTTATTATCCATAACTTTGTTTTGGTTTACTCCTTGAGTTGAGTAAGTGAGTTATCGATTCTTGGGTTGATAAACGTTCCTTAAAATCTGTCGCCTTGAATTGTAAGTGTTTTGTTGATTTTGGGGAGTTTGTGGTTGATTCTCCAAGGTATACATTGGTTGATAAGAACTTATCAAAGTGTTTTGAAAAATTTCTTCAATATGTACTATGTTTTTCATTCTTTGACTCTGTGAAGGAACAAAAGGCTCTTGATGATTGAAAATGTATGCTTTGTGTCTAGTGAAGCATGATGTGAGACCTATTGAGGCTTGATTTGTTCAATTGAGATACCTTGATCCATCATAGATGTGTTTTAAAATAGAGTATGTTGCATTTGTTCTACCACATTCCCTTGTTCTTTGGAAGCATCATTGTGTATTGAAGTGGTAGCTAAAGAGTCAATCAAGTCTGTGATAAGTTGGTCTGCATATTTTTGACTTATCTTCTTGATATTATGGGAAGATCTTGATCATTATGTGTTAAATCTATGAGCACTTCCTTTCCTCCACTAAAAAAATCAATGTTGGATTTTGAAAAATGAGCGAGGGATTGTTCTTGCTATTATTCTTCTACCCTAACCAAGGCATGTAATTTTTCCCTAGAAAAGTCTAATGGTAATCTAACACCTGATTCAATCAACCTTAGGATTGTTTCATTTTTTTATTCTAGGGATTTATTCAAAATAGTCTTCTTTAGATCTTATATGGGTTGAAATGTCTTAAAAAACTACAAAATTATCTTGTCCATCATAAAATTATTCCTCCTCATAGATAGGGCCATAAGAGACCCCGTTACAAGTATACCTTTGCATCATATCTAGAAGATTATTCTCTACATTTTCTAATATTTGAAATGTGTTTGGAAAACATTTAAAAAGGTGTGTTTTGATTTCTCCAAATAAATGACAAGTTAAAAAGAGACTATAATAAAAATAAGTGGCATAGTACCACTTAATTAGAATAAATGGTTATGAAATTACTCAATTTTGGTGGGTTAAAATCATCAATTTGGAAGAGGGTATGATAACTCTAAAACCTAAAGTGCAAGATGGCACAACAAATTTAGGTCAAAGATACGTCAATAATGTAAAAGTTAGGTACAATTTTGATGAGTTGGGACTAGGAAATTAGAAGGTATTTTTGATGAGGAAGGTAACAATGTGAACTGAGAAGTTCAAGACATGAAAACACACAAGAACTCCTAAGTATAAAAATAAAACCAAATAGGGAACACAATGCTGCCACATGGTAATAAGAAGTATAAAGGTTCTATAACTTATAGCATGAACAAATACAAGATAACTTAAGTTCATAATGATAAAAAAGGATGATGAGTCTATATAATGGCCTTCAACTCAAACATGAAATCATACCCAATTTAACTCAAGCCAAGTGCAAAAGGGAAACATATTAACACCTTGGCCTAGAACTTAGAAAGGTGAGATTCTAAATTTGAATCAAAAAATGGACTTACAGATTTTGGAAAAATGGTCTAGACTCGAGTGGGTAGCATAACAACATTTTTTAGATAATAGAAACATAATGTTTCAAATAAGAATTTGAACAAGGCAAGAAATGATTTTGATTTGATCAATGTAGCACCTCCTTGTTCAAATAAAATGGTGGATAACAAATGTGTTTGGTTGACATGTTTTGGTTTTCAAAAAAAAATTATACTTAATAAGACCAAGTAAGTAAAGGATAAAATGACAAAATATAACTAAGTATAACGTCCAAAGTCCTAAAATTGATAAGGTTGCATCATACCATTGAATTCTATGTATATACGTGCTCTTGAGAGGATTTTAAGTGTTAATACAAAAATAAAAGTGCATGAATAAGTAGGGTTTTTACACCCCATTCTCCCAAGAGATTATATAGTGATATGAAACTTTGGGATACTCGACTTGCATCAATAATACATCTACGGCAAGTGGGGTTATTATAAAACTAAATTTTTATACATCTAGATCATCTTAAGTGTGGCTAACACTAGAGATGCCTCACGTCAATTAGATCTGCATCAATCAGTTTTTTATGAAAATGTCTTGTCATTTTCACAACCACTACATTCATTGATTACTCAGTGTAGTACAATGTTTTAATTGCCCTTATGATCCAAGTTGGAGTTCCACTAATAGAGTTTACTTAACCACTCAAGAAAACATCTCAGTGGGTCACCCTAGATTTATATACCCCTAGAGAACCTGTGAGGAGGTGATGAAATCTTGCTCATAATCCAAGTTGCATAAAAATAAATTACAAATTGAAAAGACTTTAAAACTATTTTTAGATTACCCAAAGCATATAGATTTGGGGAGAACCTTAACAGCATTCTTTTTGTGCCTTTTGACAAGGCACAAATGCAAATAAATAGCATTTTTGGTCTCTCTATTTCCCTAAAGGGGATGGGGGAGAGCATACACACATCCTTCATTTTGTGAAAAAAAATAATTTTAAAAGATCTTGCATAAAACAAACAATTGTGAATGTTTATTTTAATACACCAAATGAAGTGTTTGTGAAATTTGACCCCTTGGCCTTAGTTAAAAACTAGTAAAAACTTTCACAAAAAAATTTAAGCGTAAAACCTCTAAATTCCTTATAAGCACCAAACAAAAGTATTCAAGACTTAACCATTATCAAATTTATGATTTTCTCCATCTTGTGTCTTATACTTTTTAGAGGGTTTATGTCTCCCTTAAAGCACAAATATAAATGAGAAAACAAGATTTGAAAACTTGCTCTCGAGTTTCTCTATTTTCATGACATATATATTGATGTTAGTCAACAAGAAATGATGTCAATTACAAGAAAAATGGTGTTGGTTACAATAAAATTGATGTCGGTCGACTGGAACCAATGTCAGTTACTTATAAAAATGCAAGAAAAACATAATTATTTCACAAAAAATATGTTAGCTCAAACAAGCATTAAAAAAAATAAGTCTCTAGAGCCTATAGTAAAACACTCAAACCGAGAGTATGCAAGTTTTAAAATTGAGCATAACAACTTGCAACTTTTAATAAAAAATCAAAAACCAAGTTTTCTATTATGTTATGTGCTTCACATAGGGACTGATTCTAGATAGGATAGGATTGATGTCAGTTAGATTAAACTGATGTCAGTCACTGTGTAAACTACGTGTCTTTAAAAGATTAAAAACACATAAAAAATGAAGACAAAAATTGATTTTTAGAGACTTTTAAGAATTTTTTATAATATCTAAGAGTGCCACATTAGTCTCCTTGCTTGTATGGGATATGTGTCCCACTGAGCATGCCAAGATGTAGAGATGGAATCCAAAGTGAGTTAGATCATACATTAGTCAAGAAAACTCAAATAAGCATAAAGAACATAAATAACTAAGCCAACTCCTTCATGGGATTTTCAAATGAAAATTAATGTCTATTAAAAGAAGGAATATACCAACAAACCTTCTCAAGATCATCCCATCTCTAAGTGTTGCTCAAAAAAGCAATTGTTCCCTGATTTGGTGCTCTAAGTCTTTATCAATGATGAGTGATTTGCTCCTTCATCATCTCTCAATGCATCAATGAAACTAGGCTCATGATATTGATCAAATATATGCCAATAGTGAAGCTATCCTATTTCAAATTAATCATAATAACACTACATAAAAATGGCTTGTGAGGATAATTCTGCATAATAAGTTTACACCAAAAAAGCTTAACAAGATGAGTGAGAACCCTTGTATTTATAGATTTTTAGAAATGATCATAATCAACCATGAACATCCATCTTTAGATCAAGATGTGTGACCATGAATCAATTCAATCTTTGAGGTTTAATCTATAAATACCCTTTTTAATATTTGGAAGAAAGGGGCATTAATGAGGCATGGAAGGGCTTAAACTTGATATTTGTTCCATTTATGGCTTATGGATGCCACCCCACTGATGATGTCATAATGTGATGCAAATTTTAGAAATGAATTTCCAATTGATATATCTTCAATATTTTCCATGGATTTTCCACTTAAACTTTGGATTTGGTTTAATTTGCTTAAGTGGGGTTAATTAAATTTCTAGAATTTTTTGGAAATCGGTTGCCCATTTAATCAAACTAGTCAAAACATCAAGTTACTGAGTCACAATTTAAATAGAGTATAATTAGAAGAAGATGTCAATTTCATATAGACCAATACCCTATTTAGGACATTGTAGATGCAAAATAACACATGCACATGTCGTGTGCCTCTAAATTAGAAGAATTAAGTGGTTCAGAGCATCAAATTGCACTTTCATCATTTTGACTCGAAATGATTTGATAAAAACTAATAATCATATAAAATGTATTGCCCCATTTAGGGATACATTAGCCTAAATCAGCACTTGTATATGATAAGCTCCAACCATTTAGCACATTTTAGTGATTTTGGGTCAAATTGTGCGTTGTCATAGAATTTCAAGTAAGGTTGAAAATTTCAACACAATAGTGATAGGAATTGGATGTCTAAAAATATTATTCAAATATATATAATTATGAGAAACTCTTAGATGTGATAATTAACCAATGGCAAGACAGTGGGAGAACCCTTCGATCATGATTAAGTAGACATTGGCATTTATACCTGAATAATGATCAATTGAGCCTAACTGACGCGCTGATTTTTTTGAATTTTTCAATATAGAGGTCCATTTTTCTTCTGTTACAAGGGGCATGTTGTTCACAATAGACTAGCATATCAGATTCATATAGTTAAATATTTTATGATATATAAGAGATTATTAGTTAGCCCTACTAGCATGCATCCTGAGCTTCATTGATACATATCTATTATATTATAGTTTTTTAACTATACATATATTCTTATTATATTTCTCATACATTCCATGTGACTTCCTCTCTTTAGTTTGATTGCATTCATCCATTCTTATTCTATAAAAATGTGAAAATTTTAAAAACATTACAAAATAAAAAAATAAAAAATATTGCATTATCATTTGTTACATATTTATCTATGCTAGAGGTTTTCAAATCCATGTAGATATATATGTTTAACTATTATGGAGCATTTATATGTCATGTGACTACTTGGACAACACCCTAGGGGGCATGATCCCATTGGTGGAAAAATGGTCTTGGGGGAATCCTCATATAATACATTTGCATGGTGATATTTATATTTTCTATTCATTTATCATATTTTTCTACTTACATTGATTAATACATATTCTATTAGTACCTATATCTTGTGTGCCATATTAATATTGACATTGAATTGGTTATAGTATGGGTTGTGTACGATTATTTTTTTGTGTGTGATTGTGCATTTTTGTACATATTTTTGTGTCCATCCTCTTATTATGTTTTCATGTCTTATTAGTAACATCCTTGTGTGTTACCTTAATAACTTGTATGTGATCACTAGTTTGTGTGGTACTAACCTGGGTGTAATTAATTTATATAATGCTTCTTTCCATGATACTTATCATGCATATTATTATATTATGTTTGGTTATATGATCTATATCATTCAAGTAAATTATGGTGTACTTTCTCGGTGCCTATGTTAGCATGGTGCTTACCATGCATCTATGGTTGAATGTTACTTTTCTATTTATCATTACTATATCTAGCCCTACTAGGGACATATTATCTATGTCAAGCATGTTGATTATCCCTATCTTACTTTTCTATAGGGTCATGGTACCCTTTTGCATTGATATTTGCATGATTTTATCATTTATATGCAACATGACACTTCGGGCATGAATATTTCCACACACACACACACATATCTTAGTAAGGATCTTTGCATGTGATATTATATGATAGTTACATGTGTTTATGTAATTTTAAATGGTATCAGATAGATAAAATTTTATTACACGTGGTGTTTGTGACTATATTATTTGGAGATTAGTGGATTTTGGTATATATTATTCAACCCATTATCTCAAAAGGGAGGCATATAGGCATATATTAGAGTTTTTCCATAGCATTTTTTAGATGCTATTGAGTGAAGGATACTAAGTATAATTTTGTGCAGCTCTACTTGGATAAAATATATATACTTACTTGATCAAAAAGTGGATTAGGTTCACAAAAGTTCTAGAGAAGTGGTGGTTATGTCTAGCACTTGTCAGATTATTTTTAAGTGGAATAACATAAACAATAAAAATAGTGGGTATATTTTTTCAAATTACAACAAAATTTGGTTTGATGTACATCATGTGTAATCATTCTTATGATCTTTTCAATTTAAATAAGTTAAATTTTAATGTTTTTATTAATATTATGTTGAATACTTTAAACAATCAGATTTTTTTTAGGTATCTCAAAAAATCAATGTGGATGGAACCTATCTTGAGCATCATCGAATTACTCCATCATTTCATGCATAGGTGAAGGTATGTCCTGCAATTGTTTATATTTATAAGTTGATATATACATGCATTCACTCAGATACACACATCAAAGTATGGACATAATGTAGACTCCTAAATTTTGTACAAAACACTTTTCCATAGTGTTTTTTTCCATATTGTCATACTTTGTACACTTGAGTATATTTTTTTTCTTGGTGTTCTATCCAAAACTAGTCTTCATTTGGTCCTCAAACCCTCAAAAAGGAACTGGTGATTCTCTATAAATTTATTCATTCTCACCCCTAAGTTTAATTTCACACATATCTATGTTTTTAATCAAATGCAATGCCTTTATTTTTACTGAGATAGGATCAATGGTCTTACAATCCCTATGTTATGTAGTAACTTTGGGCTTGTCATTATTTTCCGTCATCATTTTTTGTTCCCTTTGCATTTTAACACACTCCATACGCTTTGATTTTCAATTATTTCTATTTTTTTATATCATCCTAAGTGAGAATTATGTCTTAGAGAATCATATTTATATAAATTCATCCCAATCTATTTAAAAATAGAGATATAAGAAGAGAAAGAGAGAAAGAAAAAGTATCAATCATTCTAATTGATAACTCAAGTTTGTGCATGCCCTTGTCATATCTATTGCTACACTTACGATGAAGTCATCCATTATGCATCACATTATTGTACCCAAAAAATGTCTTAGGTGAATTGCATGTATATGAATGTTTACATATAGGAAAAATGAGCAACAAAACCATTACTTAAGATTCCATTCACACTGCATAAAACTATGTGGGGTTTGGTTCCAGTATGTGGGATATGTATTTATAACTCCATTAAGGTTACCAATCCATAATTTTTTTAATTGTGTGTTGATTGAAATCTAGGTTGAAATAATAAAAAATAAAATAACTTTCTACATTTTCCATCAAATCATAAAATTACAAGTACAAACAAGCATGTCATCCATCTATGAAGTGACAAATGACAATTCATAATATGAAAGTGAACACATGACATGATCAATGTAAGAGGACATGAATGGTGGTTAAATATAGTCAACAATGATCCAACCTAAGGGATGAATGATTTAGGCATGATTACTATTTTTCTATAGTCTATACTCCAATTTTCATGTACATGTTCCTACGAGCCTACACTATCAAGATTTGCATTCATAAATCCATAATTCATCAAGAGTGGATTATTCCATGATATTTTATCTCTCTTTAAGCTCAATTTTTAATTAAACACTTTCCTTTGCATGTTTATCATTTGCAGTCACTATGAAATATTTGAATTATTGTTATAAATTTATAAATTTTAGATCTTCCTTATAAAATATTTTATTCTTGTTTTCATAGCTAAAACATTAAAAATAGGAAACACTATACTTGTGTGTGTCTTCAAAACATGTTCCCCAAATGGGGATTTAAAAATATAGGATGAATCCAAATCCCACCTCTTTACTCCCATCCTTTTATTGGTTTTTAGGGAAAATGAAGACACATTAGGATTGTAATAAAGGAAAAGGATTTTAAGGTGTTCCATAGAAGATTGTGATGAACTAAATGAGGTTTTTGGAGTCAAAAAATAGAAGAAGGCATATGTCAAATTTATTTTAGGAAAAAAATTGAATAGGATCATGCACTATTGACTAGCAGATTAACTCTCCTCATGTGCATACTAGCCTGCTCCTTATTAGACCAGATGTGTAAAAACATGATCATGGTTATTTTATGCACTTTATCAGATCTACACATTTTTTTTGGGTTGTCTCTAGATTAGTCTTTAGAACTATTTACACATGATTTCAACCTCAATTATTACTATTATTAAATACAATTTGGAATTTATTTATGATCCCTTTCTTCATCTAATTAAATCATGTAAATATATCCAATTCTTTAAAATAGGTTTATGTTTATTATCAAATTGTTATATTATGTTCATATCTAAATTTCACACATCATTTATGGTTTAGTGTAATTTCGGTTATGTTTTAGTGTAGGTTAGTGTTATGGTTTATGGTTAATGGTTTAGGGATATATTTTACCTACATTGCATGTTGGATATAATTTTGCCTAGGTTTTTCTAAACCCTTTCCCTTGTTGTGCCCTTTCATTATTGTTATCCTTTTCTTATTCTTAGTTTTCTTGTTTAAGGTTTTTGAATTATCTTGATACTTATATTTAAAACCCTAATTACCTTATTCTTATTTTAAACATTAGAGTGTGCTTGTGCTTGTACATTTTCTCAACATACTTTCATTCTTTCAAATTATAAATATTTTTTTTGGTAATTTATATGTGAATGGCATACCTCATTTGGATGATAATGTGTAAGACATGTACAAATGTGAAGATGATTATAAATATGAAGTTGAAATAGATAAACAATATAAATATGATTCCATTGAAACTATTAAAACATAAGTTATAAAAAAACATTACCATATTTTTAAGATTATAGACATTGTAAAAAATAGCTATTAAAAACCATTCTCATGTTTTAAATGATGTTCCAATCGTTTCTAGCAATTTCTCTCCTTTCCTTATTCTACCAAGTGTTCTTGATGATTGTGCAAATTTTCCTATTTTATCTACCTAACTATATTAACATAATCCTCAACCTCAACATAATAAGGCTCATGTTTTTATATATTGATGGTACGCCTCTTCCCTTGAGTGTCTCACTTCTTATTAAAAATTCACCAACTTCAAAAATAATCACAGTGATGGATGAAATAGGTAAATTACAAAGATAAGTTAAAATTTTATATCTTGGGTCTCAAATCCTAATGTTAGAGCCAATTATCATGTATGTTATCAAACCATTTAGTGCATAAGGTTGTGAACTCTCCTCTTTCACATAGTTTTATAATTCCCAATTTTTATCTATTCAATGGAAATAGGAATCCCTCTAGACACCTTAAAAAATTACACATATTATGCTCATCATTATAATTTATTACTCAAAAAAATTCTATTAATTTTGATATTTCATGCATTAGATTGGTTCCATACTTATCAAGGGCAACATGCCCACAATGTACATCTAGTAAAACTAAGTAAAACAAAGATTTTTTTTTGTTTTATAAACATAGATCAAACATTCAAAAATTGAGTGCAACTAAGCACCAAACTAACATGAGTCATCTTGGATAATTTTAATTATCCAAAATATTTTGATTATTTTTAGTTTTTTTGTTTTAAAGTTTATAATAAAATTGGTTCATGGGAATCGATTGAGGCCCATAACTAATTGTGAAAGCCTATAAAGTTTTTTACACTTCTTATAAATATCAACCTAACATAATACATTATTATATTTTTTTAAATGATTTATTCCAAAATGTAATTTTGAATTATTTTTCCTCCCATAATTACCCTCTCCAATTATCTATTCAATTAGAGTTTGGGTTCAATGCTTGAATAGAAAATTTTGGATTGTGTCCATGTTTTCAGTTCTATTTTTGGCTTTCTATACTTAATACTCATGACATGTAAAAGATGGAGTTAGTTGTTTTTATTTCTTTTGATGCATGGCTTCTCACCTCTCACTTGATAGGGAGAAAATATTTAGGCATTAATTGGACTTTGATCAGTCATCAATGACTAGTACAAGTAGTGTTGAGCAAAGGTCATCAGCATTTGTTGGACATCATGAAGATGTGTGATACAAAGTATATGTTGTCATTTGGATGGGTTATTATGTGGGGCCTTATATGGGTTGATGTAGTTGAGCATACCTTGATCATGTTCTACTATAGTATAGTACAATGATCATAGGGATGAGTAGGCCTTGATCATGTTCATCAGCATTTTATGCCATAACTTGCAGGGGTGGGATTCAGTATGGAGAAACATCAATGTTGTTCAGTATCAGGATGTACAATACACTAGTTACAGTTGTGAAAAAGTTTATTTGATGACTTTAAAGTCATTTCTCCAATTCATTCATCTAGTATACCCCTTTGGATCAAGGAGGAGTTAGCTAGATTATTTTAATGATCCAAAGTATTTGGTTTATTTTTAGTTAGTTTGTTTTAAAGTTTATAATAAAATTAGTTCATAGGAATCGGTTGAGGCCTGTAACTAATTATAAAAGCCTATAAATCTTTTTACCCTTCTTGTAATATCAACTTGACATAATACATTATTATATTTTTATAAATGATTTATTCTATAATGTAATTTTGAATTATTGTTCCTCCCACCTGGTGTCAACAAGTCACATAGAAACATGTATATATACTAATACAATTAAGAAAAATTGAATGACTTGAGGTCATATAAATGGGTTATTAGATTTTGTTATTTAAAAAAAACCCTTGTAAACTAGAAAATCATAATTTCACATTTATGTCCTTATAATAAGTGTAATATTGTGAATCTTTTGTCATCACTTATAAAAATTTAGTTTCCATAAATTATGTAACCCCATGTGATAAATAACATAGTGGAATGTTTATTATAACACATTCCCTTCATATAAAACTAACATGAAATGATTAATGGAAACTAGTTATTAAAGTGTATTTTTATAGATGTAGATCTATACATTCCTTCCTACGTTGGTGGATGATTTCTCAGCACATCTTACTCCCAACCTTGGCTAAATACTCACATTTGAATGAATACCATTCTCAAAAAATCCAAGCATAGAGTTATCCATTATTATGTGCTTAGGTTCAAATCTAGTATACATCGATTACTTTATCAATCATCAAATAATGAGCTATAATGCATATTTAGTAAAAGTCTTTTACCACCTCTGAAAGATAGTGATTTTTAATGGGTATCCAACTTTTGACAAAAAGTTTATTGAGGTTAAGACACTTGAATATAACCTCTTTCAATCACGTGCTTACATATGAGATGTGTTTAATAACATTCTTTCATCCAAAATGATTTAAGTCTCAATGTTTCAATCCATGACCATGTGCCACAAATTAATGATATTAAGAGATTGGTTAATAATATATAGAAAAAAATCATGTTGATCATTGTAATGAAATGTTTAACCATTTTTAGATTGGTAAAGGTTAAGGGAGAATATCCTAATCAAACAAATGGATAAGCTATTCTAAAACTAGGATAATTAAATAATTTAGATTCATAATATTATGATACATTGTTAAATTATGAAAGTATGCTAAATATAAAAAATACAATACCAAATAGCAATTTGAATGTAAAAGCATGAAGAAGAAATAATACTTAACTACTTTATTGATGCTCAGGTAGATATAGAATATGTGGGTATGGGAGAAGATAGGATGATGTTATGTAACGATTCATCATATTTTTAATATTTGTTTTTTATCAATCTAGACACTACCATCAACAATTTTGTCCTAAATATGACACTTATTTTGTCTGGTATAGAATACATGTATTTTTATAAAATAATCAACTACACATATTAGGGTTCATTATCACCTTGCATATTTTTAACTCGAATCAAGCACACATCTTATATATATATATATATTAGTCTTTTGCTCAAAACCCTAGGTCTTCTGACTTGGGCATGCCACCTTGAAAAATGGGAGTTAGTGGGCTCAAGTAAATTTGAGTTGACCTAAAATACCCATTTGTCAATGAGTGCACTTATATAGCCATATAATCTAAATAGGTCCTCAAATTGATATAGTTCTCCCCCTTATGTGGGCTTGTGTGTGAATAATTTTATTATATGTTATATGAGAGTGCATGTAGTGATATATATTATAACTTGATAAATACTGCTCATGAGATGCTATTTGAACACTTTAGACCTATAAGAAGACTAACTATTACTAATTTGGAAATAGGGAAGAATAGGGTAGTAGAACTCAGTTGTGCAAGTGATTAAGTGATTTTGATAGGTGTCTTGATTGGTAAATGATAGATGATAATGAATGACATTTTATTTATTATTTATACCACACCTTTTGAAAGTATCTCATGGGATGGTTAATTAATATAAATAGTTTGATCCATACATGTCAAAAGATTTAAAATTTTGATGATTTGTAAGGCTCAGACATTAATGTCAGATATGGGACACTAGCATCGATGCTAGTGTCCTCATATAAAAGGTAGTATTTAAGAGGATTAAAATTTATTTAAGATATGTAACTACCAAATTAGGATATAAATTAGGGTTCATGTAGACTATGGGCTACAAGTTATTTGAGTAATAATAATATCAGGGTTGGACTATAGGATAACCATTTAAGCATGATAAGATGGCAAATGTGAGCCTTTTGGTAGTGGTAAGGTCATAAACTGAATGGTTGAGCCATGAGTGATATTTTTCAAGTGTATAAAACTAGTTCATAATATATAAATAAGGTTTAGTATCTAAATCCCCCTGCTTCCTTAATATAGTAATGCTTAAGGATGAAATTACTAGTTTAAAGGAAATAAATGTGTACCTTGGTATGTATAACACACCTTATCTTTGCTTGTGCCCCATTTTAATTTTTTTATTTTTCTATTTACTACTCTCAAAAGCATGTTACAATGTAATTGGTACATATAATTTAAAATTAAATAATTTAAATAAAAGAGATCAAGGTATGATTACACATGTGTGTCGATGAAACCATGTTTTCCCTTGGTACTTTTCTTTGATAATGATGTTTATTTACTAAATCATTGGAGTGAGAGATTTAAAACTAAACCTTGGATATGTGAAGAGGATAATTTGAGGGTGATTGTGCCCCTAATTTTGGGAAAAGGTGAGTTGTGATAAGGCCATATATATCACTAAATATCAATCACACAACTCAAGTGGATACATAATCTAGCCAATCTCACCCAAGTCAAATGGTGTAACCATCTCAACTTGTAAAAAAGAAAGTAGTTATATGGTTTTTGAGGGCACTAAGTCTCAACTGCACTGATCAAAGGATCTAATTATTATAGATAGATAAATCTCAATCGATACATCTTGGTATGGTCAGTGCATATATATGCATATAATGTAAATGTGTATCTATTATTTGTTTTATTTGCATGGCATATGCACATTTAATGTGCCTCAAACTATAGTATTTGTCAAAATGTAACCCTTGATCTCTAAACTATGTATAATATATGTCATAAATGTGAAAAACTATTTTAAATCTATAAAATCAGTGCCAAATGCATAATATTCTGACCCAAGTGTATATTTGAATCATGTAAACTATATAAAATTCTAAAAATTATGTGTATTTAGACTTATGTATCTATGACATGCACCCACTGATATGCCCCCTTTTTTAGATGAGTAGAATATAATGTGACAGTCACCTTATCTTGAAAGGATAAGATAACCATGTTATATTTGTATCAATCATGTATTAATTAATCATATAGTGGTATCATGTCAAAGTAGATGTAATAATGAAACTCATAGTATCCAAGCATAAAAATTCCTAAAATACATGATATGGATAATGGAAGTGTCTAGGAGTAACAAACACAATCTAGGGAAACAATCAAGCACACACATAAGAGCATTCAATGTCATGTAAAAGGGTATAAGGAGACCTCAAACAAGGGGCATGTTTAAATGTCACACACTCAAGGGGAGACATGTTCAAATGTTTTCATACCAAATAAACAACACTCAATGGTACTGTGGCCAAAAAATAAGGGACATGTTCAAATTTTCTACAATCAACACAAGGTAGCAAACAAGTACACTCAAGTAAGCTATGTGATAATATGAATAAGTGAAATATAAGCAATCATCATAAGCATATCATACTATTTCTTGCATATACGTGTTATCAAAATATCATGTAGCATAACATATATGACACACTATGTAATATGTAAGCATGGGTATAAACATGTGTAAACATTAGTATATAAGCTCAACATGATAATGCAAAGTGACCATAAAGTAATAACACATATATAAATCATGATCAATAGAAGCAGATGCCCCAAAGTAGTGTATCACATGGGTAGAAAAAAGGTCCAACATTTGTATGTGCATGTGCCAGGTATCTAGTGTATGATTGTATCACACTCAAGTACCCATGAAACATACATGTGTATAAAATGGAAATGATATGCCATATACTAACATAAACTAAACAACATATATGCAAAAGATAATAAACATGTGTATGTTGAATATTTGTGTTTTTGATTTATTTGAATGATTTTGTATTTTATTGATTATTTGACTTTATATTTTTTTTAAATGCACAAGCTACCCAGTGAGATCAAGATGAGGATAACACTCTGTAAGGAGTAGTAATTGAATAACATTTTTAGAATGAAATGTTCCATATGTGTGAATATCATAATCGTAAGGTGTATCATGTTATTTTACTAAGATTATACTTTTTATATTTGCTTTAGATATGTTTTCCTTTGTGTGGTATTATTTTAAATATGTTCCTTCATTTGGAAAAGGATGTAACCTTTCCTTCGTGATCAAATGAAATACAACCTTTATTTTTATCAATCATTACTCCTATTGAGTGTAACCATGATTGTCCAAGTAAAACATTGTATGCATTTGGATTATAAATAACATGAAAAGTAAGAGAACATTATTTTGAAGAAAATGAAACTCTCAATTGAATTTATCTTACACTTTTTGTGAGTGCATATCGAGTTGTTGATAATTATTTCCAAGAGAGCAAAGAAATGACATATAACAAAAAATTGTATCTTGATAGTCCATAACCTTGATATTTGTAAATTGCTTACCATATATGTGAGTAGTGATAATGAAATGGTCATGATATGAGGAAATACTTGTAATTTCACCCTTTGTACCCACATTTTAAACTTTATCTTTTTCAAGTGTCTCTTGTTATTTGACCCTTTTTTTTAGAAATCTTTATTTAAGCATGTTTGTTTTCTTACCTTGAGTTTGATTTACAAATTGCTCCTTTTGTAACATTGCTTTTGCAATATAATGATTTTTTAATTTTTGATTTTCATCTTATGCCTTTTGTAATTTTGCTTTTTCATCTTGATCTTTTTGTAACATTTCTTGTTCAAACTTTTCCTTTTGAATCTTTTCTTTCTCTAATTGTGTCTTTTGAAGCTTTTTTAATCTAATGTTTTCAATTGCAACTTTTTTTTCTCTGAATTATCATTTGGTATCCATATCTTCTCTTTTTTCACTTGTTATTTAGAAGATTCACTCATAATGTAAGTGGTTTGTTTAATTGATGTATCAATCATATGATCACCACTATCAATTATCTTATTTTTTTTTGTTCTTCAAAGCCAAACAAAAATCTGTATGATGCCCATACATTCTATGATATGCAAAATATTATTTTGATTTCCTTAAATGATATAAAGGGGGTAGTTTGATCAACTTGTTTCTAAAAATTTACCTTAGAATCTCACTTGAACTCTTATTAGCCTTTTGTTTACTTTTTCAAGTATTATTTGTAGATGTACTTTATTATGGCTTATTATTTTGATATAAAATCTTATTGGGCACAATATTTCTAGGTGAAGATGCAAACACATGATTAACACTAGCATATTTTGGATTTTGTGTATGTGTGTTATTGTCCCATGATATGATATTTAAAACCAATATTTATTTTTATTTTGTAATTCTTCTATTGAACTTGTCACAGTGATGATTTGATCCTTAAGGACTTCATAAGCATGAATTCTAGGTATTTTGGATTGAATATACATACACACACCTTATAAAGGATATGAAGGAGGTGGAGGGGTTTGAGGAAGGGTATGTTGGTTACCTTATTTTGGCACTATAGGATGGGATACCTTACCCCTTGAAGTACTGATAACATGGACTTGGTTAGATGGAATGTAGCTATCACCTTCCTTAGGGTGAGGAGGAGGAAGAGCATATTTTTATCCATTTTAAATGTTCCAAAGAGTAAGATGAGAACATGATAAGTGGGACATACAAATTATAGGGAATAATCCAACATGATAATAAAATCATAACTAAATAATTAATACAATTGAATATCCTAGAAGGCTAAAAACCTTAAATAGTAATTTGAATGTAAAAACATGAAGAAGAAATAATAATTAGCTTATTTATTTATGTACAAGTAGATATGGTAGATGCAAGTATAATAGAATATAAGGATGATACTCTACAATGATTTGGTAGATTATGATTATTTGTTTTTTGTCAGTTTAAACGCTACCATTGATGCTTATGTTCTAAATATGACACTTATGTTTGGTATGGAATATAGGTCTTTTTTTAAAATAACCAACTATGCATGTTAGGGTTCACTTTCTCCTTGCATATTGTTAACTTGAATCATGCACACAAGTTTTGGATATAATTATTTTTCTCAAAACCCTAGGTCCTCTAACTTAGACATGTCATCTTTTAAAATGGGGGTTAGTAGGATCAAGTTAAGTTGAGTTGACCTCAAATACCCCTTTATCAATGAGCACTACCTACATATCCATATACTCTAAATAAGACCTCATACCGATTTAGTTTTCCCCTTATGTGGTCTTGTGTGTGAAAAAATGTGCTATATGTTATATGAGAGTACATATAGTGATCTATATTATAACCTAGAAAATAATACTCGTGGCATGTTATTTTAATGCTTTAGACCTATAAAAAGACTATGCCTATGATTGGTTTACAAATAGGGAGAAATAGGGATATATAAATCAGTTGTGAAAATGATTAAGTGAGCTTGATAGATGTTTTTCTTGGTAAAAGTTAAATGATAATGAATGACCTTTTATTTTGTATTTATACCACACTTTTTGAAATGATCTTATATACACCCTAAATTAGTCAAGAAACCACACATATCATATTTTTTCACATTCTTTTCATAAGAGACTCTGACTGGAGAATATGAGCCTTGTCCAAATTATCCATGTATTTTGTTTTACTTATCTTTGTCTTGTTTCATGCTTGAGTCACCTTTTTTTCTATAAAAAAACATTCATAGCCTTCTAAACAGTCATCCTAGCTCAACCAAAGCCTATTTCCCTTGTTAATTCCATCCCATTTATCTCCATCCTATAGGATAGGAGTGTTAGGGTTGGACTATAGCACTGGACCCTAGGGTATCCCATTTCTATCACTCCTGTCTAATGGCATTTTGAGTCTCAATGGTCAATTTGTCTTGCTTAATGAGTCTGAAACCTTTCTTAGCTTTGTCTTTAATTTCTTTTTGTCTTTTTAATGTCAACTAAATATGAATAAAGTTCCCAAATTCAAAATAAAGAGTCTCCTATATAAAAGACTTCACAAGGCATTTTATATCTAACACTTACTACTTTGGCATAATACATAATTAAAAAATTAGTCAATAGTATAGCTCAGCATTCTGCATCACCTATAGATTTGCATGCTTGATCAAAGAAGGGCCTAGGTAAAAGTTCATTTTTACATCTATCATGTGCGTTGATTATGCATGTCCCCTAAGGGAGAACTACATTTTATCTAAGACCCTAGCTTCAGGATTAATGTAGGCAATGATCAGGATAGCAGGGGTTTTATATCATGTGATCATACTTCTCCTAACCCAATTTTCCCCCCTTTTGCTTTTGATGTATTTGTTGTTTCATGTGTGTAGATGAACCCAAGGTTTCAAAGATTAAAACAGCTCTACAAGAATCTCTATTGACATTCAAGATCCAAAATTTCATAGGTGGGCTCACACAGGGATAGCGGATAAAACCCAAAAAACTCAAATATCTGTGATTAGTTTGGATAATATTGGTAGGACCTAGACTAAAGAGCTGGACCCTAAAGTATATTGTTTTTGATGCTTTTATCCTTTCACCGAATGAAAGACAAATCTAGATTCTTGACATCTTCCCAGTCCTATGCAATAGTTTTTAGGGTTTGAAACAGTCATCTTAGTCTACTTTTCTATATAAGTTACTTCTCTTCTCTATGTAATTAATTTGATCAAAATCTCTATTTTACCATATTAGATTAGTTTTTTCCCCTTTTTTAGACCCTTTATTGTTTACGAACTAAACACTAGTTTCCCAAAAATAATAAAATATTTGGTGAACCCAACTTACTTCGAACAAAATCTAAAAACCCTAGGTACACTTAGGTTTTTTCCTTCATTTTTGTGTAAAAAATTTAACTTTAAAAATTCTAATTTTTCTATAAATTTTTGTGAATTAATTTTATTCCAATATTGTTTTATAATTTAAATTATTGCAATAATTTTCAAAAATTCTAAAACCCTACCCCAAAACCCTAGATTTCCAAACTAGGTCTTCAAACCCCAAGCCTTCCTTACAATTTTTAGATAAAAATTTTGAAAATTTTGTAAATTGTTTGGAGTGTCAAAAATATTTTTGAAATCTCTATATTGGTAGTTATTTTATGCAAAAATTCAATTTCAAATTTCTAAGTTTTTCAAAAAAAATTGTGCATTTATCTTATTCAAATTTATTTTAGAATTTAAATTATATCAATAATTTTCAAAAATTCTAAAACCCCAACCCAAAACCCTAAATTTCCAAACTAGGTCCTCCCTTACAATTTTTATAAAAATATTTTGGAATTTTTGCAAATTGTTTGGAGTGTCAATAATATTTTCAAAATCTTTATGTTAGTAGTTATTATTGCATTTATTTTCTTAATAGTACTTTTACATATTCTTTTTGGTGGAAAAAATAAAATGGCCACTAAG
This sequence comes from Torreya grandis, assembly GCA_037957365.1. Classification (NCBI taxonomy): domain Eukaryota; kingdom Viridiplantae; phylum Streptophyta; class Pinopsida; order Cupressales; family Taxaceae; genus Torreya; species Torreya grandis. The sequence goes on from JARHVA010000649.1 coordinate 3,307,854, forward strand.
GCACTTCTCCCCTCTCATCCCATAGATCAATTTCTAAATTTTTCTCATAATTATGACAATCAGTGGACAAATTTGCAAAATTACATGTTAGCTAAAATTTTGGAAAATGATTTCATTTACAATGAAGATAACTACTATTGTTGTAATGAGAAATATGAAGATACATGTGAAAGTGATAGTGAAGAAAAAGTAGATACATCTTCTTCTCTCAAACCTTGTATTCCCTCTTATAAAGAAAATAATTTTGATAAATGGGAAAGGTACTTTTCACCTCACTCTCCTATGCAAAATACACCAAATAAACAAATTAATAATGCACTTCCAAGTGAACCTCTTATTGGTGATAATTTGCTTCCATGTGAACCTAATCTCTCTCTCTCTTTTGCTAATTCTATGTTTGAATCACAACAATATAAATGCAATAAAATCAAATTGCCAATGCATATTCCAAATGATCCATCTCATGTTCTCAACTCTATTTTATCAAAAGAATGTCTAAATGATAACTCTCTTACTCTTACTTCTCATATTGAAAATGGAAATAATGCATACACTCCATCCATGGATAACATAGATGCACATAATATTCCAAATTCACATGATAATTTATTGCATATCAGAAAAGAATTAAATTCTTCTCTTACACCTCTCCCTAGTGAGAATGGAAGTGATAATGAGTATGATAGTGAACATGAAAATGAATATGAAAATGAGAGTGACTATGAACAAAATTTTGATTATGATAATGCATGGAATAATGATGATTATTATATACATAGTAAAGAAGAAAATGCATCTCATGTTTCTAACTCTTCTCTCACTCCTCTCAAACATCATGCACTACAAAATTTTGTTTCTACTTTTATAAATGATTATATTTCAAATGATACACATATTAATGATAACATCACATCCTCTACTCAATTAGAATGTGATTCACTAAAACATAAAGATACCAATAAATCTCCCAAGCCACCCCCTACTACAATAGCACTTATTTCTCACTCTTCACCTAAAGATAATGGTAGCCCACAACCCTCTACTTAGGTTCAAGTTACCATTCCTCCAAAGGTTCAAGTGAGCACACCACCTTTCTATGATCCGATTGTTAAATGTAGAATTCCTATGGATAAAATTAATGATCAAACTCAATGATTAAATGAACCACTTCAAGATGCTAATATACCATCCCGAGAGATTATTTCTTTGATGCATGTAGTAGGTGAATTACAACACCAAGTACATCTTCTTACCTTGGAAAACAAGGCTTATAAGTCTTGGATAGATGTTAATGATTTACATGGTAACCCTCTTCTGAATACATTCATAAAAGCTTCATGCCTAAACATTTCCAAATACCATCATTGCCTCACTTTGATGGAAATGGAGATCCATTTGTACACCTTCAAACCTTTTGAAAGGCTTTACCATCTTATGCGAGTCCTTTGACTCTACTGAAGTTGTTCTAGTAAACATTAGTAGATGAGGCATAGAGTTGGTTCTTTCATCTACTCCCCATTGGCTCCTTGCACACATATGATGACTTAGAGGAGGCATTTCTTAGATATTACATAGTAAACACGGGCCCTTGTGTTACATATGAGAAAATTATCATATTACATCAGAATAATTTAGAGCCAATTAGTGATTATATCTTATGATTCAAGACTCACATGTTAATATTGATCTACAAACCAAAAGATTTAGAGATTTAGCATATCTTTATTAAGGGGTTTTATCAACCTCTTCTTAATAATCTATTATATCAAATAGAGACTTCTTTTAGGCACTTGTGCTATACAGTTGTAGCCTTGGAAAATAAATTGGGATTGATTGAGATAGATTCAATTGATTGAATTACTCTAGATTTCAAAACACTACCTCCATCTGCAACTCCTAACACACAGCGTCCACCATGTCCTAAACAAGATGGGAGACCTCAACTAGAAAAGCAACCAGTTAAGAATAGAGAGCTAGTTTCCAGAGCAAAACCTATAATAGACACTATAGAGAACAACAAGACACCACTACATTTTTATTCAGAGCGAGATAGCTCATGTGTCATATTATTAGTACTACTAGATAGGAGGTTAATCATATTACCTTTTACTCATCGATGAGATCCACATTGACCCTTTTGTAACTATCATTGTATTCATGGACACAAATATAATGATTATTATGGACTCAGAGATTGCATTGATAGATGTATTGATAATGGCATCATAGTATTCACACAAGGGGAACTGATATCTCCTCCATCATGAAACCATAGACCTCATTCCTCTATGATTGAGTTATCTCAGAACATTCCTTCATTGGAATAATCAGTTACTCATTGTGAGAGTAATGCAACTTCTAATATAGAGCCTCATAGGAGATCTCCTATTCCACCTATTCATAAGTTTTGAAAACTCGTATAGCAAAAGTAGCCTACATATAACACTATAATCTAAGGAGTACATAATGTAGTTCCACATACATATCTAGAATAGTCATATGCACCACAATAGAGTACTGCTCTAAAGAGATATTCACTACGACTAAGTTTTTTGGGTCCTATCTCATGTAGTAACCCACTACAGTTAAGATTAGAGGAACCCACATCATAAAGTACTACTCCTAAGAGATATTCATTATGGTCAAGTTTTTTGGGTCCTATCTCTTATAGAAACCTACTATGATTGAGATTAGATGAGCCCCCATCACAAGTTACAATTCTAGCTCGATCTATTACTTAGTCATATGCATCATAGTAGAGGCCATAGGGTATTATTTCATGCAACAATCCACTATGATTGTGGATAGATGAGCCTTCTTCACAACACACAATTTCAGTCACACATCTAGTAAGGTTACATTTGGTAGAGTCTCCATGCATAACTACAGTTAGTGCATCATAGACAATGTTAGTTATAATGTAAGTTCCTACATAGCATGAGCAGTATGGGCACTTATTCAGTTGGTCATTAGGGTTTAGATAGTGATATGAAACATATTCATACCAACATCAGTTCATAGCTTCACTTCATAGGGCAATGATAGGCCAAAGGGCCAGCCTTTGTATTTTTCATCTACCTACTTATAGGGATTGGACATATAGTCCAAACATTGGTTAGTACATACATGATTACATAGCTTCACTTAGTAGGCAATGATGGAGCCAAAGGGCCAGCCTTTGCATTCTTGAGCCACTCTCAGGGAATTAAACACAAAATGCTCTCTTACATCCCCTTCTACTAACAACTAACATTCCTAATTCTAAATAGCCATCCCTAGCCAAACCAAATTATCCAACTCTCGACCTTACCAATATCCTATTTTACCAAGCTTAAACCAATTCACTTTATCAAAATAATTTACCAATTACAAAGCCAACAAATTTTTTGCTCACATATGATTAAAAATCAAACCTAACATCACACTTGAACATATCATGAACAATCAAATCACATCCCAAACAACATTTTACCAAAAACATATGCAACCTCAAAATCAATACCAAATCAACTATTTCTAATCAATCATTTATAAATTAATATACCAATATACTTCAAAATCCATAACACAATACGCCTGAGTCAAACTCAAAAACTAGTATCCATATATATATATATATATAACAAAGTTTTTAAAACAATATACATCACATCAAATACAATCAATCATGAATGGGCATCATGCTCTCACTCTCCCCACTAGTACTAGTCCCATAATCTAATTTAGCACTCGATGGCTTTACACATCCTCAAGATCTTGAATACCTCTTACAATGACTCTCTCACTCTAGTAGCCAACCATGCTCCTCATGTAAGTTTACATACCACCTCTGAAGGTCTATGTACTCATCCATAATCTTCATACTCACTGATCCAAAATTAGGTGGGGGCCTCTTATGCCTATCCAGCTCAGCCCTCAGCCCATCTCTCTCTTCTACCACCCTAACATATGTAGTTGTTACCATAGAAACCCTACTAAATGGATGAGCATGAATACCAGCTATAACCATCACTCACTCTATCAATCCCTCCTCCACTACATCATTAGGAACATGTCATGTGAGCTCTTAGAGTGTAGACTCAATGATGATCTCTTGATAATCATCATCTCCAATCCCTACCCTAGCATGTGCCTCATCTTGAGCACCTCCCACTCCACTTGCACACAAATTAGAGCATTAAATTAGCTACATACTTTAAAAAACAAACTAAAACCATAAATTTATACACAATTCAAATGAAATTATTGTTTACCTCTCATCATCTGGATTGGATATGGATCCTCAACTCTAGAGCATTCCCTCCATCAATAGGGTACAATACATCCCACCGATGCCTCATCCACCATGTAGTATATGTATCTATACATCCAACATCATCCACATCAATAATGTCTATAGCTACATCCCATACATCTAAAGATAATAGTGCTAGCTTGATCTTTGTGGGCCTCACACAAGCTCCTACCCTTACTAGTGCCTGTGCACTCCTCACCCATACCCATGCTACTAAGGGAAAACCCTGTGGTACCCCAAACTATATAATCATGTACTCATACTAAAAGTACTTATACACTCCAACCTAGTAGTCATGTATCCAACAACTGATCCTCATATACTATAACTATATTCTATCCTTGGCCCACCCAAGAAATCCTTTATAAGGCTTCTATATAATGTCACCAGCCACCAATATATCTAGCACCCACCTATAATTATCTATCCAAAGGGATCAAATAGATAATGCACTCATCTAACACTCCCCAAATGTTTTTGTAAGTGCCCACCTCTCCTTTGGTAATCCTATCAACTATACAACCTCTATGTGCTCATAAGCCCAACAATGCAATAATGTCACTACGCTTAATCCACCACTAAATGCCTCCTATGTAAACTTGTAAAGATTCATGTATAAATGGGTAAGTATAGTCTTACCTCATGAGAACAAAGTGTCATATAACTCCACACTATGCACAATCCTATGCATCCTATATACAATCAACACTTCACTTCCATCCATAGCAACAAATGAGGCCAGCAACATAGCCAACCACTTTCACAAGCATGAAACACTAGATTGTAGTATAATTGATAGTAGCACATCACTGTCACTACCTCTCCAATGTATACCTAAGGGCATAATATCAAAATATAAGGATGCCTAATCAATAGCATCAACACACATGTCATCTTATAATGTCACCCACCATCCACTAAATAATAAATACAAAATGCAATACACATCCTCCAATGTCATAATAATCTCCCATATAGGAATCCAAAAAGTACATGTATCTACATTCCACCTCTCACATGAGGTGGTAATTAGATATCTATCCCACTGCATTATGCCTAGGTCACACACATGACCTAACCCTACCCTATCCATGATAGCTCTCTCATCAATAGATAATGGTAAAAGTCTCAATGTCTCCATCATCTGGCCCCTGTGGAACTCTCTCATTCAAACCTCACCTTGAAAAACACCAAAAATAGCACATATATTAGTCCATAATGCCAAATCACTAGCTAAGCAAAAACAACAACAGCTAACCAAGTAACATCTCAAAAAATCTTGCCCATAAGACAACATTGGGTATAAGACAAGATTATTGTAACCTAGATAGGAGTGTTAGAACATGGAAAGGAGCATTGGATGTAGGATAAGAGTGATAGAAATAGTAAAAAAATTCCTAAGACATTTTAAACAACTTAAAACATCAAAAATAGGCTTCAAAATAGACAAAAATCAAATGTTTTAGCTACTTACCAAGGTAATATCACCACCAACTTGAACTTGGGTTACCAACTACTCAAACTGGGTCACAATAGGTGCTCATCTCCTCAGCATATCTCCTACTTCAAATATCCAAATCTCAACCTAGTCAATACACAAATGAATCAAGAATCAATCCAACTTCTATATTAACCAGCTTTTTCAATTAAAGAAAAATGTTATTTTGACCATAACTCAAACCCTGTAACTCCATTTTCCAAACTATTTTCTTCCATAGAATCATGATAGCAATACCTTCAACATCATGGAAGCCTCACTCTCTTACTATTTCATTTTCCAAATATGACATGCACATCTCTATATTTATTTTATACTTAGACACACACCTTGATTATCACCAATCAAAACTTGTTACATTTTCAATAACTTCACCTAATCAATCAAACAAACTCTCAAACTATTCACAACAAGACAACCTTGTTTCTACTAACACCACTAGTCATCACTTTTAGCTTGACCTCCTCTGTCACAAATTTCATCTCTCTCCCTAAAAGGGGGGCATCATTCCTATTATTCCTATTTCTACACCTACCCAGCATGCCCATCTACTCTCATAAGTGGATACACCATGGTTCTTATACCTCTAGTATTTAGATTATTAGATTCAGCTCAAATTGGTCAAAATATATAGTGATCTAGATTACATGGGTCACTCAACATTACTTGAGACATTTAGGGGGATATACCTTTAGTTTATAGATACACAAACTATTTAGATATAGTGGTTTAGATCATATGGATCCATAGTGATTTTAGCTTACAGATATATAGACTATTCAGATATAGTGGTTCAAATCATATAGATCCACAGTGATTTTAGCTCACAAATACACAAACTATTTATTCAAATATAGTGGTTCAGATTTTATGGATTCACAATGACTTTAATACATATTTAGACTTAGATACTAGGTTTAGGGTCATGTACATTACTACACATCTGACACATACAACTTCATATAACATGAGATAGTTATAAGACCAAATAGAAGATTATAGGCATAGTACAAAGCACAGTGTTTTGATCTCTAGTTTTGTAAATGGGGTAGGCACAATAGGTCATATCATATGTGGTTATATAAATTACTAGATTATACATACACATCACTCACATATCATATTCTAGGGTATGGCACAAATGTTCATGTTCTTCATCACTTAGGATTATATAGATGGAATGGTAAGACATGCCATTCTCTTCTCACACATTGACCAGAGTTTCAAATTATACCTAGTTGTACCCAAGTTGTAACCAGGTTGGACTATATGGCCATCTATAGTGGTTGGTCCATTGCATCACCCAAACCCAGACTACATGAGTTTATACAAGATAGTGGACAGACATTGGTTTTGGGCCTTATAGCATTTCTCAGTTTAGAGTGGGGGCATGATATATTTTGCTCCTCACAGCATACATATTTTATACACACATTATAGATTACATGATTTTATGTGGGATAGAGGATAGACATTGGTTTTGGGCCTTCGAACATTCCTCATTTTCATCTAGATTAAGCATAAGCGGTAAACATTACCCTCCTTCTCCATGTTACATGGATTCCACTTTTAGATTCAGTATAGGGGGCATCCATTTTAAGGATTCCTTCTTTCTCTAGGCATTATTCAGATCTCCATCCACTTCCCTCACTAGAAAGTGAGTTGAACCCTTTGCAACACATATCTCCATACAAGTAAGTTCAGGTATGCATTTTTATTTCTTTCTTTTACTCTAGTAATTCATTTCATTACATCACTAGAATAAAAGGGGGAAGGGTGGGAAATATATACACCCTAAATTGGTCGAGCAAGCACACATATCATGTCTTTTCACAATCCTTTCATAGGAGACTCTGAATGGAGAATATGAGCCTTGTTCACATTAGCCATGTCTTTTGTTTTACTTATCTTGGTCTTGTTTCATGCTTGAGTCACATTTTTGTCCATAACCAATCATATATAGCCTTATAGACAGTCATTTTATCTTAGCTAGACCATATTTCCCATGTTTATTCCATCCCCCTAGGACCCCAGCCTATAGGATAGGAGCACTGGGGTTGGACTATAGTGTTAGAATCTAGGGTGTCCTATTTCCAGCACTCTAGTCTAATGGCATTGTGAGTCCCAATGGTTAGTTTATCTCACTTAATGAGTCTTAAACCTTTTTTAGCTTTATCCTTAAGTTTTGTTTATCTTTCTAATGTTGGTTAAATTCAAATAAAGTTCCCAAATTTAAAACAAATATTCTCCTATATAAAGGACTTCACAAGGCATTTTATATCTAGCACTTACTACTTTGGCATAGTACATAATTAAAAAATTTGTCAATAGTATAGCTCAACATTCTACATCACATATATATATTTTCATGCTTGATCAAGGAATGGCCTAGAAAAAAATCATTTTTGTATCTACCATGCACGTTGATTATGCACATTCCCTAAGGGATAACTACATTTTATCTTAGACCTTAGCTTGAGGGTTAATGTAGGTAGCGATCAGGACAGTAGAGGTTCTAGATCATGTGATCATACTTTCCTTAACCCAGTTTTTCCTCCTTTTGCTTTTGATGTATTTGTTGTTTCATGTGTGTAGATGAACCTAGGGTTTTTAAGATTAAAATATCTCTACAAGGAGCTTCATCGATATTCAAGATCTAAAATTTCATAGACATGCTCACACAAGGACAATGGACAAAACCCAAAAAACTTAGATCTATATGACTAATTTGGACAATAGCAATAGGACCTAGACTATAGCATTGGACCTTGAAGTGTCCTATTTTTGTCACTCTTGTCCTTTCACTGAATGAAAGATAGATCCAAATTCCTAACATCTTCCCAGTCCTATGTAGTACTTTTCAAGATTTGAAACAATCATCTCAGTCTACTTTTTCAGATAAGTTAGTTCTCTTTCCTATGTAATTAATTTGATCAAAATTTGTATTTTACCATATTAGATTAGATTTTTCCCCTTTTTCTAGACCCTTTATTGTTTAGGAACTAAACCTTAGTTTCCAAAAAATAATAAAATAGATCTCATGGGAGGGTTTTAATTAATACAAATAGGCTGACCCATACATGTCAAAATATTTGAAAATTTGATTGGTTATAAGGCTTAAACACTAGTGTCAAGTTTGGGACACTAGTGTTGATGTTAGTGTCTTAGTCTGGATGGTAGTGTCTCGAAGGATAAAATGTTGCTAAATCACTATAACTACCAAAGTAGGATATAAATTAGGTTTTATGTAGACTGTGGGTTACATGTGATCTAAGTAATCAAAATATCTAGATTGACTATAGGATAAGCATTAAGTCATGGGTTGAGCCATGTGTGATATTTTTCAAGTTTACAAGAATATTTTATCATTAATAATCAGATTTTAGTATCTACATGAACATAGGTGAATTGCTAAACTTATTAATAGTCCACACAAAATCTTGAACAATTCACTTGCCTACAACATGATTATCTTACAACATGTCAAGGCATGTGATATGTCTAAACCATTACCAAGATAATTTAATGCAAACATGTATTATGGTTATCATAAAGTTAGATGTCATTCAAAAAATATAATTTTCATTTTGAAACATAAAATCTAATATCTTATTGAACATAGGCATATACCAATTAAAATGTCATGTTATATGGTTAATATCTTGATATCCATATGATAGATCAACCTACTAATGAAGTTACCTCCATAAAACTTTCCAAAGAAAACATCACATGAAATTATCCATATACTATACCATAATTTATTAGCAAATTAATGAAAGGTAAATAAATAAATGGGTTAATAATAGGTAATGATGCACAATTCAACTGATGATATGGGGGTGCAATGGTAAAGCAACTTGATTGTTATATGTACCACCCAGGTTCAAATCTTAGAGGTATTGGTAAGCTGATTGTGGCCATTTCACTGGTATTGGCTGGTTGTGGCCATATTGGTGGTATACACCAGTTGTGGTAGTATTTTTGGTATTGTTGGTATTCATCAATTATGGTAGTATTGTTGGTATTCACCAGTTATGGTGGTAGTGTTGGTATTAGTTGATTGTGGTTGTATTATTGGTATTGGCTGATTGTGGTTTTTGATGTAACTGGTTGTTACTCAGGTCAAAAGCTTTGTACCTATTTAAAAAAATGATGCATAATTCAAATTTTTCACAAAAACATTTATTTTTATCTTTGTTTTAGTCAAGAAAAATTAGCTCTTGTATCTCAATCCCTTTCTAGATATGTTCTTATTAGAGTTTAAGCCTTAGGATATGTTCTTATTACCCATTCGAGTGGATCAAAAAAATCTAAACATCATTTTATATGGTACCTATTATGGGAGTATATAATGCTATACTTGTAATTCCATGGATACACCAAATGAAAAATAGTAATAAAAAAACCTGATTTCAAATGGAAGATAAAGAAGTATTTATCACTCATCTCAATAATAACAAGGGATTAATAGATGCATTTTCATATGTTAAAAGAGATGAAATTAGTAAATATGATAAGGCTAAGGCTTTCTCACCTAGTAATGCTTACTCGCTATAAGGTACTACAACTAATTCCATACCAATCAATCTACCTACATCTAATGGGCACATAAGATATGTATTTCAACCTTTTTTACCTAAAACCACCATTGCCACATCTTAAATGGGAAACCATTTTTTTCAACCCAATTTCTGGTTTCAATGCCTATATCTACACAACATATGGGTACACCTCTTTTGCTGACTTCTCAAATGTCCAACCTAAAAGACCAAGACGTGCAAGCTCTTGTCCAAACTATAAAACTTTTACAAACTAAGGTTATAAATATTGAACAAAATTCTATGAAATCTCCTTATCATATTAATTCACAATAGATGTTACATAATCCTCTTGCACTATAGATATCTTTTCACCCCTTTCCAACTGGTTTTATTGCACCCAAGTTCACATTTTATGATGGCAAGGGTGATCCTAAACAACTTCTTCAATCTTTTTATGCGGCATGCCTTGATTATGCCTCTAATGATAAAATTTTGACCAAATTATTTCCAAGGAGCTTAAAAGACTATTATTTAAGGTGGTTCTATGTTTTACCAACTCAATTAGTAAACACCTTCAAACCCCTTGTACATCATCTTTTTGCACACTTATCTATTAACATTACTGAAAATGTTTCCTATGCCCAAATTGAAGAAATCAAATAAGGAACCAATGAACCTATTAATGATTGTCTTGAGATACAAGATAATGCTAGATAAAATGACCAATATTTTTTCATATAAAGAGATTCAAGACATATTAAAGCAAATTTTACTTGCCCCATTACACGAGCCTATTATTTTTAAAAAAATCAAATCTTTTTATGGATTATGCCATATTATTCATGATCATGAAATGGAACTTATGTCATTGAATGAACTTAAATATGTGGAAAATACACCAACTACATCTACATCTAATTAAATTTTGACATCAAACCAACTTATAAGCTCAAACCTCTTGAGCCTAAAAAATAAACAACCACAATAGTTAATTTGGTGTCACAACAACTTAATCATCTTGTCTTTTTTTTAGATCAATGCTCAAGGTTGAGGGGTCCCCATCCCAATCACTCTTGACCAGAGCTCCAACTAGTTTGGGACATAATAAATGGCCCAAATCCCTAAGATAATACCAATGAATGGCCACAAATGGTTTGAGAATACCATCAATGACCACAACCAGCCCAAGAATACCAATGATCAGCCATAACCAGCTCAAGAATACCAATGATCAGCCATAACCAGCCCAAGAATACCAATGAACAACCACTACCAGCCCAAGAATACCTATGATAGGTCATAACCAACCCATGAATACTTAATGAATGACCATATCTAGCCTCTAATACCAAACTAAGATTTGAACCTAGGGGGTGCTTGAAACAACCAAGACACTTTACCAACTCACCCACATCTCATCGGTACATAATCATCTTGTCTTATTCAATGTAGTAAGGAGATAATTTACATGCTTACCCGAGTCTCATACTTCAATAATCCCATGGATTGTAGAGTGTCATCTTATATATCTTCCTCATCCTATAGAGGTTGATATGAGTAGACCTATACCCAAAGGGTATGATGCGCATTATGATTATCACCAACGCCCTAGGCATTCTATGAACATATGTTTCACCTTGAAGCATAAGATCTAGGACCTCATTGATGACCAAACTATTACATTTAATAATCTTCCAAAGAATCAGGTTCACAACTTGGTGACAACTACAAACAAAAAATATTTTAAAATCCTTTACAAGATCATTCAAAGAAGGATCCAAAAGTAAAAATGGCATATAATGTGTACCCTCCTCAATCTCATTATGAGAACCCATTGGATGGGATTATTTATACTTATACACGACATACACCTCCTATAGTTTAGAGACCCTATATTATTTTCAATGACAGTGAGATTAGGGATGATGACTCATATCTTCATTCCTTATTCATTTGATCATACCTTGATCACCAACCTATGCATAATGTTATGATTGATAATGGTGCCAGGAAAACCTTTTATACCATGACATTACTCATGCATTTTGGTTATACAAATCATGATTTACATCATTCAATCAGGTCAATTAGAGCATTTTATGGGACCTCACAATAGGTTCCTAGTGAGATTAGTTTACCTTTACAAGTGGTTCCTACCCATGTGATTAATACCTCCTTAGTTATACCTTCCATGAGTGTCACTGATATGTTATTGGGACAACCTTGAATACATACAGTACCTTTTATAGTGCATGGATTTTTTAAATACATTCATGTCAATTAGATAATTACAGTTTCTATAATTCCATATGGACATCTTATTGAGAAAGAGAAATTTATACCCAGATAATTAATTATAAACCTCCTAAGGTTAATATTTTATAAAAGGGTAAATAACATGCAATTCCATTTACAAGGTGGCCATTACTTGAGAGACCATTGCATCAGAGATCTGTAGTGGTTTCTATTGAATCTTCATCTAATGCATGCCATATTCAAATATCTAGAGCACCTAAACATGTTCTTATTACTACTATTCAAATAAACATAGAGCGTGATAGATTCTACAGTGACAAATTTTACACCCATACATGCTTCTTGGTAGTAACACCAATTTATTATACCAAGTTCCCAGTGGGGAGATACATATGCACATACATTGGATGAGATCATAGGATAGTTATTTCTTTTCACATATTCCAAAAATTCCTAAAAAAATAAAAACTTCAAAAATCCAAAAATTTGTTCTTCATTTACATATCATATTATCTCCTTGACATATATGTTATCATTTTCATATTGGTAGATGGCATATTAGTATTTCCTATATACACGTGTTTCATGCATTTTTTAAGCATGATTCAAGCATACACAGATACATGTTCTATGTAGTTTTAAATGTTGGGATTTCCCTCTACTCACTTCACTAGGTTATTGGGGGCATCCACCTCTTTGATCATGATACATACATATTATATCATTCTATGGTCACTTTACATTATCATGTTTGAGCTCATATATATACTTACACATGATTTTATATATGCTTATATATTTTGTAGTGTACTCAATATGCTATGTACTTGACATTTTTTGCTAACACACATATCCAGGGACTAGTATGCTATGTTTATACCGGTTGCTTATGATTTCACTTATGAACTTCCTTGAGTGTTTTGCATTTTTATTGTCTTACTTGTTTGATCATTTGAACATGCTCCATTGTTTGATACCCTTGTGCATTTGGTTTCCTCTTTGACACTTTAATATGTCTTTACTTTTTATATGTTGACATTTGGATATGTCATTCTTGCTTTTGTGGACATTTAACTAAGTCACATCCCTTCGATTGTGCAACATTTGAACATGCCCCTTGTTTGCAATCTCCTTAGACCTTTGTCTCTTGATTCAATTTTTGAGTGTTCTTATGTGTGTGATTTAATACTTATTGAGTTTGTACTACTACTATCTAGATGTTTTCATGATCTACATCATGCATCTTAGGACTTGGTGTGATCACATTCTTCATGCTTTAATGATATATCTACTTAGATATATTCCTTCTATATTATACATAGTAAATTTATAATTTTCATGGTTATCTTATCCTTTTAAGGTGAGGTAACTAACATTGTATACTTCCCTCACTTAAAAAGGGGTCCAAATTAGTGGAGGCATGCCACAAAGGCATGATTTTTACAAATTCAAATTTAGTGGGGGCATGTTTTGGAAACATGTTCACACTTATTCAATATGAATCATACATATATTATAGTGGGGGCATGTTTCATAAACATGTAATCCACATTACCACTTACACCAGTTCTCAAATTTAGATTACAGTAGGGGAAGGTTTTGGAAACATGTTCTCCACACTTACACCAGTTCTTAGATCATGATTGTAGTGGGGGCATGTTTTGGAAACATGTTCTCCACATTGGCACTTATATCAGTTTTAATATTTTTATATATAGTCGGGTCACATTTTGGAAACATGTTATCCACACTTACATAATTTTAAATTGGCCAAATTGCATGGTTATATGATTCAAATACACATTTGTGGTAGAAATCTATACATTTGTACCATTGATATACATGGTTTCAGAATGAGACATATCTAAGGTGCATATGTTATACAATGTGTGCCTAATATCACAAAATAAATTTAGTTTTAGATTTTAAACACTTTCAAGGACTAGCATCACCCATCAATTTGGAATTTTAAGGATTGTATTGAGCCAATCTATTATAGTAAATGGTTCACTTTTTGGTATAGTTAGGGTGATTAAATAACTCACACTTTTCGAGTTTATTGGTTGGACTAAATTTCATCACCCAACCCTAGTAGTTTTATAGTGTGAGTTGACTTGGTTCACTCACCCTCACCAGGTTATAAGTATGATTGGGTTGTACGATTGAGTTAAATCTCAACTGCTAGGTGGAAACTCATTTTTTCTCTAAGGTTCAGGGCATGTGCCTTCCAATATCTATCTTTATCTCTTTAGATATATGCACTTTCTAGATTTATATTTGTCGTAATCTTAGTTTCAGTGATTTATAATGATATATTTTTTAAATCAAATTTCTAAGAGGAAGCATGGTTGCATCGATACACATGTGTACTCCTAAACCTTGATTTCTTTCAATTTCAATTATTGTAATACTTTCAATTTTAGATTATATGCACTGATTATATATTATAGCATGCTCTTGGTTGAAGGCTAGTCACCAGAAAAACACTCAAGTTGGACTCAAGCAAAGATAAGGTGTGTTTTATATAGACCTAGGTATGCATTTCTTTTCTTTTAAACTAGAATTTCATTACTACAATAAAGAGGGGGGGAATGTAGACACTATTTATGAATCATATATCACCTCAATCTTGTACACTTGAAAAATAAATATCATGGATGTGTCTTCAGCTTTTAGACCTTTTTCTCTACCAAAAGGCTTGCATACCCTATCTTTATGTGTCTAATTACTTATCTTTTAGTCTGACCAATTTTATTCTGATGATCCAAACCTTATATCTTACCCAAAATTTTGTGAACTTGTATATCTTCCATATCTTCAAAATATAGACATGTGCTTATTTTATATCTATCCAAATACTTGTGTATAAGTCAAATGCATATGTTGATGCAAGTGTCATACCCTAACGCAAGTGTCTAGTGTCCTAAGTTCATCTAATTTTCAAATAAAACATATTCCTATGGTTGGCCTAATTTCTTGAATTTGAGATATTATCTAAAGGTATTGGTATAAATATAAGATCAATCCTCATTCATTCCTCACCTAGAAAAAATATGGAAATACCTAGCAACTCACAAAGAAACTTACCAAAATCATTCTATCAAGCATTAAAGTAAGGAAAGCTTCCCCATGTTCTCAATTTACCATATCAGTCATAGGGACAACACATATACAGGTCTAAATTACTAAAAGATCATTCCATGAACCACATTTTTAAAGTTACAAGTTAGGTCATTGTTGTACTTATCACACATTGCATGATTCAAACACAAGCCAACAAATAAGGGATAACTACATAAGTCTAAGGCCTTCTTTAGATTATTGGATATGTAGATAGCACTCATTAATAGAGGGGTCTTTGGGGAAGCTCAAAATTATGTGCCCACTAACCCATTTTTTCCATATCCAATATGAAGATGAAGAATTAGGGTTTTAATATTTGAAAAAGAGTGATAGCCCATGACCCATATCTGAATGCTCTAGAGTGAAAGTGACACCTAACACAAAATCATCTAGGTGGTTGCATCTAGTTTAAATAGTTATTCTATACTAGACACTTACAACTAAGTTAGACAGTAACATCGACATAACTATCTTAGGTTCATACAAGTGTCTATGGCTATAAAGGCACAATTTATAAAATTAGGTGACTATTCTAAAAGCTAAAGCTATTCCACTTTCTGATTGTTCCAGATTTAGATCTATATTAGAATCAGAATGAGCTAAGTATCTTGTTTTGATTATTATTATCATATCTAACATAGGGGTACTTTCCATTTTTAGCATATCTCAACATAATAAATGTTGTGTATGTTTATATGAGTTTCATAAATTTGGCCTGATCTAGAGATAGTCTACCATCCTTATGCCTTATGCTATCTCTACCCCTTTAAACCTAGATATCCCTGCATCTAGATTTTAGGTTTAAATGAATCCTTACATAATATGGATTCAATGAAAATTGAACCCAAAAGCACATATCAATATAGTAGAGACATTTATTATGAATTTGATGGTGATGACCTATTATATTCACCTCTTAGTTATTATCTTAGAAAGTTACATGCTTCAAGGCAAATATCCTATTATGATTATTTAATAATTTATTGTATCATCAGTTAATGTGATTAACATACTTTTTTCTTAAATGTTTTTCCATATTTTGTATCATGTTATTTATTAGTCATCATACATTTTACATAATAATTACAAAACCATCATATATTCTACAATTATGTACTAGTCCACATAATCCAAACATATAAATCCATACATGAAAAAAGATAGAAATAAAAATAAACCAAAATATATATATTAAGTGGTCCATTATTTACATCAAATATAACAAAAATGGGGTCCCATGGCCTTTACCTAACTCATACCACACATATAAGAGAATGATTGATACATTTGATACCTCTCTCAAAGTCTCTTTAGCTCTACCATGGGCTCAACATGTTTTCACTATAACACACAATATTATTACCAAATCATTTGAAATGTTGTACCATTTTTTATTGGGCGTACTACAACTACCAACTTGAGCACTCTCACTCCATCATGAGCTCATAGACGATAAACCTCAACCTCAAACTCCTCTATTCTCATAAATTCTTCTATATATTCCACTTTAGTTATAATCATGAGGTCGGATATATGTACATACCAATGAACCTATAAATTTTCTTTCTAAAGAAAACTAGGTATGTCCTCAAGAATGTCTTGTTCTAATATTTATATTGATGCATCAATCATATCAACCTAATATGTGGACACTTTTTAATAAAAAACATGTACAAGTGTTAATATCAAATCTATTAAAATCCAATATAAAGATAACATATGCAAAATACACACATAGTAACCTAGGTTATCCAAGCACTCAGTCACTCCACATGATGATAGTGGCAATGCATCTATTTTCATGGATCTTTTTACAACCTCACTTGATCCACCTAAAATGTGAATGAAAATTTTATCCTCATTCATGTCGTCACCTAGATCCTCCACTGTTGATGTGAATATTAGTGTTGGATGAGCCATAACCCACCATTATATACATTCCTCTATCATACCAACATCATATACACTAAATTTTATTGGAATGTATCTACCTCATATGCATTACTCTCTATCAACTATGTAGGCCTCGGTGGCAGTCTCTCTCATAGCCATGAGGGACATCTCCATGACCTTGTCTAAGAGAATATGGATGCGATCATATTCTATCAAATACTAAACTATTGTGTCAATTTTTCATCATGAAATATATCCACCACACCTACAATTTTATATTTATACCACTAGATAACTCAGATCCACTATAGCTACATATCATCCTTTGACAAACTAAGATGCTCCCAATAAGGTTTCCATGATATCAATCTCATGTAACTCAATAAATATCCTCATATATTGAGTATTGTATCCATCCTTGGGCCTCTTCATTGGTATTCAACCCACCTCACAACATAATAACTATTTATATCCCATTAAACCATGGGTAAACTGATGAGCCACATCATTGGAAAGTGTTTCTACTTCCACAACTATAATGATGTAATTGTCACTATGCAACCACCATGATCCTCATAAGTAAATATATATAGATAATTATAAAATTGGGTTAGCATACGAGACCCCAAATAATACATAATATGGTGTTTTTAAATATCTTATATGATGGATATTATACCATATGCACATGTCACACTACTAGTATTTGTGCATAAAAATGAAACTAGGAGTATAATAATATATTTGTGAAACCAAGTCACATCATCCAATAATATATCACTCAGTACAATACCATATCTAACCCTATATCCTCATCGATCACATCCTATAAACAAACTTTGAGAGACCTTTAGGATACCTTGAGTGGTATCCTCCATCACCACTCTCCTCCTCCTAACTAAGATTTGCACAATGTTATATACACCCACTACATTCACGGTAACCTATCCATATAAAAACCAAAATGTGAAAGTATTAGTTTTCTATTTATTTTCTAATGACATAAAAAAATATTACTACAATATTTTCATATTTTCACATCAATCATAACATCAAAATTAGGGAATTTGTTTCCATGAATTATTTATGTAGTCTAATGCAAATGTTTGTGTGATGCACTTTGCATCAACCATGACGACAAAAAATAACTTCTAATGTTAACTGGTTTGGAAAATCTTGATCATATATATCTTTGATGCAACATTCTTCACCAATTCATATATAAAGGAACTACATCAATGTTTGTGTCATATTTCATGTACTTTCAAGAGCGTCATGATATTTTTTGAAAATTTTGAATTTGGTGAGAGTTTTTTGAGTCAAGAAGTGCATCAAAATTTGTATGTTAGGATTTATTTTTAAACTTTTAAATATATTGGGAATTATCCTATGAGTCAAAAAGTTAACATGTTAATGGATGTGCATTATGACTAGCATCAGTGATGATGCATTTCATGCCAATTTTTTTTCAAATTATGGCATAATACATATTTAAAATCTCAATATTTTTGATGGATTAAATATTTATATTGTTAATTACCTATTTTTCATATTTGTATAGGATTTTTTTCTTGATTTATCTAATTAAAATGTTAATAATTACTAATAATTAGTACAATATTAACAATATTTTAAATGTTATAAATTACTAATAATTATGAAATATAATAGTTATGTTAAAGTTTAATATACCCATTGTCATCATTAACAATATCTATGGAGTTGACATCATTTTCATGATGAAAGAGTTGATGTAAAAACTTAATGTAAAAATTATTGATGTATTATCATTATTATTATCATCATCATTGTTGTCATCAACATCATTGTCATACTTGTTTGCTTCCCTATCATCGTCATTGCAAATCATTGCCTAAAAAATAAATGCAACATAAAATATTAAGATCAATGTCGAACTTATAAAAAATAAACATATTTTTATTTATTAAAATTAAAATTCTATTATGGCTAGGGTATAATGTAATTTTTCAATGTGAAAAAATAAATTACACATTGAGGTCCATAATGGGAGTTGTGTGTTCCGTTTAAAACAAAAAACTTAATTAATTTAGCATATAACATATTGTAATTAATTATACAATGTAAATTAAGTGAAACATAATATATTAATAATTTTAAAATTGAAGAAAAAATCATTTGAAAATCATTATATATATATGATTTGACTATAATTTCCAATTAATTTTTTACTTTTATGCCTTTAGTTACACCGATGTTCTTTATTGGAGTTTTCTAACCTTTATTGAATGCCACCTGAATGTGATCATCTAGTAGCTCGATTTAGGATAATATTTGTTGGATAAAATAATAAAATAAGACTTAAAACAAAGTAAAAATATTAAACAAAAAATATTTTAAGATCTGAATAAGAAATTATTGATATAAAAACTTACATAAGTCATCATGATATATTTGTGTACACCATTTTTCTTGATGAAATGTATATACTCCATGTTAACCCTTTAATGAAATATATTATATTAGTAAAATGTGAATAAAAAAATTATTTATAAATTTTTAATAATAAAATTATGAAAATTACACACTAAAATAATAATAATTAAAATTTTATAAAAAATAGATAGGATAAATAGGTAAGATTATGAAATTAGCTTGCAATCCTTACATACATTTTTCATTAGACAATGATTATCTAAGTTACTATGAAGCCTCATTTATATTTCTTTAAGGTATCCATAAATTTTTTGTTCCCTTTTCTTCCTAACATTCTCTCCATACTTGTTTATCAAAAATTTCCACCCATGCTTCATCTAATGCATGGTAGGAATATTTTTCCATTCTTCTCTTGGTTTATCCTTAATTTTCATGTAAGACAACTATATTTTCCTTTTAAAAGGCTTACCCATGTTTTTAAGTGTAATTTTCTCATTGATTTCATCCCCACAATATATTTTCATCATTTAAATGGTATGATTATTTTTCCATTTTTGAAAATCATGCCAATTTAGATGAGTCATTCTGATTGGCTAAATTCTTGATCACATTTTTCAGATAAGATAAAAATTATTGTCTAGCTTTATTTTTTTCAAACCTCACATTTTTCATTCAACCAAATTTATATGTTTTTGATCCTTATAGAAATTATATGTACTCTAAAGGAATTTCGATAAGTCATTTGGATTTAGTTTTTAACTAGGTAAAGCTATAACACATGATATTATAACTATCTTAACATTTTATATTATTTTAAATTTATAAAGGTTATTTTACAGTTTCCAAATAGTTTTGAGTTTTTTTTTAATAAAAAATGCATAAAAAGGATTCATCTTAAATAAAAACATAAATATAAATTCAAACTAAATATTATAAATGAAAAATCTAAATAAAAAAAACATATTTACTTTAATTATGGTTTTCACTCAAAATAGGAATAAATAAATTGCAATTAAGTATATCTAAGCATTTACATTAGAAACATAAAATTTAAACCTACTTAGATTTGATAAATATAAAACAAAAATCCCTAGTGCCACAATCATAAGCTAAAGCAATGCATTGAAATGACAAGGAAGTTAAGAAACACATGCACATTGATTATTCTGTAAGTTTGAGATTGTATTATGAATGTGTTTGACCAACTCTTGAATTTTTGGACATGCATTATATTATGATATGATCTTGTAGAATTATGGACCTATCATGTACACACTCAGCTATAGCAATCTCAATGTGATAATCCTATTTATGTGTCATTGATCATGTTTGTGTACCACTAGGTCAGCCTTTGTAGGGGTTTATAGTTTGGTTTTTTTGGTGTCCATGTATTTCAGTTTCATGATTATTATTATCTATTAACCTTGTATATGTGTAGGGTAGAATATTTTGTATCAATGAATCTTTCTTGAAGCTAGTTTACACACTCTAAAATAGTAATAATAATAATAATAATAATAATAATAATAATAAGTTCAGGAAAACCATCGAAGTAGCATTATAACTACGTATTTTGCATGGTTAAAATCATACCTCAATGTAGTTTTGTGGTGTGCAAATGGAATAGATCGATAAAGGGTTTCAACCTCTTCTTCCCTAGAAGTGATCAATGTAACTATTAAATACTAATTATCCTACTTTGGTACAAGGGAATATGTAGAGAGATTAATATGGATAAGTGACTCAAGTGTGAAGTATATTGAAGCATAACTTGAATGGAGAATATTGGATCTAGGCTAGACCCTTAGTGTGACACATTTTCTCTCTCTTGATTTTTAGATTATTTTAGACTACTTGATTCCCTCTTCTAGATTTGTTGGAAGGTCTTGTATTGATATGATAATTTTAGGATGTTCCATGCATATAAGCAGTATTTTGAAAATGTTGATGGAAAGGGGTAGGGAATAAATTAATGGATAATGGGTATAAGGGACCAAAATTATAAAAAGGAAAAATCCATAGGGGTATAGTCTTGTCTAGATCAGGAACTATGGGTTTATCCAAGAGATAAGTAGGGCTTAATTCTTGAGGAATGGATACAAAACAAGAGATAATTAATTCAAATGCACTAACATATACTTTATAACTAAGTATTGGGATGATTTTTATGCTTAGTGGACCAAATAAAGACTCATTTGGGGTTAGGGTCATCTTATAAATGGGTTAAAATGTACAAGTTTTCCAAATAAGTCAAGTTGGTAGTAAAACATAGGAACAAGGGTTTTACACCAAATTTGGATGTTTACATGATGCCCCCACTTTGACATGGGTATGTGAGTGAAATTCATGCTTGTTTGAAATTATACATATAAATATTTTTAAACACACACATTTACCTACTTAGTGAAGAATGAAGAGTTTGAGCTTACTCTTTCTATATTTCCATCCAGCCTTGATTAATTGATGTAGTTGAAACAAGTTCCAATTTATACAGATATTTAAATTAATCATGATATAAATGAAATTATTTAAAAATTATGAAATTTTAAAAATAAAAAAGAAAAAATAAAATTAGATCTTTAAATTTAAATCGAAAGGAAGTATATGAAGGAATACATGCTTTTTTTTATTGCCCAAAAATTCCACCACAAATACTCCATAATCATATTTTTTATAGGTGTTGAAAAAATAGCCTAACAATTTTTTATAGGAGATACCAAGGCCTAATACACACATTCTAGACTTTTAAAATATACTTGAAACACAAACAAGACACTTTTTAGGGAGTCACTAACACCCCATCTACTTCTTGATCTAGGAAGTAGATAATTTAGCTCACCTTTGACCATAATGGACACATTTTAATTTGAAAATTAATTTGTAATGCCCCCCTTTGAGGTGAGGGATGAATACCTCATTGTTACAATCACTCATCTCAAAAGAACACATTAAAAACATCATATGCAAGGAAAATAATTTAGTTGTCATGTCTTACTATCCAAAACATATGTAATTTTAAAAATATCCCTCATATGTTATAAAAGAATGTAGCTTGTTATTTTATACATGTATGAAAATATTGAATTTCAATTTTGAGTTGTATTTTTAAGTAGCACTCAGTCATGCTATAATATATCATGCAAATTTCAATTTTATAATGGAAGTAACTAGTATACCCATACAACAAGCATGTCCCAAAATAGGACTACATAAAATAATGAGAACATAATCAAGTAATATGCACCATAGATGTATGGTAACTATAGGCACCAAAAAATATCACACAATGTTAGTGACTACACCTAGGTTAGTAATTCAACTCACAACATGACCTAAAAAAAAATATGACAAGAGGATCTTTTAAGATAAGGACACACACATAAGCAAAAAATGCACATACAAGTAAGCATTCACACACACAATAAATGTAAAAATCATAATGTAAAATATCCATGTGATAAGAGATGTATAAGATGTTGTTTTATTGTATTCTAGTTTTAGTGGTCTAAAAATGATAAAATTTGAGACTTATTTAGATTGTATAATACATGTCTAAATTAAGCATATCTAAATGTAACTAGTAAAGTAAGATTGATTTATTTCACTTCACTATATATAAATAGTAAATGGGATAAGGTACTTAACTTGTTTTATTTTTGTTATAGTTTGTGACAATATATAGTCATAAAAAACACCTTGGAATGGATTGTTGGCTTCTTGGATTAGGAAATAAATTATCATAACTTGCGTAGATGGATCTAGTAATGCTTATATGCCTATGGTAATTAAAATTATCTACTTCATTATGAATCTATACTTGTGATAAATTTTGTATTATTCCATCACAAATCATTTCACCTGCATGTAAATAGGTATTATGTGTAATTTTAGAGGCTTAATTTTGTGTGTATTCAGATTCATCATCCTTTACCTTGAAACCCTATATCTAATGTTGATACTAAGACTAATTGTAAAATGGGGTTAGATAGGATGGGTTGAGATGACCTTAACCATCCCCATGGAGTGGCTGAGCATTGTTTACATTACTATACTCTAAACAAGTTTAAAATGCACATAGTTCTCCCACATAATTATGTATGTGCTAAAGAGTGATATATTCATATGTAATGTAATATGTGTGGCTTTTGATACTTGACAACCTATTATTTTGACTTTATAGTAGTATTCAGACTTAGCTTGATGGTTATTGATTTGAGGGTTTTTAGATTCAAATACTTAAAGGTAGTGCCTTAAGGATGTGAAAATGTATTCTCTAGTGTGATAGATGTTTTCTAGATAAGTTCTAGATTAATATAGGATTAGGTTTAATATGTTTATATAGTTGACTCTATAGGTAATTTCCCTCCAAATTGACATGCCAAACATGTTAGGTTGTGGAGTTAAAAGCTTCACCAGGTTGCGAATAGGAGGAGTTGTTAAATTGTCAAAGACACCGACATCGGTCAGGCCAACCGACATCGATCAGGGGAGAGATAGGAAGCTACCGACATCGGTCAAGATCGGCTGACGTCAGTCACCTCCAGGCAGACAGGGACTAACGTCAGTCGCCTGTGCAGTTTCAGAACTGTGAGTTGATGAACAGTTTGTTAACAAACTGGTTGTTTGCATGTTAAGAGGCTAATTATAGTCTTGAGTTGCGTGTCTAGCTATTGTAATTAAGAAAGTCTAATTATTCTATGCATGAGATATATATAATAAACTCATAGGCTGTATTGTAAAGGTGTGCTAGAAAGCCATTGTGCTTGAAGAGAGAGCAAGAGTAGCTCTTCCTAGTTCCAAAGGAGTGCTAAGTGTGTATGATCAGGGAGAGTTGCAGGTTGTGCAAGTTCTACTAGGAGATCCACCGGGGTACTGGTTGAAGAATCATGAGGACTTGGTGAGGCAAGGACAAGTGTTCTTCAGGGTGTAGATATATCTACATGGTAAGTAAGGTATGTTGATTT
Source organism: Torreya grandis (assembly GCA_037957365.1). Classification (NCBI taxonomy): domain Eukaryota; kingdom Viridiplantae; phylum Streptophyta; class Pinopsida; order Cupressales; family Taxaceae; genus Torreya; species Torreya grandis. The sequence continues at coordinate 3,332,841 of JARHVA010000649.1, forward strand.
GCAGGTGGCAGTAAGGAAAGGGAGATCTACTTGGAGTATAGTTGTGTACTTGGTGTACTGGCAGCGTTGTTACTAACTGGTGGAGGTGAACACCAAATCTGTATTGGAGTTGATTGTTATGACCGAAAGAGAGAGAGTGAGCTCTTGAAGGTGAATTACTGAACACTTGGTGTGAGAAGCCTGTAAGGTGGGAAGAGTGTGGCGTCTCTTCATTTGTAATTCTTTTCTGGAAGAGTATTAATACAATTGAGTATTATCTCTCATATCCTGTGTTGTTTCATATTTCTAGTTACTTATTCATTCTGGTTAAATTCTGTGTTTAGTTGCTAATACAAAGGTAATCTAGTGTGCCCTTAGTGGGCAGTAGGATCCTGACAGTTGGTATCAGAGCTTGTGGTTGGGTTGACTAACAGGTGGTTTAGATCTGGTTAGTATTTGTTGATTATAGGTTACTCACAGGGGTTTTTGAGTGAGTGGGAATATAGCAATGGCAGAAGAAAGTAAGCTACAAATGGAGAAATTGAATAGCATGAATGGTCAGATTGATGGAAAGAAAGAGCAGGTAAAGGAAGATTGTTGGTCGGTAGAAGATCAGCGTGTAGAAGTAGATGTTGCAGGTGTTGTTGCACAGGTTGCTCTGGATAAAGTAGAATCTTGGTCTATAGATTATGTTGCCTCTTTCCATGCAACCCAAAATAGAGCATCTTTTCAAGAGTATGTCCAGGGAGACTTTGGAGAGATTTATTTAGGGGTTGGTGAGCCTTGTCAAATTGTTGGCAAAGGGGAAGTGAAGCTGAAATTACAAACGAGTAACACACAGGTGTTGAAGAAGGTCATGCAGGTTTCAGTCTTGGGGATGAGTCTAATTTCTTCAGGAAAGTTGGGTGATGAGAGATGCATAGTAACTCTCACAGTGGATGCACTTGAATTAGACGGTGGTAAGAAAGTAGGTATCCTTTATCTATCTACTTATATTACTGATTCACCTTCTGTTGTAGAGATGTGGCTTTGTAGGCTTGGTTACATATGTAAGAAGGGAATGCATGTTCTTAAGCAGAAGATAGATATCTTTGACAAACTTAAGAACTGGAAAGCCTTGGTGTTCATGGAGGAGATGATGGACAGAGATCAGCTGAGGGGACTAAATTATTCTGAGCAGGGTTGTGTTAATTTGAACAGGGTTTTGATCCAAAAGGAGCTCGCAGGTAAAAAGTCATCACTCACAGGTGAACATAGGTACCAGTGTCGGTCAGGAGGAACTGATGTCGAACAGATAGGCACCGACATCGGTCATGTGTAGATTAGCAGAGTCAGTGGTGTTGGGCAAATGAAGATCGATGTCGGTCATACAGGAACCAACATCGATAACAGGGACATCAGCGTCGGTCATGGGGAATCGACGTCGGCAATAAGGGTTAGTCACAGGGAACTGATGTTGATCGAGTGCAGATTAGGAGATGGCCAAGATCGGTCACTAGAATGGATGTTGGGCAGACAGCAAGGTGTCAAGGAGTCTCAAATGCCCATATGGAGGACTGAAAGGGTAAGTGGGCCTCATATTCATTGTTCACCTTCTTACTAGTTGCTTACTGATGGTCAAGAACCAAGAAGACATGAAGAGGCAATGCAGGTAGAATCTAGTAAACAGTGGGAGCATGGCATGAATTCTTCAAAAGAGAACCAAGTGGGATATTTGGTATAGTTGTTAGCAGGGATGAAAGCACTAATAGATGAATGGATTCCCAGGTTAAAGAAGAGAGTGGATGGATATGTGAGATAGAAGGCCAGGTTATATGGTCTTGAGGAAGCTACAGGATAGTGGTACAGGTTTGACAGGTGGATGACAAAGCAGGCCTCTAGTCAATGTCAGTGTAACTATTGTGTTTGTCTTACTAGGGTGGATGATGGTCACAACATTATCCTGTTACTGTATGTGGATGGTATGCTTGGAGCAGGTTTGTACATATAAGGAGTTGTTGAGCTAAGGGTAAGGTTAGTTCAGAGGTATGTCATGAAGAATTTGGGAGCAGCAAAATTCTTTGGCATAAGAGACATGGAGATTTTGTCTCTAGTGGGCGCTGATGTGAAAAAGGTGTTGACAGGGTTCAATACGCAGGATGCAGAACCGGTAAGCACACCAAGGGCTGGATAGTTCAAGCTGAGCTTAGAATAGTGTTCAAAATCACATAAGGTCTGGTGTAGACCTAAGTTTTTCCAAGCAGTGGGAGTTGTCAAAGAGTTTGGAGACAATTTGGGGAAGGTAGATTCTCAGGTATCTGAGAGGGACTAGCAGCAGGTTAACATGTTATGCAGGGTCAAGGTCTTCACTACATGGAGTTGTAGGTTCGGATGTGGCAGGTTACTTAGATGACAGGGGATGCATCATAGGTTGTGTGGTGGTTGGTCTTTAGGATTGAGCTTGAAGAGGGATACAAGCCAGGAAATGAATTAGATGAAGGTATAGGTATAGGTACAGGTGCAGCTATTTATCTCCAAGTGGGAGATTGTTAGGTTGTGGAGTTAAAAGCTTCATCAGGATGCGAATAGGAGGAGTTGCTGAAGTGTCAAAGACACCAGCATCGGTCAGGCCAACTAACGTCGGTCAGGGGAGAGACAGGAAGCTGCCAACATCAGTCATGATCAACTGACGTCGGTCACCTCCAGGTAGACAGGGTCCGATGTCGGTCGCCTGTGCAGTTCCAAAACTGCAAGTTGATGAATAGTTTGTTAATGAACTGGTTGTTTGCATGTTAAGAGGCTAATTATAGTCTTGAGTTGCGTGTCTAATTATTGTAATTAAGAAAGTCTAATTATTTTATGCATGAGATCTATATAATAGACTCATAGGCTGTATTGTAAAGGTGTGCTAGAAAGCCATTGTGCTTGAAGAGAGAGCAAGAGTAGCTCCTCCTAGTTCCAAAGGAGTGTTAAGTGTGTATGATCAGGGAGAGTTATAGGTTGTGCAAGTTCTACTAGGAGATCCACCGGGGTACTGGTTGAAGAATCATGAGGACTTGGTGAGGCAAGGACAAGGGTTCTTTAGGGTGTAGAGATATCTACATGGTAAGTAAGGTCTGTTGATTTGCAGGTGGTAGTAAGGAAAGGGAGATCTACTTGGAGTACAGTTGTGTACTTGGTGTACTGGCAGCATTGTTACTAACTGGTGGAGGTGAACACCAAATCTGTATTGGAGTTGATTGTTGTGACCGAAAGAGAGAGAGTGAGCTCTTGAAGGTGAATTACTGAACACTTGGTGTGAGAAGCCTGTAAGGTGGGAAGAGTGTGGCGTCTCTTCATTTGTAATTCTTTTTTGGAAGAGTATTAATACAATTGAGTATTGTCTCTCATATCCTGTGTTGTTTCATATTTCTAGTTACTTATTCATTCTGGTTAAATTCCGTGTTTAGTTGCTAATACAAAGGTAATCTAGTGTGCCCTTAGTGGGCAGTAGAATCTTGACAAAACATGTAGGCTAGCCTAATGAAAGAGTTTGAATTTTGGAAAATAACCATTAAAAATATGTGAATTATTTTTAAAGAGGCAAATAACTCAGGCAATTAGATTTGTCTAATTACAGTCAAAGCCATCCAGCAAATTAGATACAAGGATATATGATCAAGTGACAATTTGCCTAAGATGATAAACTATTTAGGTAGATATTAGGGAAACCATGTATGTGTATGATATCAAATCAAGAATTCCATAAGTACATGAATATGTAATGACCCTCATGTTAAGTCATGCTCCCCTTATTGAATATGACTTATTCATCACATTTGACATGTTTGATAAATCCTTAGTGCTTGTGGCAAATTTAATTAAATCCCTTCCTTACATGAATCTTTTAATTTTACATTTGATTTTAAATGTGTTTAAAATAATTCAATAAACATAGATAAATACTAAATAATGAAGGATAAATAATTCAATTTATAAATTATAAGAATCTAAATATTGGAAAGGTGGGTGCATAGGCTTTCTAGAAAATTTATGGGTATTAGATAGTAGACGTTTGGCTAGGTGTGGTGGAATGTACAAGTGGATAGAGTGTTTAAGTTATTTTGTAACGTCATTTAAAAAGTGTGTAAGAAGCCCATGTGGGCATGTAAGAAATTAATCACACATTTAGATTGTGAAATATAATTGGGTTTATTTGTGCAAGTAAACCCACATGGGGCATGTAAGAGAATTAAATTCAAGTGTAATAATAAGTATGGGCTTGTAAAAAACATGAATTCTTTTGTAATAAAGAAGATCCTCATTTATGAGTTCTAGTGGAGATTTTGTTAGGGAGACTTTCCTATTTAATTACCAATTCTTAGCGTGAATGGTGGTTGGACTTCCCTTGTTGGAGTTTGGTTTGTGGAAGATTTTTTTAGGAAAGAGCTTGGATAAAGGATCTTAGAGTGTTTTTAAGAGGCCTTTGGAAAATTGAGATACGTTTTTTGTTTTTCCATTACTCGGTTGTTTTCCTTTCTCTCTGAATTTGGTTGGAATAATAACTCTTTTATCCCTTGTTGTTGGAAAGTTGTAGGAATATGTTGCTTCTAATAATGGAATTTTGATAGTGTTGTGTTAGGATAATGGTAAACATATTTTTTGCATAAAGATAACCTATAGTTATTTTACTTAATGGATCATAATATCTCTCTCCTTCAAATGCTAAAATGTAAAATTTTACTTAATTTAAATCTAACTGCTGAAACTTTATTAGTTAATAAATAGTTTTAATATGTTGTGCCAACATTATAGAAATATTGATTTAAAAACTAATGTATAAATGGTTATTTGTACTAAAATAAGTCACTTGATCTACTTATTAAAATTATCTTTTCAAATTATTTGATAGTAATTGATAAATATTGGGATAAACCCACTTATAACACAAGGGAATTGTGATTTATAATGTCCTAAATAATATACTAAATTATAGTGTGAGAATCTTGGGTTCGAGTGTTATTAAGTGCTCCTTCAAAAAAAAGTTTCCTCCCTAATGATTGTGGGTTAAATACCTTTGAAAATATATATTTCTTCTCCTTGAAATCTCTACATTGTTATTGTATAACATTTTTATTGTATAGTATTGGAGTTTATAATTTTTATTTATAAAAATATGTTATAAACATAGAAAAACATATAACAACACACACACAAAAATATATAAATATATTTGCAAGTTAATCCGAGATCAAATCCTACATATGTAAAAATGACATGATCCATGTCAAGCATATATATATATATATATATATATATATATATATATATATATATTGTATGCACATAGTAAAGGAGGATCAGGCTAGGGTTTGACCCTGCCTAATCTTTGACTATACACAATAAGGGGATGCAACAATGTACCTTAAAATTACTCAATGAATACTCAAAAATGCCATCCTATCCATGGTTTCTTGGGTTATGTGCTTAATTAAGTACACAATAGAATTTGATTTAGGGGTGGGACATGGATCCCCAACCCCCCTACACTTTATATGGGGCATGGGTCCATCTTATTTTTTCAGAGTTGCCATTATTAATGGGAGTCAACCCTACACATATGTAATAATACACACACACACACACATAATATTTTATACTGCTCATATAAACTAGGACATGGAATGCTCACCCATTTAACATACCTAAAAATAAAAAAGAATTGTGAATAAAAAAAATCAATACTAAGCCAAATAAGAAACAAGAAGAATAAATGAGAAGAAGTTGAGGAGTAGTTTACTATTACATTAGGGTTATAATCTAAGAGGGGATAATTTTACTTGATCAAATGGACATGATCTTTTTATCTACCTTTAGGAAATATTTCCCTTTTGATTGGAAGTTTGAAATTAATTATTATAACCGGTGTTCCTTCTAATTATTTAAGAGTTTAGATACCTTCTTATGGTCGTAGTTTAGACCAAAATTCCCCAACATTATTTTAAATTAACATTTAAGCCTTTGGGGAAAAATGAAATTTATTTGCTCACTTTTGTTATACACATAGACTAGGATAATTTTACTATATGATGTTTTTGGTTTACGTGGTTATGTTCTAAAATGGGTCCCTTTGCCTTATGATTATTACAAAGTAAGCGATGGAAAATAATATGTTTTATGTTAATTCTACTCATGTAAATTATCCTTGATGACCTAACCATGTGTGGTTTAAAACTAAAAATATTTTAATTTAATGAAATTGATTCATGAAAGCTATAATTAATCTATGTATTAAAAAATTACTTTTGAAGAAAAAACTCAGAAGATGATCTTAGACTCAATCAAAAACCATGTGGAAATTTGGCCTTTATTTGGAAATGATACTAATCCTAATTTATTGACTATACAAACTAAAATAAATTTATGTATTTAATCAAGGCTTCAAATTTAAATTAATCATTTTTAATATAAACCCTAGTTTATTGAAAAATGAGTTTCACATCAACAATTAATCTAATAAAAAAAAGCTTCAAACCTATCAAAAATCAAACAATTAGAGCTTTTATTGTTTTATCACTCTTTCCCTGGCCTCAAAAATTAGATAGTTATTCAATTAATTTGTATATTAGTAATACAATTAAATAAAATAAGTGTTATTTAAGCCAATGAAAGTAATCCAAAATTTGAATAAAATAAATTCTCAATGTTGAAATTTACTATATCTAGAATTTAAACAAATTTTTAAATGGCTTAGAATTACCAAGTTCTATATTCAAATAATTCTATTAGGTTTTCACAACTAAAATTGGTTGGGTTTTAAAATTATTTTCACAAATAGTTTGCTAGTGCCTTTTCTAGCTCGTAAATTCATTTCAAACTACTGTGTTTTTATAGCATAATTCCATAGGAAAATTCTCTAATGTTACAATCATATTTTATGTAACTTATAAAATATGATTAAACTATCATCCTAATTTATTGCTTACTCTGTGAATTAAATAAATGGTGTTTTTGTATGATTTTTAATAACCTAGGAATGGTGTGAAAAATGTTGATTGAAATTTTTGTTACTTTGGTGAATTGTTTAATGCATATTTTCTTAAAAAAAATTGGTTACTAATTAATATGTGTTCTTGGTGGCCTAGGAAATACAAATGAATTATTAGTTTGAATTAGTGGTCATAAACGTATTTTAAATTGATAGTGTTTTAGTTACTCTTTATAGGCCTAAGAAAGATAGTTGTTAGTTATAGAGTTTGAGTGTATTCTCATAATTAGACATGTATTATCTTGTTTAGGTTTGGCAAGTCTAATCAAGCCATAAATACATGTGTAAGGGTGTCAATTATAAACCTTGGCGAGGACTAGCTATCTATGACCCTTAATAATATAATTAAGTGGTGAATTTCATTGTTATAATGTTGATTAAATATTGGAAACATGGTAATAACTAATAAATTTTTGTCATTGATTAAAACTCACTTGAAGATAGAATAACTCCTCATTTATGTGAGTAAAAAGTTTTGAAAACTCTGTAATTGTTTGATGAAAAAGAAAATAGAGTATTCTTACATATTTGTAGTACTCTAGATTATACTTTTGTGGGATGATAAGTTTTTTTATAGCTCAATGAACTTAGAATGTTAGAGTCCCTTGTGTCTTTATTTCACTAACACCAAAATGTGAGAATAAATGTAGAGATCTAATGAAAATAAATGGATAGTGTTCTAGTTTTCAATTTAGAACTTATAGAATGTTTTTAGAATCACAATATTTTTTATCCCCTGCTTTAGCTTAGTTAGTCAACCCTTTTTAAGATGATGTATCGTAGAGGATATTGATCACTATATCATGTGTAGAACTAAATTTGAACCTGATTTCAAGGAGAAAATATGTAAGCTACCTAGTTGAGGGGGCATCAAGTTTTAGGTCTTAGGCTAGGTTAGGGTTGTCATATTATTAACCCTCAAGTTTGGATTAGACTATTTTATGGGGATCTTTAGCTTAAGAAATAAGTAAACACATATATTTTTAATCTAAGTCCTATGTGTTTTTGATGTTATTACTATGAATATAATGAGATGATGATTGCTAGTTTATGTGTTGATTGTAGTAGAGTAACAACCTTCCTATATGTGTGATTTCTTGAAATGATGTTTAGAAAAGGATTATAATTAAGACATTCTTTTATAGTTAACATGGTGTGGTAAAATTACTCATGATTTACTTATGTGATGAATTCTACTATAAAAATACTTCCTTATGATAATTACAATTTTTTTACACATAATTGAAGTAATTAAAAGAAGATATAGTTAAAAGAGACATTTTCCTTTGGTGTCTCATTTCCATCTATTATTGTTTTTATGTTGTTATACATGAAAATAATAATAAGTTATTGCTAAAATAAGTCCTCCTAATGGATTTTTGGATTAGGGTTGGACATTAGGACAAGTGTCCAAAGTCCTCCTAAGGTATTGTTAGATTAGGGTTGGGAATTAGGGCTAACATCCAAAGTCCTCCTAAAGGATTGAGTGCTTAGGGTCTGGGCACCAAGACTAATATTAAAATTTATATTAATAAGCTCTCTAATATGGTTTGGAAAATGGGACTATGTCCAAATTTCTCCTAATGGATTTTGAAATAAGGTTTGGCCAAAGGCAATATAATATCCCAAGTTATCTTATTGTAACTAATTGAAGGGTTTGGAAATGATGATAAAGTAAATTCTCAATCCTCCTTCTATGATCAGTGACTTCATATGATTAATTGCATTGAATACATTTTCATAATTCTGTAAGACTGATTAATACTTTAGTATATTATCATACTTCCCATGTGGCATATATGTGTTGGGTAATAACAATAAATAGATTAATTAAGCTGTATCTATGTAGTTTTCTTCATGCTAAATTTTGGGCATGAAATAATGGTTAGGAGAGAGTGTGAGAAAGATTAAATTATGTATACATAATTCATGTATGCTAAGGATTGATAAAACTATGATTTCCAAGTGTTTAATACCAAATTTATATGTCTAAATTTTCCCCCATTTTATTATATTATTGAAAGTGCTAGAGTAATAGAATAGAGTGAGAAAATTGAAACTTGAGTGTCACTGCAGTGGGTGTATTCATGTACATCTTGAGTATGAGATTTTTCCATGCAAAAACCTATAGTGAAACATGTATAAATCAGTGTCCACTTATGATAAAAATTTTGAAGTAAAAATTGAACATATTTTAAATTGGAAAAGCAATCAACAAAAACACCTATAGGTATGTGAACCTAACTACCCTCTAGATTATTTAGAGAATGAGGTGATTATGCCCTAAGAACATTACAATGTTAAAACCAAGGGTTGGTAAAAATATGCACCAATAAACATTGGATATGGATAAGTGCTTATAAGTTATGTCATGTAAAACATCAATATCGCTACTCATATTTTTTGAGAATGAAATCCAAAACAAGTTTTAATAAATCTAAGTAAAATATGAATATGCATAAGTACACTTGAGTAAGTCTTATTAAATTTTAATCATTCACTACAAATGTATTTAAGATTAAATTTGAATATGCCTAAGTACACCTAAGAATGAGTAATTATGATGACATAATATGTCACTCAATTTGAGTAAACCTAAGTAAATTCGAATAATCATTAGTAAATATGAGTAAATTTTAGTAAAAATGACATAATTTATCCCTCATTATGATAATTATGCATTATATTTGATTTAACATGTGCCTTAATATTATAATGCATGTCAATCATCACTGATAATTCTATATAATGTCTCATTTATGCCCCCAATCTATGTCAAAACCTATCCCAATCTGTATCAATCTATCCAAAATCTGAAATAATAAATTCCCAAAATATGAATTTTATTTTCCAAAATCTAGATTTTTTTTTGTGAAGGAATGGGTCTCTAATAAAATCTCACTATGTATACCCCCATTTTGAAGTGAGGGATGTAGCATGAGAATTTATCACCTCAAAATAAGAGAGTTATACACATCATGTTATAGAGAAAGATGTAAGCATGTAAAGCATGTGCTAACATTATTATATTATGTCATCATAGAAAGCTTAGGTCACCAGTGTATATATGAAATATGTATCATAAGTCATACATGTGTCATGTCCAGTAGATATAGTAATGATGCATGTAATAATAATCACCATAGTAATGATCTTAGAAACACTTAGTAAAAACCACACAAGACATGTATTATATGTATCATGGAATCATATAAAAGTAAAATAATGCATGATATGCATCATCATAAGCTATGTATAAAATATTAGATGTATCCACACATATTCATGTGCATTGTCATGGCTATGACACGCACAAGCTATCATAAAAACACACATGATAACATGTAGTGTCACATAGAGTAAGAGTCAAACATAAAAGAAGTCACATAATGAACACCCAATGTGATGTGGAGTTAGAGCTATGTTATGCAATACACAATCAAGGATCAAACCATGTAACATGCAATAGAATCAATCATGCATAGAAAAGGCAAGGATAATATACGCACTTAATGTATTCTATTATCACACATATAAAAATATAGTATCTATATAATATGGCATTATAAATAGTATATGTAAGAGAAATTAATGTATAATCAATGTGATTAGTTTGATATGATAAATGGAAACATGCCCCCAATATAGGAAGGGTATCCTTTGGGCATAGGAATGTCTTGAATTTGAATGTGTGTGTTATATATAACATGTATGTCATGAATATCACTCAATTATATCATAAAACACGTGCATAAATAAACTAGATATATAATCTACCATGTAAATGATAAATCATAAATGAATCATGTAAACCAAAAACACACGTCATGCATAGGTCATGTTTTTTTTTTAAATAATTTGATTCTTTACATTTTGAGTTTGAATTGTGTGAATCTAACCAATGATCTCATAAATGAGATCATAACATGTAGGTCATGTGCCAATATTTATAAGTGTTACTTGTCATGGGAAAGTAGTAACACATGTATCTATATCAAAGTCTAAAAATTGATCTTGGGTTGTGACATATCCATCATGATCATCATAGATTATATGATCCTATGTATGTTATGTAACTATAGGGACATTAGTAACTTTGGGTATCCACTATATATTATGATAGTGAGCCTATATTCTATTTGAAACACATAGAGTAACTTGTATAACTAGCTTAGGATGTCATGGATCGATACAACTGTCTGTGATGGTTGAGTGATGAATTTTTTGTGCTAATATCCTATGTGGAAGACATGAAAAAAACCCTTGTACTTACACAAAAAACATAATAGTGATGAAATTAAAAATGGGGAATGGATTAGGGAATAAAGAGCTATCCTTAGAAAAGCCCATGTAATCTGAGTGTTACCGATGTATTTTTCCCTCTTAGGGGGAGTGTGTGATCCGTGCTCATGAAATTGTATGGATATAACTATAAGATTGATTAAAATGCTTTATAATGTATGCCATTAACCTATAATAAAATATATTCAAAATTTCCCTATGATTTGTAGAATGCATCAAAATTGAAATTAGAAGAAATAGTTCTTTTTTACTCAGTGTGTAGCAGAATTTCCAAGTGAATGTTATATTGATCAAGTGTTTTATTGAGTGACCTTAAAATGTGGATATACAGGGGAGTATTTGGAATATTTTTTCAAACCAAATTTGAAAAATTTATGTTAGAGTTTTTAAATTTATCAATTTTAAAAATTAACTATTGGAGTGCAAGGGAAAAGGTTGTGTTAGTGGATAAGGTTGTAATGTGGCCTTGTCTAACCTAGTGTGATCTATCCTAAAAATACAAATAATTATGGAAAATGTTTGGTGAAAATTTTTGGGTTTAATATGGATGAATGGGCTTGATGTATCGATGCTTTTATGATATTTTCAAATTTTGAAAGATAATAGAGGCTCTCTTATAAGTTACGAGTTAGTGAAACGATGAACTTACCAAGTAAGGTAAAGATGTCAAGATTAAACATTTCCAAGAACTTAATGATTAAATTTAGGTGTCTAAATTATTCCCAACTTTATTTTAGTGATGCAAAAAATTAAAATTACTAGAGTAAAGTAGATGTGAACTTGAGTGTGTATACACACTTTGTCTTTGAATATGAATCATGATTGTGTGTGATGCCTTAATGCAAAACCTAAAATAATACCACTAAAATTAATTATTGTCCATATTTAAAAATTAAAAATATGAAACTTGCAACTTGAAATATTTGAAAAGAGAGAAAAGAAAGTATGATTTAACCCTAAAATCTAGATTAGGTAAATCTAGGGTTAAAGGGGTAGAGATAGCCTAGGGCACAAAGATGGCAGACTATCTTTATTGCAAGTTAGTTAATTGTAAAACTCAGATAAATTATTACCTTATATATGTGAACATAAATTTTTCTAATTCCTAAGGGTTTTAGTCAACTAGGGTTTTAGATTACTTTACTTTTTCATTTCTTGCTTATATTATTTTGCATGCAACCTAGGTATAGCCCTCAATTGGGAGGGTGTTCCTATTGAACACATTGATCTTCCTCTCCTAACACCGAATATGTCTCAAACTAATGAAGGACTTAATCCTATGGTCCATGGTGATATAAATGTTGAGCATGAAAAACATACTGATGAGGTTACCATAGAAGAAGATTATGATAATGAAAATTGTGAGTCTAATGAAATTGATGAACATGAGCAAATAGATAATGAGTAAGTGTAATAAATTACATTATTTCATGAGTGTTTCATCAAAACCCTACAACTATGATAAATATTAAAATAATAATGAAAACAAGATACTTATTTTGTTCTAATGTTAATAAATATTTGGACATGGAATAGGTAGGAGGTCGATTAGAACTAGATTTTGGATGAGTCGCCTAATTTATAAATTTTACCTTTGTAGCCTCAAACACTTGTGTTGACTTGGGATGGTTGTGTCAATTTTACTATATAAATTATATGTAGGTGTCTAATACATAATACCAAATGAAATTGGATTCAACCACTTAGATTCTTCTAGGTTCTTTGTTGCCTTCACTCTATTGCATTTAAATCTGGAGTATGGACCATCACTCCTTGTCAAATGAGAAAACCATAGTTCTTCATCTTTATAATGGTTGTCAAAAAAATGCGTTAGTGTTTACATAGTGTCAAGCTTCCCCAAAGACCCCTCTATCAATGAATACTATCTACATAGCCAATAATCTGAAGAGGGACTCAAACATATGTAGTTCTATCCCATGTGTTGGCTTGTGTGCAAATCATGAAATGTGTGATAATCAAGTACAATAGTGACCTAGCTTATAACTTTGAAAATGTGGCCTATGGAATGATCCTTCAGTAATTTAAACCTATATATGTGTTATCTCTATATTTGATATAGAAATAGGAGAAAATAGGAAAATTTTGATTAATTGAGTGCATGATTGAATACTTTTGATAGGTTTCCTTGTGAGTAGGTAAGAAGTTTCTAGGTTTGTACTAGGTGAGAAATGAATGAGGGTTGATCTTGTATTTATACCAATCCTTTTGGATAATATTTTACATTAAATCACTTAGTCCAACCATAATAATACATTTCATTTAAAAATTAAATGAATTTATGGCACTAGATACTTATGTTAGAATACGACACTTGGGTCAACCTAGGCATCTGACTAGGATGCAAGTGTTTAGGTAGTTGGAAAATAGGTGCAAGTCTAGAGCTTACCTAGACAAAAGATATGTAGGTTTATAGGATTATGGGTAAGATATAAGATCTAAATCATTATAATAACATTAGTCAGACTAAGAGATAAGTAATTAGGCATAGAGAGATAATCTATGTGAGCCTTTTGGTATTAGGAAAGGTCTAGAAGCTAAAGGTACCTCCATGATATATATTTTCCAAGTGTCAAAGACTAAGGTGCTATATAATTTAGAAATAGTATCTACAATTATACACCTAAAAGAGTATGTAATTTAATTTATATGTAACTGATTTGATTTTGAAATTTAGGTGCACTTTGCATAGCATATGCATCTTAGATATGTCTCATACTAAAATGGTGTATGATAATGGTACCAATATATATAATTATACCATAAATGTGTATATGAATAATATTAATATGAATTTGGCTAATTTGAAACCATGTAAGTGTGTAGAAGATGTTTCCAAAACATGCCCCCACTATATTCTAAAACTAAAAAAATGGTGTGTGGAGAACATGTTTCTAAAAAATTCCCCCGCTACAATCTGTATCTGAGAACTAGTGTAAGTTCCAATGTAGAGGATGTGTTTCTAAAACATGCCCTCATTATAATCTAGGTATGTTGCATATCGAATAAGTGTAAGAACATGTTTCCAAAACATGCCCCCACTATAATTTGAATATGTGAAGAAAATGTGTAATTCATGCCTTTATGGCATGCCCTCACTGACATTCCCTCCTTTTGAGGTGAGGGAAATTATAAAATAATATTTACTTTACTTGAAAAGGATAATATAACAATGTAAATAGTGAATGTATCATGTAGAATATAGAGGGAACATGGCTAGGTATATATATTATTGAAGCATGAATAATGTGATCACACAAAGTCCTAAGATGAATGATATATATCATGGAAACATCTAGATATCAATAATAAAATCTCAATAAGAAATAAAGCACACACATAAGAGCACTTAAAATAAAATAAAATAAACAATGGTCTAAGGAGATTTTAATCAAGGGTCATGTACAAATGCCACATAATCGGATGGGCATGACTTAGTCAAATGTCCACAAAGCAAGAAATGACATTTAAAATGTCAACATACAATAATGACATACTCAAATGTCAAAGAGTAAAACAAAGGCATGGGAACCACAAATAATGGTGCATATTCAAATTTTTTTATAAACAAGACAATAGCAAGGCAAGACACTCAAGGAAGTGCATGAATGAAAGCATAAGCAACCAACATAAATTTAACATACTAGTCCATGGATCATATGTGTTAGAAAAAATGTTAAGTATATAACATATCAAGTAAAATTCAAAAGATATAATCATGGAAAAAGGCATGTGTAAGCACATAAGCTCAAACACGATAATGTAAAGTGATAATAGAATGATATAACCTAGATGTATCATGATCAAAGAAGTGGATTCCCCCAACATTCACATGACATGAGTATATAAAAGGCATAACTTCCAAAAATGCATATTTCATGTAAATGTGTATGCCTGTATCACACTTAAAATATGTGTTAAATGCATGTGTATATAGGAGTAAATGATATCCCATCTACTAACATGAAACCAACAATATATATGCCAAGGAGCTAATAGGACATGTAAATGTTGAACGTACTTTTTTTTTTGGTTTTTTGGGTATTTTTGGAATATTTGAAATATCTCAACCAATATATTTACGTAATTACATAATATTTATTGGGTTTTTAAGAGGTTTTCCTTCAAGTGTAGCTAGGTAGTATACACTTTTTTCCATTTTCTATAATTGTAAATGGTCCCAGCGAATTTGGTTTGAACTTTCCTTTCTTGTATTTTTTTACATTGGTGTTTTTTTTTTAGTACAAGGTCACCTAAATTAAATTCATGTGGCTAAACCTTTTTGTCGTATATGCACTTAATGTGTTCTTGATAAATATGTAAGTGTTCAATAGCCATTTTGCATTTTTCACTTAAATGTTTTAATTGATGCAATATTTTTTCATGGTATTCATTATCTTTTATAATATCTTAAAGAGAGACATGTAGGGAAGGTATCTCAATTTCACCTAGTAGCACTACCTCTATACCATAACCAAAGATTAAGGTGTAGCCTGAGTAGGTTTATCAACACTAGTACAGTATGCCCATAGAGCACACACCATTTAATCATTCTGTTGATGGCGTAAAATTGCACTAGATCTTAACCAATCAATAATGGGAAGTTTCAAGTTGTGGGACAATGTAGCTTGAAACAACCTCCAGATTTTAGAGAAGTTGGTCTCTTCTTTTGTATTGGGTGTTGGGGAAAAGGTATAGGAGACTTAAACAGAAACGTAAAATGCAGGAACTGAAACCTAACTATGGCGATGTGCCTGATTGTAATCCTAATCCTAACCTGAGCATAGTGAGACTATTATAGGATTCAATTACATTTAAGAGTAGACAAGTGCATGGTCAATGTAAAAGGTTGAAATAATAGAAACATAGGCTCACAACAAGGAGTTCTTTCACTGAGACACAGAGAATGTCAACCAAGGCATAGTGTTATATCTTCTTAATAGAATTTTCTAATCACATAAGAGGCGTAAAAGTCATGTACAGTTATGTAAACCTTCCAATTCAATAAAATGAGACAAAAGCAAATGACATTCTTAATCACAACTACAGAAAATCTATAACATAAACTACTTTGCTAATGACACAGACAACACCAACCAAGGCATGGAGCTCTAATTTCCTTAATTCATTCAGCCACATAAAGGGCACAGAAACATGCACGGTTATATCAACTTTACAATTCAAGAAAATTGAGACAAGAGCAAATGATGTTACTGGTCAAGAACTTTAGCAAGTCTAATACTATAGAAATTTCCCCCCCTTTTTGGATTTTACAATCCTTCTTATATATCCTTGGATGTTTCCTTTGATCACTTTTTTTCCCAATCAATTCCACTCCATCCTTCACTCGCAGGGGACAAAACAGACGGTGCATTCAATGCCTTGGATGCATCTTGGTCTTATCAAGAACTGTCCTAACTGCGACATGGTGATCCCTGTCTAGTTCCTCTCTTTGCGCCTAAAATTCTTCGTTCCATCACCTGTTTGGCTGCTCAACTGTCTACTATGCCTCTACTTATAGGGTACAAATAGATGACATCTTTAATACTTGCAAGCCCCAAAAGTCTACATGGTGCACTGTTCTATCTACCAGGAATAACTCTCACCGAATTTCCCTCATTTTTGTTGTAACAGGTAGACGGGCACTCTGTTTTGTTGAAACACAAGAGGACACTTAGTCAATTTATGAAATTTCTCTCCTTTTGTCTAGAAGACACTGGAGGATGACACTTGGCCGCTTCTGCTTTCTCGATACTTTGCAATTTTATCCAAACAAAACTCACTACGTTCCTTGCTTAGGCAACCTTTAAGAAAGGATGGATGCACGTGGCAGTCTTCACTTGTTGACACTCGGTGCTTCTTTAGTCCTTTGAAATATCATCTGGGACCCACCAAAATCTTTATTTGGCAATTAAGCTCAAGATGGTTTCTCAGAGGTTGACACGAGGCGACCTCCGCTGCTCTTGGGAAGATACGTGGAATCTTTTGCTTCTCCTCTTGGGGTATGTAGCACCTTCTGCTTTCTCTGGGGTTGGAGTAGAGAGGGACCCGAAAGGTGACACTTGGTAGCCTCCACTGCACTTCAGTACTTAAGCAAAAATGAAATGATGCCTTTATGCATTGAATGAAATTGTTGGGCCAAAGACTCCCAGATGACGACACGTGGTGGCTTCTATTGCTTCTTCAAAAAGGTAGTTCAGGGCCTCCGCAATTGCCACCTGGTGCTTTCCACTCTCTCTGCTGCTTGGTCCATTGAAAGTCTTTGTCAAAAAGAAAATGTGGGTGCCCTTATGAGATGCGAATGTTGGCACGTGGTGCATTCTGCTTAACTGCTACTGGATACATGGCACGATCCGTGGTTTTCTGGAAAGCTACAACAAAGGCCTCAAAAGATGCCAGCTAATCAGCTCAGTTTCTTGAAAGGTGACATTTGGCAGCTTCCACTTGAATTCAACTCTTAAGCCAAAAATGAAATGAAATGAACAAAAGGGGAAGAGGACCCGTGCTCAGAGGGTGACACTTGACAATGTTTGTTGTGCTTCGACACTTAGGCAAAATGAACTGGCCTTTTCCTTCAAAATTCTACTGCGACGTCCAAGATGCGCAGGAACCAAAATTGCAATGCTCGAATTAAAATAAATTAACTACGACATAGAGTAAGAAATTACTCTACACGTTCCAATCTTTGTTATATCATTCAACTATTTTCTTAAGTATTTTAATAAGAGTTTTATTCATTACTTATACATATCCATTACCCTATGGATAATAAGGTGTAGAAAAGGTATGTTTGATTTTGTATTTACTACAAAAGTGTTTGATGTCTTGTTTTTAAATGATGATCCATTATCAAAAATAATAATTGAAGGTATGCCAAAATAAGAAATAATATTGATCATTAAAAACCTGTATATTTCATCCCTTGTAGTAAATTTAAGTTGGAATTTCTCCACCCATTTTGTAAAATATTTTATAACTATAATTATTAACTTGTGTCCACCAAAGGACACTATACTTATCTTTCCAATCAAAACCAATCCCTATAAGGAGAAAGGCCATGGTGAGACAATCAATTGTAACTTGTGAGATGGTGCATGGTTCAAATTGTTGTATTTATATAATTTTAAACATAATCTAATGTGTTTAATACATTCTTGTTCCATGGTAGGCAAATAATATCCTTGATGTAAGAGTTGTTGGGACATGGCCTTGCCACTAAAATGTCCACCACACTCACTATCATGCATTTATAATAATCTAGTACATGAGTAATTTGTGCATAAACATCAAAGGAGGTGTCCATCAAGACCCCTTTTAAATAAATCATTCCCAATAATAACTAAATGGAGCGCTTCATGTCATAATTTACGTTAATCATTCCATGTAAATTAGTCTAGTATATAAGCTTGGTAAACTAAATTATAAATATCATTATTCCTAATATAGATATGATCCATATCTCTCCTCATACATCTTCCTACTCTGAATTTCCTTTAATCTCTTTAATTTTATCTTTAATTTTATTTCTTGTCACATGTACTTTGCTTATATCTTGCTACCCTTGATCAATCCTTTACCTTTTCTAGGCTCTTGAGCCTCTTTACTTGTATATATATCTTCTCTCTCTTGAATAATTATCTTCCTTCATCTTTCTCTATACTCTTTGCTTCTTAACACCAACTTCATCATATCATACACCAATTCCAAAAATTCTCTTTCCATTCCTTCTTCAAACTAGTTCATTATCATATAGATATATAAGCTTAAAAACTTCATGCATGGTTATAATGTTATTTATCCACACTAGGGATTATAATTCCATCCTCCTCTAATGTATTTTAACTCCCTTACCATCCAAATAAATAACTCAATCCCCAAGATTGAACTATCAACCAACCACTCTTTCCTTCTTTAAAGCCTAGTTCCTTGTAGCCTTGTTTTAACATAAGTCTAGCAAGTGTGAACAATATATAAATATTCTATTCAAAATAAAGAGAATTTTAGATACCATTTACACCTTATATCTTCACGCAAAGTTTTATGTTTTAAACCTTAATTTAAGTCCTTCTTTGATACCCTTTTTGGCAATGAGGTCTCTTTAGGCCTAGTTCAATCCCACGATCCTGGTGACTATATTGTACAACACTTTACCAACTTAAAACATCTTGAATCATCTATATCATTTAAAAATACATTATATTCCAAATTTTTATTAATTTTTTTTTGTGGAAACTCAAGTTATGTTAGTTGCAAGATTCAAACCCTAGGTCTAGTTTTGACAGGCCCGTGTAAGGTTGAGAGCTTAAAAAAAGGTTAGAATGAGTTTTGTCAATTTAAAACACTTAAAATAACTTTATGAGGTCTTCCCTAAATTTTTTCACCTTCCCTAATAGTTTTGTGTTCATGAACAATCACTAATGTCTTCAATAAGTGAGTTTATAGAATTATGAGTGTAAAAGAGCACTGTGTGTGAAGATTTTAAGAGACTCTTTCACTTATATGGATTTATGAACCTTAAAATGGATTACCATAAAAAAATATGAACCCTCTAATATTTATATGATTCACACAATTCAATAATCTTATCAAAAAATCATCAACCACATAAAACTTACTTGTCAATCTTGACTATGCATTGGCAGAATTGCTTCTAGGTGGACTATGTTGTAGATGAACTTATGTTTTACTAGAAAATGATTGGAATAAATAATTATATACAAATAAACCACAATATAATACTATTCACAGGTAATTAATCTCATGGAAACACACACATACTCTCTAAAACAATCTTTTCTTTACTAATCTCATTGTATATAAATAGTCATACATAGGGTTTTTACAAAGGCATGCAAAGTTCATCAAATTTTGATATTTATTGAATATCCACCTATATCTCCTCCAAATTTATCCTCCTATACTAACCTAAAACTACACACATTACTCACATGAATTTATATCTTTTATAATTTCAAAACATGCAAGATATCTTTTGGCCAACCCCATGTAGGGTGGTAGTTACAAATCAAGTTTATTGGCTTATATTTCATTTTAAATTCCTTTCACGTTGAAAAACACTTTAAAATACTCATATTACCTAATAATACCCTTACACAACATTCATCAACCTTTAAATTTCTCACAACACCCAAAACATCACTCTAAGCATAGTTACAAATTTCAAATTTTTAAATCTTCCCTTTTGTTGGGAAACTCTAAAAGAGCAAACAACACAAAATAAAGAACTCCTAATGACTTAAATACAACCTAAGGGACCCTACAATACCTATGTCACCAATATCAAACTATAAATTCCTAACTTAAAACTTTCAAACATAATAACAACTTATGTCAACTTGTGATGCTCTGCATCAAGCTCCCTAAGTGGAAAATTTTGAGCTCCTACTCAAATGCACTTTGTCCAAATTATTACTTAATTTTTAATTATTCTTCATCTAATTTTATGAGATCATCTTTCTGATTCTCCCCTTATATTTCTCATTTTTTATTAGCTAGTGCATTTGTCTCTATCTCCTTGCCTTGTCTTACCTCTTTTCCAACTCATCCTCTATCTTCATGAAGTATATGATCTATTGTAATTATTTATATTATTCATATTATATCTCTTCCATATTTAAATTATTTTCATCATGATCTACCTCAATTGGTTGGTTTTTATTCTTCATTATTGTTCCTACTCCATAGCTTCCTTCCACATTTGTCATGGTTTGTTCATGTACTCCATGTTAGTCTATCTTCTCAACAATGCTTTCTCCTTTATCCTCACGCTCTAAATAATTCTTATACATATTCACCCTTGTCTTTCTCTCAATCATATCCTCTTTATTTTCCTCTTCATGATACTCCACCTTCTCATGGTGAGTCTTCTCATAGCCTTCTTATTTATCTTAAGATGACACCTACTTAACCAAATCAGTTCCATCATAACATAACACTTCTTGGAAACCTCTTATCTTACTATCATCATGCATACTTATAATTGAATCAGTTAAAACATTATAAATTTAATACATTGATTTATTATCTTTTTATTTCTTCATTTTCTTGTTTTCTTTCTCACTTGTCTGTATCTCTCCTTCCATAAGTCCTTGTTCTTCAACTCTTGGCTCTCTTCTTGGACTGGTTCTTGGGATACGACTACCCTCTCTTTGCTCTCTCAATCATAATATATTATTACTCCTTCCTTGGATAAACTTTAGATTAATATTTTCCTCTTTAAAACATACATTCTTAATGATATCACTTCCTTTGTGAGGAACATGGTTATTGATGCAGAGCTTAGACACTTTTTCACACTTTGTCTTTAATCAATGAATCACTTTTTTAGGCTTGGGTTTGTAGAAACACTAATCATGAATAGGTATAGATTATATTGAATATTATGTGGTTATAAAATCTTAATCATGATTATAATAGTTCCATTGATAACTCTTTAATCCATTGTGACAGTCTCCTTCACTTCTCTTTCCACTTATATAGCTCTACCTATGCAATACTTAATCCTTATAGCCATGTTTGACTGAAAATGGACTTATACAGATAAATAAGAAATATTTATTAGAATCCATAGACATATTCTACATTCCCTTGTAGGAACACACTTTTGCATCAAATTTGAGGGTCTAATTCCTCTTTTAGACCCACTTTCCCTCTTCTAGCCTATCCAATTAGGCCTCTTTTAGCTGTGTCACAACACTACTATCTAAAAATCCATACACAAGGTCCATATAGGTCTATAAATGTTTGATTCACTTAGAGAACAAAAAATTACACTAGATCATAATTTTTTGTGGATTTTTAAGGGTTAAATCTCCCTATATGGACCAAACCCTAA